>CM069132.1:91375230-91762730 GCA_035221665.1 Okamejei kenojei
CTTCATATTATAATATTGTTAGAATTGAAAACTCTTAGAAAGGTTGTAAAGCAAGAAATAAAACAAAGTATAGTTGAAACATTCAAAAAGTCATTTGGCTGAAGCAAGCAATATTTGTGACAAAATTCTCGGTGATTAGTATAAGAAGAGTAATCAATAAGTAATTCAGCATACAAAAGAGCAAACAAAAATTACGAGGAATTGCTTAATCAGCAGATGGAGATAGGCTAGTAATAAATTAAATGTAACAGGTGTTTTAGAAATAAATTAGAAAGACAGGTTTGGGTATTGGCACTTAACAGGTAAGATCATATTGAAATGCTGTGCAAAGCAGTTTACAGACAGAGGGATAGCAAGCATAACCAGAAGAAACAGAACCTATAGTCAACAAGACACATTAAGAGGAAAGGAAACCACAAGAGGACAGCCATTGGGATTTTGAGAAATAAACAGTCACATTCATAGTGCCATTTAGAATGTAAACAGGCCCTTCAGCTGATTCATCCCTGTTAATATTATATATCAACGACTTAAGGGCCCATCCCACAGGCGATTTTTTCAATGACTGCTGGCAACTGTCACAGTCATAGCAGGTCACCAAAAAAGTAACGACTGGACCCGCCTCCCCCCAACGACAATGTCCACGACAAGCTACGACAACCTATCACCTAGTCAACGTCAAGCTGCATCAAGCTGCAGACAACCGACGGCCCATTAGGACGTCCACCTACGACCACACCTACGACATCCTATGACCACAACGACCCTGTCGAAGACAACTGAAGACAATTCAGTCACCGGTACCTGTCGCCGATTGATGTAGGTAGTCGCCAATGGAATTCACCGAAGTCAGCACCAGGCGACAACCAACGTCACCTGGCGACAACCTGTGTCATCCTGGCAGCAACCTACGACAGCACCTATGACAGGAGAAGACAAGCTACGTCAAGCCCACAGTTGCCAAAAAGTTTTGAAAAGCTTTAGTGTTGTTGTGCGTAGGGAGGAGAATGTAAAGAGGCTTCAGAGAGGAATAAACACAAACTACTGGAAGAACTCATAGACAAGCCGAATGAATGGGCAGGAATGTGGTAAATACAATAAATCATGAAAAAATGTGAAATTATACACTTTGATGCATTTTTGTTTGGTTTAGTTTAGTTTAATTAGCGGAAACAGGCCCTTCGATTCTCTGAGTTCACGCCGACCAACACATTAACACTATCGTAAACACTCTGGGACAATTTACATTTATGCCAAGCCAATTAACCTATAAACCTGTTCATCTTTGGAGTGTGGGAGGAAACCGAAGATCCCGGATAAAACCCATGTGGTCTTGGGGAGAACGTACAAATTGCATATAGACAGCACCAGTAGTCAGGATAGAACCTGGGTCACTGGCGCTGTAAGGCAGCAACTCTACTTCACCACCGTGCTGCCTATTTCAAATGATGGAAAGACTTTACCTGGAGTATGGTGTACATTTTATGAGGCATTGCAGTAAAGGTTCTCTAGACTGGTTCCCGGGATGGTGGGTTTTCTGTAGGAGGGGTGATTTAGGAAAGTGTGTATTCCCTTGAGTTTGGAAGAATAAGATCTCATTGAAACTTAAAAATATACTTACACAGCCCAAACGGGCAAATAAAGAATGGTGTCTCCTTTGCTGAGGCGTTTTTGAAATAGCGGTCACAGTAAAAGAAAAAGGGATGAACCATTAGGATGGAACTGAGGAGAAATATATTCATACAGATTGTGGCGTACGTTTGGAATTCTCAATCCTAAAGGGCTATGGAAGCTCTGCCATTGAGTTCAATCAAATTAAAAATCTACAGGTTTCTGGATATTAGAGGAATCAAATAATACGGGGACAGGGTAAGAGAATTGTGCTAAAGTAGTAGATCTTTGATGATATTGTCATCAACGGTCAAATGATCCAGACCTACCCCTGTTTCTGATTTATTTATGTAAAGGTAGTTTGTTGTTCTAACTCCAGTGAGCACAGGGTTAGAAATGCCCACAAATTGATTAACTGGAAAAGTTCAAATGATCTGTGCGATCTATGTGTCTGCGCATCCTTACAATTTTCATTTTCACCTTGAAATAACCTTCAGTATACAACAAAGCAGTATCTATATCTATCTATATAATACTAAAAGTATCATCTTGTATCTATCTATATATCTATCTATCTGACTGAGCGTAGGGGAAAGGAGAGGGAGAGGTGAGGGAGGGAGTGGGGGAGAGGAGGAGGAGACGGGATAGAAGAAGGAGGGTGAAGAGGGGGAGAGTGCTGGGGATGAGGGGAAATAAGCCGCGCCTGCGCGGTTGGGGGCTATGGGTGAGTGGTGGAATATTGCATTGGGGGAACGGGTTGCATTGGAGTGGTGGAATATTGCATGGGGGAATGGGTGGCGTTGGGGAACCAGGCCTCCCGTGTGACAGGGACCCAACGGGTCCCACTTGGTCTAGTATATTATATCAGTAAAACTCTAATCTTGTTTGTTTGCCGGTTTGTTTGCCCAGTTTGTATTTGTGCAAAAACCGTACATGATAGCACTACCATTTTTGACCACCCTTACTCACCATTGTCCTGTGATGTAAATTAAGTAAGTTTTGTTCAGATTGATGGCATATTTTACACGTTATTGACATTAAAAAAAAACACTTTAAAAAAACAGTCTGCCCATCAGCAGTGTTCCATCCCATAATGACATCACAATGGGATCTCATTTACATAAAAAAATATATTTAAAAAAACACAGCAGCTTCCACCTCACAATCATGTCGGGGGTGGGGGGGGGGGGGGGGGGGGTAGGGAGGAGGGGTTATGGATGGAGGGAGGGAGGGAGTGACTGAGGGTAGAGGAAAGGAGAGGGAGGGAGAGGTGAAGGAGGGAGTGGGGATGGGAGGAGGAGAGGAGAAAGATGAGGGAGGGTGAAGAGGGGGGGGGATGAAGTGCTGGCGATGAGGGGGAATGGAGGGGGATAGGGGTAGGAAGAGGGATGGCGATGTAATAGAAATATTAAATGCAAAGTTATTAACTTTAACTTAATTTCTGCTGTAAGTGTCGGCCCATCGGTCGAGCATGCTCAATTGAGGGCTATGGGTCAGTGGTGGAATATTGCATTGGAGGACCAGGCCTCCCATGTGACAGGGACCCAACGGGTCCCACTTGGTCTAGTAACTTCCAGTATAACAAATTAATAAGTTGATAAAATGAAATTCCACGTGGGGAGTTTAAAAAACTATGATTTATTACAAAGTACTACAGTTTTTAATTAGTTTCACATCATCCTGCTCCGCATAACAGTCTGTTCAGTGCTTAACTGTGTTGCATGAGTCATTCTAGACAGGAGTATTGATGTGCTAATTCGTGTGCAAGTAGTATTACGGCAATTATTGCTGTGGTCCTCTGCAATTTAACTACAATCGCTTGCCACTCAACAGTACATCTTCAAAATTGTTGGGCTCCTAGGTATTTTGCCCTTTTGATGTTATTTTGTAATTAAAATTAATCCAAAACAGCTGCAGTAAATTAATTTTCTTACAAAAACTGGTTTGATGACTTTCGTATTCATCCAAAGTTTATCAGACTCTGGGCACAATCCTTTGGAACAATTTACAACCAAAAACAGCAACTTCATGACAATTGCACACTGCTGCAATGAGGCTGATGAAATTGACCAAAGACTACAGACATAATATATTAGTTTTTATGAAGTAGCCTTTAACAAGGGCAAGTGCTTGTCCTGTGTTGGTAACGTGCAATCAGGTTCATTTTCACTGAAGTAACGTATACAGTGCATTCAGAAAGTATTCAGACCCCTTCACTTTTTCCACATTTTGTTACGTTACAGACTTATTCTAAAATGGATTACATTCATTTTTTTTATCATCAATCTACACACAATACCCTATAATAAAAAAGTGAATTAGTGTTTAGAAAGTGTTTAGAAATTTTTGCAAAGTAATTAAAAAGAAATAACTGAAATATCACAGTAGTGACTTGTCACAAAGCCAGTCTGGCATTGTTTTGCTGTGAACTTAGGGTCATTGGCCTGTTGGAAGATGAACCTCCACCCCAGTCTGAGGTCCAGAATGCTCTGGAGCTGGTTTTCTTCAACGATTTCTCTGTGCTCTGCTCTGTTCATCTTTCCCTCAATCTTGACTAGTTTGGCGGATGCAAAGACGACAACCAAGTTTTCCGAACTGATTTATTAACACAATAGCTCCTTGGCCTACAGGTCTCTGCCAACACGTCTGACCACAACGGTGGTCAGCAACACAACTGTGGCGCGAAAACAGCAGCCCCTCCCAAGTCATGTGACCATGGCTTCCGAACGCCGGGTTCGATACCTGCGTGCACCAGCAGGCGCCGCTACATGCCCCCCCCCCCCCCAGAATAAGCGGTACAGGTACGCACGGGTAACCAGACGGTTCGACCGGAAGGCGTAGTCCGAGGTTGCGGGGCAAGCGTAACATTCGGGACCAGCAAAGCAGAACCGGAGGGACGCGACAAACGCAAACGAGGGACGGGCGGGGACTGGTGAAACATTACCAGGTGGTAACAGGTGCGGAGGGCAGCAAAACGGCTGGTGGATGCCCTCTATGCCGCGGAATAGCCACAGCCACCGGGCTATCCTTGTCAACGTGGGCTGGCTTAAGGTGGCTGATGGAGATGAACTCCTCCCTGCCACCCATGTCCAACGTGAACGTCGAGGTTACAGTCTCTAGTACCCTGTACGGACCTTCGTACACCCGCTGCATCCCTACGATGGTGAGCATCCCTACGAAGGAAAACATAAGCACAATCCCGTAACATAGTAGGCACATGCACCATGGATGGTCAGCAAGCACCGCCAAAGCCGGGACCTCCTGATCACGGGTGGCGGGCAGAAAATCCACAGGTACCCGCAAAACCGAGCCATAAACCAGCTCGGCCAAGGAGGCGTCGAGGTCTTCCTTAGGCGTAGTTCTGATGCCTAGGAGAACCCAGGGCAACTGGTCAACCCAATCCGGGCTGTTGAGCCGGGCCTGCAACGCCGACTTAAGGTGACTATGAAACCGCTCGAGTAAACCGTTCGACTGCGGATGATACGCGGTGGTCTGATGCAGCTTCGCGGCGTAGAGCTGCGCTATACCACACCACAGGGAGGACGTGAACTGGGCCCCACGATAGGTAGTAATAGCTGAAGAGACCCCGAAACGAGCGATCCAATTGTAGACAATAGCGCGTGCACAAGCCTCAGCGGAGGTATCAGTTAACGGTATTGCCTCCACCCACGTGAGTGAGTGGCCACACGCGAACACGGCACGGGACCCACCAGATCAACATGGGTGTGCAGGAACCTGCTGTCTGGAACAGCAAACTCCTGCACGGGCGGGCGCACATGCCTCTGCACCTTGGAAGTTTGACGGGATAAAAGCGCGGGCCCATGCTGCGACCTGCTTTCGTAACCCGTGCCAGACGAACCTGGAGGCAACCAGGGCAGAGGTGGTGCAGATGGACGGGTGAGCTAGGCTGTGGATTGTGTCGAAAATACAACGCCTCCAGGCAATCAGGACGATCGGGTGGGCTTTACCCGTTGAGACATCGCAAATGACTCGCACGCCAGCGGTGCCACAAGGCACCTCAGCCAGCTTGAGACCCGATTCCGCATTGCGGTGATCCTCCATGCCGGCATCGGCCCATTGGGCGGCTGCCAGCTCCGCATAATCCCCACCTAGGTTTAAAGCAGAAACCTCAGGGACCGCCGGACGGGATAGTGCGTCGGCCACAACGTTCAGCTTCCCCGCCTCATGCCGAATGTCAGAAGTGAACTCGGATATGTAGGCGAGGTGCTGCTGTTGCCTGGCAGACCAGGGGTCGGACACCTTATTCAAAGTGAACGTGAGCGGCTTGTGGTCTGTGAATATGGTAAACGCGAGGCCCTCTAGGAAATAACGGAAATGTTGGATCGCAAGGTTAAGTGCGAGGAGCTCCCGGACGAAAGCACTGTACTTGATCTCCAGGGCCCGCAGTTGCCTGCTGAAAAACGGCAGCGGCAGCCAGCGGTTACATTCCTGCTGCTCGAGGACAGCACCCACCGCAACGTCCGACGCGTCCACGATGAGAGCCATGAGGGCTCTAGAGTGTACCAGCATGGTGGCATTGGCCAGCGTGGTCTTAGCCCCCTCGTAAGCTATCCCTGCCTCCTTGGTCCTTAGGTTTGCCTGCCAGACATCAGAACCACGGCCGCATGATGGCGGCTGCTGATGGGACAAATCAGTGGTAGAAATTGACCATTCCGATGAATTCCTGCAGGCCCTTGACGGATAGTGGCCTCAGGAAGTGACAGATTGCGTCAGGCAGCGGTGGCGCGCCATGGCAGGTAATGCTGTGACCTAAAAAGGAGCGTAATCCGAACTGGCACTTCGCGGGGTTGATCACCAACCCGAAGAGCAAGCGAAGGTGTTTAACATGTTCAGCCTGCGAGCAGCTGGCCACCAGAATATCATCGAGATAGATGAATATGAACGGAAATCCCCGCTCAACCTGATCCATTAACCTTTGGAATGCTTGAGCTGTGTTCATCACGCCAAAAGGCATTCTTAGCCATTCGAAAAGGCCTAAAGGGGTGATGGTGGCCGTCTTCGGGATGTCGTCGGGATGGACCGGAATCTGATTATACCCACGGACAAGGTCGACCTTCGAGAAGAAGGAGGAGGCGCCCTCCAAATGAGCCGTGAAATCTTGGATGTTCGGGACCGGGTATCGATCTGCTGTGGTTACCGCATTTAGACGCTTTGGGCACCATATGCAGAGGGGAAGCTCAAGGTCTAGGAGAACCACCGGACAATCCCCATGTCTTCCACAAGCTGGAACTCGTCTTGTGCGATGCGCAGTTTATCGGGCGGAATGCGGCGCACGCGGGCGTGAACCAGTGGGTCCTCAGTGGGAATGTGGTGGACCACGCCATGACGGGGCGCGGCCCCATCGAACCGGGGCGTGAGCAACCCTGGGAATGCAGTGAGAAGGGCTGCGAAAGGTTGCTGGATCTCAGCTACCTCGTCGAGTTGCTGTTGGGGCATGAATGGATTGTGCGGCTTGGTAGGGCACAGGTCCGACCAATGGAACCATTCGCCCGCCTCGCACATCGATTAGCAGTGAGAATGTGCGCAAGAAATCGGCCCCCAATATCGGCTGGGTGACGTCAGCAACAGTGAACTTCCACCTATACGGGTGGGAGTCAAAATTTAAGTCCAGGGTCCGTGTACCGTAAGTGCGAATGCGAAGGTATCCCATTCCCATTAACGGCCGAGAGGACGGGTCCTACTTTACTAACGCGGGTGTCTCGGGCAGTCGGTGGCAGGATGCTGGCTATGGCACCGGAGTCGACCAGGAAACAGTAGCCGGTGTGGCAATCACAGATGTAGAGATGTTCGTTTGGGCGATCGGCCGAGGCAATTCCCTGAAATGAACAGGGGCTTCGGCATCTTCGGGCTTCCACACTGTAACGGAGATGGTAGTAGCACCAACGTTGTCGGCTGTACACCACCGGCAGCGGCGATGCTTCTTTGGCGCTGGGCGGATCCTGCCCTTCGTCCCGATGTCGTCTCGGTTGCATCCGCGCTGTGGCAGCGGGGCGGGTGAAAGAACAAACGTCCCGCCATCTGTGGGTCCACAACTCATCTGCGAGGTGCTGGGAATCGCTGAAATCAGCCCCGGCGAGCATCAAACGGACCTCGTCTGGCATCTGCTCCAAGACCGCCTGTTCGAAAAAGCAGACACGGGCGATACCCATCCATCAGGGCCTGTATCTTCGCCATGATGGTGGATGGCTGCCGATCACCGACACTGTCCATGTGCAGGATCTTCTCCACCCTGTCTCTAAGGCTGAGACCAAAGGTATGTAACAGCAGGCCCTTCAAACCTTCGTACATTGCAATCGTCGGTGGGTCTCTAATATATGGCAACAGCCTCAAGGCACAGTCCTGTTGCAGAGCGCCTACCACATGGAAGTACATTGTGTCATCCGCAATTATTTGATGCAGATGGAACTGAGCCTCAACGTGGGCGAACCACACCCAAGGTTGATCTGGCCAAAAGGAAGGTAGCTTGAAGCCCTATGAGCCCTGCCTCGTGCCGGCCGATTCTGCGGGGACGTAGTCCTCCTGCATGATCTCTTGTCTGACGATGGCTAGACAGGTCAGGGTCACCAATTTGGCAGATGCAAAGACGACAACCAGGTTTTCCGAACTGATTTATTAACACAATAGCTCCTTGGCATACAGGTCTCTGCAAACACATCTGACCACAACGGTGGTCAGCAACACAACTGTGGCGCGAAAGCGAAACCCGCAAAAGCAGCAGCCCCTCCTGAGTCACGTGACCGCGGCTTCTGAACGCCGGGTTCGATACCTGCGTGCGCCAGCAGGTGCCACTACACTAGTCTCCCAATTCATGCTGCTGAAAAACATCCCCATAGCATGATGCTGCTACCACCATGCTTTACCAAAGATATCATATTGGCCAGGTGAGGAACGGTGCCTGGTTTCACCAGACATGACGCTTGACAGACGTGACGCTTGACGAGGCCAAAGAGTTCAATCTTGGTTTCATCAGACCAGAGAATCTTGTTTTTTGTGTCTTTTGTGTCTTTTGGCAAAACTCCAAGCGGGCTGTCATGTGCGTTTTACTGAGGAGTGACTTCCGTCTGGCGACTCTACCATAACGGCCTGATTGGTGGAATGCTGCAGATATCGTTGTCCTTCTGGAAGATTCTCCCATCTCCGCAAAAGAACTGAGGAAATACATTCTTGCCATAGAGGGAGTACAGAGAAGGTTCACCATTCTGATTGCTGGGATGTCAGGACTTTCATATGAAGAAAGCCAGGATAGACTCGGCTTGTACTCGCTAGAATTTAGAAGATTGAGGGGGGATCTTATAGAAACTTACAAAATTCTTAAGGGGTTGGACAGGCTAGATGCAGGAAGATTGTTCCCGATGTTGGGGAAATCCAGAACAAGGGGTCACAGTTTAAGGATAAGGGGGAAATCTTTTAGGACCGAGATGAGAAAAACATTTTTCACACTGAGAGTGGTGAGTCTCTGGAATTCTCTGCCACAGAAGGTAGTTGAGGCCAGTTCATTGGCTATATTTAAGAGGGAGTTAGATGTGGCCCTTGTGGCTAGAGGGATCAGGGGGTATGGAGAGAAGGCAGGTACGGGATACTGAGTTCGATGATCAGCCATGATCATATTGAATGGCGGTGCAGGCTCGAAGGGCCAAATGGCCTACTCCTGCACCTATTTTCTATGTTTCTATGTTTCTATGAACTCTGGAGCTCTGTCAGAGTGACCATTGGGTACTTGGTCACCTCCCTGACCAAGGCCCTTCTCCCCCAATTGCTCAGTTTGGTCGGGTGGCCAGCTCTATGAAGAGTCCTGGTAGTTCCAAAGTTCTTCCATTTAAGAATGACAGATGTCACCGTGCTCCTTGGGACCTGCAATGCTGCAGAAATTGTTTTATACCCTTCCTCAGATCTGTGTCTCGCCACAATCCTGTCTTGGGGGTCTACGGACAATTCCTTCGTCTTCATGGCTTGGTTGTTTTTTTTGTTGCTCTGACATCCACTCAACTGTGGGACCTTATATAGACAGGTGTGTGCCTCTCCAAATAATGCCCAATCAATTTAATTTACCATTGATGGACTCCAATTAAGTTGTAGAAACATGTCAAGGATAATCAATAGAAACAGGATGCACCTAAGCTCAATTTTGAGTATCATCTCAAAGGGTATGAATACTTATGTAAATGTGATATTTCAGTTATTTCTTTTTAATTACGTTGCAAAAATTTCTAAACACCTGTTTTCGCTTCTTCATTCTGGGGTATTGTGTGTAGATTGATGATAAAAAAAAGGATGTAATCATTTTTAAAATAAGGCTGTAACATAGCAAAATGTGGAAAAGGTGAAGGGGTCTGAATACTTTCTGAATGCACTCTATGCAAAGAACAATCTGTTCTTTGCAAAGTGAAAATCCCACATCTGATTTTGCTGCACAGAGGCTTAAATATGATATAACAAGCTGAGCCTGCTGTTCCTATAGCTCTTGCAAAGTTTAATGGAGATGTTAAAATGGATATTACTTTGTGAATATAGGCAGTACTTGGGTTAAGTATACATGAATGTTAAACATTTAGTTTGCCATGATTAAAATGTGGCTAAAGATGTAATGTTATGTCTGGTAGATTGTCTGGTAGACAATCAGATTTATTTTCAGAATGGAAATATTAAATACTTGAGGGGCAAAGTTTAAAGGAGATGTGTGGGACAATTGTTTTTAATACTGAGGGTGATGAGTGCCTGGAATGTGCTGCCAGGGTTAGTGGCGGAGGCAGTTTTGATAGTGGGATTTACAGTGCCCTCCATAATGTTTGGGACAAAGACCCATCATTCATTTATTTGCTTCCGTACTCCACAATTTGATATTTGTAATCGAAAAAAATCACACGTGGTTAAAGTGCACATTGTCAGATTTTAATAAAAGCCATTTTTATACATTTTGGTGTCACCATGTAGAAATTACAGCTGTGTTTATACATAGTCCCCCCCCCCCCCAATTCAGGGCACCATAATGTTTGGGGCACGTGGCTTCACAGGTGTTTGTAATTGCTCAGGTGTGTTTAATTGCCCTTCATGCAGGTATAAGAGAGCTCTCAGCACCTAGTCTTTCCTCCAGTCTTTCCATCACCTTTGGAAACTTTTATTGCTGTTTATCAACATGAGGACCAAAGTTGTGCCAATGGAAGTCAAATTAGCCATTATGAGACAGAAACAAGAATAAAACTGTTGGAGACATCAGCCAAAGCTTAGGCTTACATTGGTCGACATGGACGAGTTGTGCCTAAGGGCATATTTCCGTGCTGTACAACTCTATGACTATGACACTAAATTGGGAATTTATATGTAATGGACTGAATAAATGACCACCAGCTGCAGTCCAATGGTGTTTTGAAGGAAACAAAGCCAATGATTAGATTTGGCATTCAATTTGATTTGTTTCCACTGATTCCTTAATGAGTTTGGCTCAGCTGGAGTCATATAGAAAGAAAACAGGCCCTTCGTCCTATCTCATTCAGCCAACCAAGATGCTATATCTACGCCATTCCCAATTTCAGTGTTTGGCTCGTATCCCTTTAAACTTTTCCTATCCATGTATCTGTCCAAATGTCTTTCAAATTATGTTATTGACCCTGCCTCAACTAATTCCTCTTGCAGCCTACCTACAACCTTCTGTGTGAAATAGATCATATAAAGGAGAAAAATCTAACTTACCCAACTGGTTTCAAGTCTCCTCAGGCTAAAGTTAATGCGATAGTCGTATTTTTCTGTGGGCACAAGATACTGCAGATGCTGGAATCTTGAACAGAAAACAAAATGCTGGAGGGATATGGAGTCTGAATAATGCTCCCAACACAAAGAATCATCTGTCCATTTCCCCTCACGGATGCTGTCTGACCTGCTGAGTTTTTCAAGCAGTTTATTTTTTGCTTTGTATTTACCTAGTTGGTTGTTCAGTAAGGAAATTACCCATGATGTGTGATAAGTTACACCAGGTGGACCGGAGCTCCTGTGCCACATCCACACCATGCTTCTCAAAGTTTGGGGAAAAGAAGAACTTCCCTCAGAACTCAGGGATGCTCTAATAGTGACCATTTTCAAGAAGGGGGACAAGGATGAATGTGGAAACTACAGGGCTCCTGTCAACAACGGCAAAGTCCTTGCTCGTGTCCTTGCAAACTGACCTTTACCACTGTTTGAGGAGGTATTCCTAGAATTCCCCCCATCCAGATGTACAGCAGACATGATATTCACAGCACACCAACTCAAGGAAACATGCCGTGAACAAAGGCAGCATTTGTACATGACCTTCACAGACCTGAAAAAAGGCTTTTGACTCAGTCGACCAAAAAGCTGTTTGGAGCATACTATCAAGGTACGGTTACCACGACAAGTACATCAGAATATTGAGGCTTCTACATGATGGCATGTCGGTCACAGTGCTCAGCAACTGGGGCTCTGAACCCGAGCCCTTCACTGTGGAAATGGGGATCAAACAAGGATGCATCATTGCACCCAACCTGTTTGTCGTCGTCATTGCTGCCATACTTCACCTCATTGGTGAAGAGCTGTCACAGGGGATCCCAATCCTCTACGGAACTGACGGTGGGCTCTTCAACCTTAATAGGTTGTAGGCCAAGAGCAAAGTCAGTAACACCGCCATCATGGAGCTTCAGTACACGGACGACAGCACACTCCACAGAAGACCTCCAGGGCATCCTGAATGCCTTTGCCAAGGCATACAGAGCCATGGGCCTAGCCTTAAGATCCAGGACCTACATCAACCTCACCTCCAACCAGCCGTCTACCCAGCCCACTATAAAAGTGGACGACATCACTCTTGAAAACGACCTTGCTTGGCAGCATTCTTTCCTCAAAAGCTGACATCGACTCCGAGGTTAACCATCGCCTGAATTGTGCCAGTGGAGCCTATGCCAGACTCGGGGGAAAATGGAGGAGGACTGACTAAACTTTGTGCCTTCCACCACAGTGATGAATGCTGTGGTGGATGTTTGTGTTAAATTTTTATTGTCTATTGTGTGTTCTTTTTTTTAAATTGTACCCCTGTTGGCAAGTTCATTTCACGGCACTTTAACCCCTGTCTCACGGTGCGAGTCGACCCACGAGTGACCCCACGTTTATACTTGTGGTAATCATGTACAATTAACGTAGCGGGAACGTCGGAACTTGCGGACGCAACTTAGTGACTTGTGGCGCTAACGGCAGGTACCCGTGAAACTTATTAACTCTTGAAAAGATTCAAACATGTTTAAAGTTTTCCACAAGTCAAATTGACTGTTGAAGTTAAAAATGGAAACATTTAAACTCGTTGTAAGAACTTAGTGGCCGTGAGTTTACCTTAGTGGCTCGTGAGTGTACTTTGGGCACTCTTTACCTCAGCGGGCAGGAGCATCTCTGGAGAGAAGGAATGGGTGACGGGATAACGTTTCCAAATTTCTGCTGCGTCTTTGTGTAACTCCAGCACCGTGTGTTCACTTTTTGTCAACCAGCATCTGCCCTTTCTTGTGTATGACATTATTTGTATCCGTGGCAGTTGATTGTCGCTCCCTTCAGTTTCTCAGGCGTCGGGACGGGACTGGAGTTGGGAGGGAAAGGTGGGGGGGAGGAGGGAGGGGTGGGTGGGGGAGGTGGGTGGGGGGGGGAGGAAGGAGGGGAGGGGGGGTTGGGGTGACTTGGTACAGGAGACAAGTTACTTGTCACAAGTGTACTGACTGTGTGAGCAAACACTTTGGTAGTGATTGCCCATGGGGTTCACTGTCGAGGACTTCATAATGCAGAGAGCATTATAAACAGTGGAGCGATTAACCCTGGAAAGGGGGAAGACTTCTCTCTGAGTTGGACCCAGGAAACTGAAGCAGGAATTTTCTTGAGGTTATTAACGACAGATAAATGAATGGGAAGGGTTTAGAGGGCTATGGGCCACATGCAGGCAGATAGGACTACTCCAAGACGTCAACTTGGACGGCATGGCCAAGCTGGGCCGAAGGACCTGTTTCTGTGTTGTACAGCACCATGACTAAGGCCTATCCAATGGAATTGACATATTTTGTATTTTTCCTTTCTAAAGATGCAGTGTATTTTGGTGACTATTGCACACTGCAGACCAGAAGTGTCTTCAATACCCAGAGAGAATGGATGGGCTGGTTAGGTGAGCAGGAAAGTGGGGTTGTTTGTAGTTGCAGAGGGAGGGGGCAAGGGCGGTACAGTTCCCAGTCTCAGCTCCTGTGTGGACGTGGACGGGTGGCTTGGTTGGCGGCGGCCCATGGTGTGGCAGAGCCAGCGTGCGCGCTGACTCCCATCCCCCTCCCCCGCACCTGCCCCGGGGCGACTGGCACTGACCTGCTGGCGTCGCCGACGTGAAGATGGTGCGAAGCCCCCGCGCCCGGTGCAATGGGCGGGGAGCTGGAGTGGGGAGGGGAGGGGTCACACACATGGCTGAGAAGCAGAGGGGTGGGGTGGGGTGGCGACAGACAGGGCCAACAATGAGATGAAGAAAGACAGAAACACCTACGTGCAAAGGAGACCTACAATAGTGCATGATCTCTCTCGCGTTATGGCGGGTGATTGTCGCCCGCCTGCTGTTTCTGACGCTAAAGCATTGGGATCGTTGCTCTTCGTGTTGGCGTGGAGGGGGAGGGGGGTATTGTGCTGTTTGATCGCCCATTGCTATCCCAGGGACAAGGAGACACAGCGGCTTTTGAGACTGCTGGGCAATCACTACCAAAGTGTCTGCCCACACAGTCAGTACACCTCCCCTACACTTGTCTCCCGCACTTAGATCATCCCGCAGAGAATGATCCCAGCCTAACCCAAGAACCTTGCCACCCCAGACAGATTAATGAATCCCGCGCATCCCCCCCCAACCTCCCTCCACCTCAACTCACGCCTGGGCACCAAAGCAGCTCAGTAGGCGAACCCTGAGCTCCGTCTCCCAACAATCTGATGTGCAACTGATGTGAAAGAACAGCGGCTGCGGCCGGCCGGCACCCGGCATGGACTTCTCACACCCTCACACATGAAGAGTGTGTGCGAATAAACAAAAACAAGGAATAAAACCAATGCCCGGCTTGAAAGGCAACTAAAAATATATTCCGCTTGAACGAGCAGGCGTGGAGACATCCATCCACATTCAAAGATTTCATCTCCCGTCTCCCCGCAGTGTTTAGACCTGGCAGTAAATACAATTAAAATATAACAAACTTCCGCCCGCTGGTCTTCTAACTATGTGATGTGTGTTTCAAACAAATCATAAGTATAACTGCTCTGGCACTGGAGGGTGCGCATTTTCCCTTTGTAGGTCATATCAATAGATGTGGCCGCGCTGAATTCTATGTTTAACAAAGCCGCAGGATGGAGATGTCTTCTTTAACACTGTTGCTTATTAAAACAGACCTTATTTCACGGTTGGCTCAAGAGTAACTCGGGAGAGGAACTTGGTAACTTGGGAGAGGAACTTGGAACATCGCCGAAATGACATACCCGTGGGAACTCGGTTAAACTCTTGAACATAAACTTGGAATCTCGTACACAACCACGAGTCTGTTTTTTTTCTTTCACTCGGGGTCACTCGCGGGTGGACTCGCACCATGAGACAGGGCCATTTATTGTGATGAATAAATCTGAAAAGAGTCTTTGAAGACCAAGAGCTAAAGGCTCAAACAAAACTGCTGGTCCTCAGAGGCGTTGTCCTCTCCATCCTGTTGTATGGAGCCGAGTCATGGACCACCTACAGTAGGCACCTGAGAGCCCTGGAACAATACCATCAAAGATCCTTACGAAAGATTCTGAGGATCAGCTGGGAGGACAAACGCACCAACATTAACGTTTTGGAGGAAGCCAACATGACCAGCGTCACCACCACAATAATGCAGCACTAACGTCGATGGACCGGCCATGTCATCCGCATGTCCAACACACGTCTCCCTAAACAAATCCTGTACTCTCAATTGAAGGAAGGTCGGCGAGCACCCGGCGGGCCAAAGAAAAGCTTCAAGGACAATATCGAGCAACTGGGAACACATTGCACTGGACAGGTGCTCCTGGAGGAAATCCATGCAGGAAGGAGCTGCACGTCATGAAATGGAACTGCGCCGTGTTGCAGAGACAAAGCAACAGCACCATAAGGAGAGAGAGAAGGGGGCTCGACGACTACCAACCACCACCAGTCTCCACTGCCCACGTTGCACTAAGGTGTGTGGATCGCGGATCGCCCACTACAGACATCTGCAGACCCACAAGTAGATGACCGTACAGAGAGGAGAGGACAGCCATACGCGTTTGAGTGACCGCCGATGATGATGACTCTCCTAATTGTAAATATTAATAGTAAGATTAAATGAGAACTTACCATTTTGAAGTTTGATCGTTATTTTATGAGGAGTTACGATGAGGGATTACGTGAAGAAGGCATGCGCGTCAATCTTCAAAGCAGCAGTGTGAAATCACAGATAACAGTTGTTGAACTTACATAGTAAGATTATAGATGACTAGAACTACCAGATGATTGTTATGTTACGAGGGTAGGGAGCGGAGGGCACGTAATCCCTCATCGTAACTCCTCATAAAATAACGATCAAACTTCAAACTGGTAAGTTCTCATTTAATCTTACTATTTTACTTCGGAGTCACGTGAGTGACTACGTGAAGATTTTGAAGGTCTGTGATTTTATGCCGTGGAAAAACGAGTCCACACAAGCACGACTGCATCAGTTGACCATAGATGAGGGAAACATTCATAATGCTTACATACATGACATAGATTTAAAAACATGCTGATGCTGATAAAAGAACAAACAATAATAACAGTAACCCCTCTCAACCGAGGGGAACTATAAATTGAACGTAAATAGAGTTGGCAAATACTTCTGGTCTGGCAATGGGTTAAAATAAAATGTTGGATACCTTGTTTATTAGACCATCCTGCAGTTGACAGGATGTGGTCCAGAGGACCGCACATAACCCTTGCTGCTGGTGTTGTAGCAGCCCTGGTGGAGTGAGATTAGAAATCAGTATCTACTCCTGTATAAGCCAAACCTCGCATTACCACCTGGAGATGGTCTGAAGATGTCTACAAAGTAGCCAGAAAAAGCAGCATACAAGAGGACTGGGAGAAATTCAGAGACCAGCAGAGGAGGACAAAGGGCTTAATTAGGAAAGGAAAAATGGATTATGAAAGAAAACTGGCAGGGAACATAAAAACTGACTGCAAAAGTTTTTATAGATATGTGAAGAGAAAGAGATTAGTTAAAACAAATGTAGGTCCCTTGCAGTCAGAAACAGGTGAGTTGATCATGGGGAACAAGGATATGGCGGACCAATTGAATAACTACTTTGGTTCCGTCTTCACTAAGGAAGACATAAATAATCTGCCGGAAATGGCAGGGGACCGTGGGTCAAAGGAGGAATTGAGTGAAATCCAGGTTAGTCGGGAAGTGGTGTTTGGTAAATTGAATGGATTAAAGGCCGATAAATCCCCAGGGCCAGATAGGCTGCATCCCAGAGTACTTAAGGAAGTAGCTCCGTAAATGGTGGATGCATTAGTGATAATCTTTCAAAACTCTTTAGATTCTGGAATAGTTCCTGAGGATTGGCGGGTAGCAAACGTAACCCCTCTTTTTAAGAAGGGAGGGAGAGAGAAAATGGGGAATTACAGACCAGTTAGTCTAACATCGGTAGTGGGGAAACTGCTAGAGTCAGTTATTAAAGATGGGATAGGAGCACATTTGGAAAGTGGTGAAATCATTGGACAAAGTCAGCATGGATTTACGAAAGGTAAATCATGTCTGACGAATCTTGTGGAATTTTTCGAGGATGTAACTAGTAGCGTGGATAAGGGAGAACCAGTGGATGTGGTGTATCTGGACTTCCAGAAGGTTTTCGTCAAGGTCCCACATAAGAGATTAGTATACAAACTTAAAGCATACTGCATTGGGGGTTCAGTATTGATGTGGATAGAGAACTGGCTGGCAAACAGGAAGCAAAGAGTAGGAGTAAACGGGTCCTTTTCACAATAGCAGGCAGTGACTAGTGGGGTGCCGCAAGGCTCAGTGCTGGGACCCCAGCTATTTACAATATATATTAATGATCTGGATGAGGGAATTGAAGGCAATATCTCCAAGTTTGCGGATGACACTAAGCTGGGGGGCAGTGTTAGCTGTGAGGAAGATGCTAGGAGACTGCAAGGTGACTTGGATAGGCCGGGTGAGTGGGCAAATGTTTGGCAGATGCAGTATAATGTGGATAAATGTGAGTTTATCCAATTTGGTAGCAAAAACAGGAAAGCAGACTATTATCTAAATGGTGGCCGATTAGGAAAAGGGGAGATGCAGCGAGATCTGGGTGTCATGGTACACCAGTCATTGAAAGTAGGCATGCAGGGGCAGCAGGCAGTGAAGAAAGTGAATGGGATGTTAGCTTTCATAGCAAACGGATTTGAGTATAGGAGCAGGGAGGTTCTACTTCAGTTGTACAGGGTCTTGGTGAGACCACACCTGGAGTATTGCGTACAGTTTTGGTCTCCAAATCTGAGGAAGGACATTATTGCCATAGAGGGAGTGCAGAGGAGGTTCACCTGACTGATTCCTGGGATGTCAGGACTGTCTTATGAAGAAAGACTGGATAGACTCGGTTTATACTCTCTAGAATTTAGGAGATTGAGAGGGGATCTTATCGAAACTTACAAAATTCTTAAGGGGTTGGACAGGCTAAATGCAGGAAGATTGGTCCCGATGTTGGGGAAGTCCAGGACAAGGGGTCACAGCTTAAGGATAAGGGGGAAATCCTTTAAGACCGAGATGAGAAATACTTTTTTCACACATAGAGTGGTGAGTCTCTGGAACTCTCTGCCACAGAGGGTAGTTGAGGCCAGTTCATTGGCTATATTTAAGACAGAGTTAGATGTGGCCCTTGTTGCTAAGGGGATCAGAGGGTATAGGAGAGAAGGCAGGTACGGGATACTGAGTTGGATGATCAGCCATGATCATATTGAATGTTGGTGCAGGCTCGAAGGGCCGAATGGCCTACTCCTGCACCTAATTTCTATGTTTCCATGTTTCTATGACTGCAATTGTTATTCAATATGGCCCTAAATAATGTAAACAATCCTTTCTGGAGAAGACAAATCCAAAATTGTTCACCTTTTAATATTCTCCTTTCGTCAGAATGAACAGAAAGCACTATTACATTAATGATATTTTTTCTTTCTTTCAATTTTATTCCTGCAAGTTATGCACTTCAGTTAACCTCAGAAGAGATCCACCATCCCTTCTCATTATTTTTGATGCCTTTTATCTTTTACAATTATTTTCTTGCTCACTGTTTGATCTTCAATCCCAGTCTAACCTAATGGAATGAAAGTCCCTCCTGCCTCTTGGCTGCGAGGATTAATGCATGAACGTATGTGGGTAGTTTTAATCCCGTTCCCATTGTGCAAAGTTCCATTACACAAACGTGCCTGCAAGGCTTTGCCAAGTTAGTACAAAATATGCAGCCACAACCTGACTGCCCATCAGCTAATGTGTGCTTCAGTACCATGGAACAATAGTCACTGAAACACAAGTACCAAGAAAGCATGATCATTTTTTAACCTGAAATGGTGATTTTTCTGTCTTGATAATGTGTGGCATCTGCATCTCAGATAAGCTTATTTCTCCCATCTTTAGTACTTCTATTTGCTTTTCCTTCTTCCCCATTCAAGAAACTTAATGTAAACTGCTGGCACTTCCTCATTTCACTGTCAGAATTCTGATTTGGGTTTCATCTCCATACAGCATACAGACTCCCATTTATTTCTTACCTTTAAAATGAAACACTTCCCCAAGCATCTCTGGGACCTGTGGAGGATATTAAACAGGCAACAAACTTGAACATATTAGGCTAGGCAGGTGAATGAAAACTTGCATTGGAAGGTGACTTTGAAGATGTTTTAGAAGAGAAAAGAGATTTAGCAAGGCCAAGAGAGAATTCAAGAGGAGGGCATACTGATTGAAATGCTTGGTCACCTTGCTATCTCCAGAAGTTATTGTCTCAGACTAATGTCACTGAACCTGAAATTTCCCAACCAACATAACCTCCAGTGAGTCAGGCATTTCATCCTTACTCACGTAATTAAAGTTTTATCTTCAGAGATATAGCGTGGAAACAGGCCCTCCAGCCCACCAAGTCCACGCCGACTAATGATACCCGTACACTAAGTTCTAGATTATGCTACTTTTGCATCTTACACATTAGGAGAAATTTACAGAAGCCAATTAAACATCAAACCTGTACGCCTTTGAAATGTGGGAGGAAACCGGAACACCCAGGAAAACCCACGCGGCCACAGGGAGAACATACAAATACTGTACAGACAGCACCCGTCGTCAGGATCAAACCTGGGTCTCTGGCACTGTAAGGTAGCAACTCTACTGATGTACCACTATGCTGCCGGATTCATTAAGCCCCGGTAACAAAACTGCACCCCATTTACAATATATTTGTTTATAGGAGATAAGTGCTGCTGAAAGGGCCTGCATTTATTCTCCATCACTGATTGCCATCTGAGCTGATGTCAGATAAGTCCATTTCAGAGGGCAGTGACGAGTCAACAAAAATAGACACATCATCCTGGAGCAATTCAGTGGGTCAGACAACATCTCTGGAGAACATGGATAGGCGATATTTCAGGTCAGGGTAGTAGGGAGAAAATAACTGGAAAAGTTGTGGGAGATGGGTCATACCTGACAAGTGATAGATTGAAACAAGTTGGGGACGGGCGGGGGGGGGGGGGGGGTATGAATGGCAGATGATTAGATAAAGGCCAAAGGTGAAAGGATCTTTCAGATAAGAGGTGTGAAATGTGAAGTCAGATGAATGGGTATAGGTGGAAGAGGGAAAGGGGAAATTTGAGTGGGATTGTGGGAGATTTGGTTGTGCATCTAGGTGGGACACAAGGAAGAGGGGGGGGGGGAATAAGAGATATGGGATGTTTGTTGAGTTGGTTACCAACAAGTGGGAATTCCATGTTTATACAGCTGGGTTGTAAGCTACCCAAGCAGAATATGAGATGCTGTTCCTCCAGTTTGCATGTGGCATCCCTCTCTTGCAATGGAGGAGGCCCAGAAGAGAATGGTCAATATGGGAATAAAAAGAGGAGTTAAAATGGTTAGCAACAGAGATATCCAGCAGGCCTTGGTGGACTGAGTGCACATTTCTGCTTGCTCTCATCAAATGTAAAGGAAACCATATTGGGAGCAGCAAATGTAGTTGATGAGTTTAGAGGAGATGCATGTGAACCTTTGTCTCACCTTGAAGGCTGCTGGGTTCCATGGATGGATGTGAGAGAGGAGGTATGGGGATAAGCGTTACATCTGTGGTTGCCGTGGATTGTACATGGGGGAGGGGGTATGTTTGGGTAGGAAGAGATGAGTAAACTGAGTTGTGAGGCAATCATTTTTGTGAAAAGCGGAAAGGAGTGGGGATGGGAAGATGTGTGGTGGAGGGATCTCATTAGAGGTGGCGGAAACATTGGAGAATGATGTGTTGGATGCAGAGGCTGGTGGGGTGAAAAGTAATGTGCAGGGGAACTCTAACATAGTTATATCTGGGGGGAGGGTGAATGAGAACTGAACTATGGGATACAGAAGAGATACAGTGAGGAATATATCTACAACAGTAGGGGGAAAGCTGTATTTACTGAAGAAAGAGGACAGCCTAGAATGGAAAGCCTAATATTGGGAGTTTTAGAGACATACAGCACGGAATCAAGCCCTTCAGTCCAATTTGTCCATTCCAACCTAAATTCACCCAATATGCTAGTCCCACCTTCCTGCATTTGGCCCATATCCCTCTAAACATTTCCTATCCATGTACCTTTCCAAATGACTTGTAAATATTTTATAATTCCTGCCTCAACTACCTTCTCTGGAAGCTTGATCCATTTACTCCCCATCCTTTGTGTGAAAAAGTTGTCCCTCAGGTTCCTATTAAAATCTTACCCTCTCACCTTAAAATTATGTCCTTGGTTCTCCTACTCCGGGTAAAATACTCTGTGCGATCACCCTTTCTATTCCCCTCATGATTTTATGCACCTCTATAAGATCATCCCTAAACCTCCTGCACTCCAAGGAATAAAGTCCTAGCCTGCCCAAATTCTCCATGTAGCTCAGGCCCTCTTGTCCTGGTAGCATCCTTGCAAATCTTCTCTGCATTCTTTCCAGATTAATGACATCCTTCCTATAGTAGGGTGACCAAATTTGAATACAATATTTCCAAAGCACCAATGTCTTGCACAAGTGTAACTGAACCTCTCAACTTCTACACTCAATACCCTTACTGATGGCGGCCAATATATTAAAAGCCTTCTTGACCACCCTATTTATGAAAATACCACTTTCATATAACTGTGTATCTGTACTCCGAGACCCTTCTGCTCTACAAGACTCCCTATGGCCCTGCCATTCACAGTGATGGTCCTGGCCTGATTTGACTTCCCAAAATGCAGCACCTCACATTATCCATTGCTCAGCCCACTTGCCCAGTTGATCAAGATCCTGCTGTAATTTTTGATAACCATCTTTGGTATCTACGATACCACCCACTTTAATGTCAAGAGATGTGGCGGATGCAGAGAGCTCGAGAGTAAAGGATGTCATCCTTGCAAGAGGTAGGGTGGGTGGAAGTATGGTCCAGATAACTGTAGGGATTTAGTGGGTTTGTAGTAGACATCAGTTGGTTGTCTGTCCCCTGTGATGGAGACAGAGAGATCACGAAAGGGGAGAGAGGTGTCAGAGATAGTCCAGTAAATTTGAGGGCAGGGTGAATGTTAGTGGTAAAGTTAATTAAATCAACGAGTTCTACGCAGATGCAGGAGACAGCCACAATGTAGTGGAGAAAGAGTTGGGGGATTGCGCCAGTGTATGTTTGGAACAAGGACTGTTCAATGTAACCAATGAAAAGCAAGGCATAGCTGGGTCTCATGCGAGCGGCCATGACTACTACGTCTTTAACTTGAAGCAAGTGAGAGGAGCCAAACGAGAAGTTGTTGAGGATGAGGACATTCCGCCAGGCAGAGGAGTGTGTTAATAGCGGGGAACTAATTGGGTCTGTCTTCGAGGAAGAACTGGATGGACATAAGCACTTCATGGTGGGAGAAGGAGATGTAAAAGGGACTCATGTCCAGGAGTTAGTTACTCCAGTACTTTTTTGTCTTTTTTTTACAAACCAGTTTCTTGTGCTTCTGAGAGTCAATGCGGGTGCAGTGTCAGGTACATGCCATGATTGAATAAAATGGGTACAGTTCCTCCCCAAAGGACATTTGCAAGCCAGATGGGATTACGTGATAAAACAGCTGTTTTATGTTCACTAATAATAGCTTTATATTGCAAATTAATTTAATTGCTTAAAATTAAATTTCACACCTTTCATCAGTGGGTTTTCTAACATATATCTCCAGTTAAGACAGTTAATGACACCCACTTAGGTATCACACAGTATCAGCGTACCACTATCATAGCAAAAAAAGCAATATATTAGTGTAATCTCCAGCAATCATTATGCAATTAAATGCCTAGAAACAAGATTACATTTTCTAATGTTGAAGACTGCTAGCTGCAATGTACAATGCAGCCTGCACAGTGCAGTGTGAAAGTCAATAATTTACTGGAGGTTAGACGTGTATGCATTGGTCTACATGCTGTATACATGGACTCACCATCAAGGTCAAGACCATTTCATATGAGCCCTGGGGACAGATGTACTTCATGTAATTCATCTGTAGTCCCATGGCTTTACAGCAATCATAACTGGTGCATATAGCACCACTGCAGATACATACTTATTCTCTTTAATTTAATGTATATCAATGCGATTTAATTCAGTGATAATCATTGAATCATTGATAGATAAAACATGGAAACATGCCCTTCGGCCCTCCGAGTCCACACCGACTATCAGTCCCCTGTTCACACTATTCAATGTTATCATACTTTTGCACCCACTCCCTACACACAAGGAACAAATTACAATGACCAATCAACCTACAAACACACACATCTTTGCGACGTGGAAGCAATCACAGAGAAAATTTGAAAACTCCACAGACAGCTCCTGTGGTCATGTTTGAGCCCAGGTCTCTGACAACACGAGGCAACAGTTCTACCAGCTGCGCCACTATGCTGCATAATATAAAATAATGGTTTCACATTTTTTAAATAAGCGTATCATAGTCATACAGTGTGAAAACAGGCTCTTCGGCCCAACTTGCCCACACTGACCAACATGCCCCATCTACACTAGTCCCACCTACCTGCATTTGGCCCATATCATTCTAACGCTATCCAGAGAGTTGTGAATTTGTGGAATCACACAGAGAATTGTGAATTTGTGGAATTCTCTGCCTCAGAAGGCGGTGGAGGTCAATTCACTGGATGAATTAAAAAGAGAGTTAGATAGAGCTCTCGGGGCTAGCGGAATCCTTTTATAATTTTATATGTTTCTACCCCTGTGAACACAATAGTTTTTTTCTCTGACAGTGTGAACCTACGCACTGCCTCAATCACAGGGATGTCCTTCCTCAAATTAGGAGACCAAAACTGTATGCAATACTCCAGATGTGGTCTTACCAGAGCACTATACAACTGCAGAAGAACCTCTCTACTCCTCTACTGAAATCATCTTGTTATGAAGGCCAACATTCCATTAGCTTTCTTCACTGCCTGCTGTACCTGCACACCAACTTTCAGTGACCGGTGTACAAGGACACCCAGGTCTCGCTGTATCTCCCCCTTACCTAACCTAACCCCATTGAGATAATAATCTGCCCCCTTGTTTTTGCCACCAAAGTGGATAACCTCACATTTTTCTATATTATATTGCATCTGCCATGCATCTACCCACTCACTCAACCTGTCCAGGTCACCCTGCAACCTCCTAACATCCTCTTCACTGTTCACACTGACACCCAGCTTTGTGACATCCGCAAACTTGCTAGTGTTGCTCCTAATTCCCTCTTCCAAATCATTAATATAGATGGTAAACAGTTGCGGCCCCAACACCGAAACTTGCGGCACTCCACTCGCCACTGCCTGCCACTCTTAGAAGGACCCGTTCACTCCTACTCTTTGCTTCCTGCCTGTCAACCAATTGTCTATCCACATCAACACCTTACCCCCAATACCATGTGCTCTCATTTTAGTCACCAATCCCCCGTGCGGGACCTTATCAAAGGCTTTCTGAAAGTCTAGGTACACTACTTCCACTGGCTCCCCTTCATCCATTTTACTTGTCACATCCTCAAAAAATTCCAGAATTTTCCTTTCATAAATCCATGCTGACTTGGACTAATCCTTTTGCTGCTATCCAAATGCCCCATTATTACCTCTTTAATAATTGACTCCAGCATCTTTCCCACCACCAAAGTCAGGCTAACTGGTCTGTAGTTCCCCGTTTTCTCTCTCACTCCTTTCTTAAAAAGTGGGATTACATTAGCTATACTCCAATCCACAGGAACTGATCCTGAATCTATTGAACATTGGAAAATGATCACCAATGCGTCCACTATTACCACCCTGAGGACCCTGGGATGAAGTCCATCTGGCGCAGGGGATTTATCATCCTTCAGTCCCATTAGCCTACCCAATACTATTTCTCGCCGAATGAAAATTTCCTTCACTTCCTTGACCTCCTATGTCCTCCAGTACTTCTGGGAGATTGTTTGTGTCTTCCTTGGAGAAGACATCTGAAGTACCTGTTTAACTCTTCTGCCATTTCCTTGTTCCCCATAATAATTTCACCCATGTCTGCCTTCAAGGGACCCACATTTGACTTCTTAAAAATGTTAGTTTTAGCTTCCACTGCCTGTTGCAATATCATCACTCAGGGCCCACAGAAAAGCCACGGTGGTGATGTTGAGAGTCTTCTGGGCAAAATTAAATAGTTTAGCTGCAGAGCTGGAGCATCCAGGAAACATAGAGCATGGGCAGGATTAGTGCCGTCTGGGCCAATGTTTTGAAAATCCTGTTGATGCAACTCTGGTAGGTTACACAAAGTATTGAATTTGTCAATGCCAGGCTTCCAGTTACAAAATAAAAATTGGAATGCACTCAAGAGGTCAGAGTGTATCCGTGGAGATGAAGTTAGTTGGCCAGAACCTCCACCTCAACGCCAAAATTCTGCCAGTACCTTCACATGTTTCTTTGCACTGAAGGAACTTTCCTCAACAACTGCTAACTGTGCTGCTAACTGACCCTCCACTGAATTCAAATAGGGTATCGGCAAGTTTCACAGGCAGTATGTCTGCAACTGAAAATCATGCTGAGGCTGTGCCATTTACCCAGGAAGGATAGGATAGTCAGAATCATTTTCCCAAGGTAGACGATTCCACAACTAGTGGGGACAGGTTTAAAGTGAGAAGAGAGAAATTTAAAGGAGATTTGAGTTTTACACACAGATGTGATGAATGCCTGGAATAGGTTGCCAGTGGAAATGATAGAGGCAGATACAATTAGAACTTTTAAAAGGCTTTTGGCCATGTACTTGCATTACAAAGGCACAGAAGAATAAGGGCCTAAGGCGGGCAGATGAGATTAACATCGAAAGACATCACCTTCAGCGTAGATGAAGAGGGCTGAAAGAGCCCATTAGTGTGCTGTACACTTCTATGATTATTTGCATAAACCAATATTCAGCTTCAGTGATAGCAATGACAATGGATGAGCCTGGAATCACTTTGGAGTCTCATTGGCTGACAAAGCCATTCTTTGAGTGCAGTGGGCCATTTATTAGTTTATTGTGCTGCCCTGGTCCACACTGGCCTTCCAGGTGTATTGACGCAGTGGAAGAAATTTTGTGATCCAATGACAGGCAGTTGGTAATTGAGAGGCAGTGGAAGAACTGACCAATGACTCAAGTCAATAAACGTTCATTATAAGGTAGTCTATTAACTGGAGCAGAGCGACACAAATTCTCAACCTCATTTCGAATCTTTGTTTATTGACTCCAATATTGACAGAATTTCTAATGTGCTTGAAATTCAATGGCATTGCGTGTTTTTTTACTTTGCTGCGTAAATGAGAATTGCTGTTCCTTGGAATGTAATTCAATAACAGTGGCTTCCAATTACATGACCGCTGAATTACATTATTGCAGAAATTCGCTCAGGTTTCCTGCTGTGAATTATGTTTGCAGTGATGAGTCATTTCCTGTGTTGCATGTGCAGAATATCCACTACATTAAACATGTTAATGCTCCATTTGGAATTTTCATAAAATGTCCGTGCAAGCTGATTGAGATCCAGCACCAAGGCTTCTTAGAACATAGAACAGTACACGCCAGGAATAGGCCCTTTGGCCCACAATGTTTATCTCAAACACGATGCCAAGATAAACTGATCTCATTTGCCTGTGCATGATTCATATCCCTCTGAGGATAGACACAAAATGCTGAAGTAACTCAGTGGGACAGGCAGTAGCAATGTTACAAAATTTTGAGATTTAAAAAATCAAGTCTGCAATTTATCCCATCAGATAAAGCATAAAATGAAGTTTAATTTGACACCTAATTTACTTTCATATCTTCAGTATTAAAAATGTTATGGCCATTTTCATACTCAGAAATTAGCACCTTGTTCTCTGTTGCTTTTCCATTGACAACACAAAAGCTGTGATCAAGGACAGTCAAAAACCCATAACTTTCTTAATAATTAAGAGAACTGAATGACATTTTCAGTTAATATAGATTGAAGCATTCTCAAACAAATATGAAACAATTTTACTTGGATGACCTGAAATTAAAGGAGATAATGAGTTAGTTACCTAACTGTAGCTAATCACAAAATTCAATTACTAGATCTAAACATCTATCCATTTCTTAAGAAAGGGTTAACATTTTTAAAAAGCCTAAGTGTCCAAATAACATTCACACAAGAATTCACAATATAACATGATTTTTAAATCTCATTGTCATGAATTTATAGGCCAAATGGAAGGAATTTAATGTTTAACTAGACTAAGTGGGACCCGTTGAGTCCCATGTTCACACGGGAGGGCTGGTTCCCCGACGCAACATTCCACCTCTCCACCAATTCCAATATTGGTGGCCAGTAGGGGGTCTTTCTTGAGTGCTGGTATGGGTTCTTGGGGTGGCAGCTCAGTCCCTCAAGCCTAATGTGCTGGCAGCTCACTCACGGCTGGTGGGCTGGCAGTTGACTCATGGCTATTCCTTGAAATTCCATTTCAAGCAGGGTGCAAGGCCACCAAATTCAAATCAATTTTCCTACCATTTCAAGCAGGATCCAAGGCCACCAAATTCAAGTGCAGTTTCTTACCACTTCGAGCAGGGTGCAAGGCCACCAAATTCAAGTGCAGTTTCCTACCACTTCAAGCATGGTGCAAGGCAAGGCCACCAAATTCAAGTGCAGTTGCATACCACTTCAAGCAGGGTGCAAGGCCACCAAATACAAGTACAGTTTCATACCACTTCAAGCTGGATCCAAGGCCACCAAATTCAAATGCAGTTTCATACCACTTTCAGCAGGGAGCAAGGCCACCAAATTCAGTGCAGTTTCATACAACTTCAAGCAGGGTGCAAGGCCACCAAATCCAAGTGCAGTTTCTTTCCACTTCAAGCAGGGTGCTTCATACCATTTCATGCAGGGTGCAATGCCACCACATTCAAATGCAGTTTCATACCATTTCAAGCAGGGTGAAACCACCATAAAACCACTATAAAACCACACAAAACACCAAAGTCACAGTTCAGTAGACATTCAGTGTGTTCAGTTGATTCACAGCTCAGACAGTTGTGATCTCTCCCTCCCCATCATGCAGGGACTGAGCCACACCCACACATCCGGGTTTTATAACCCCTCCCCCTCCCACTGGAAAAGTTGTGGCCTTCATGGCATGATTCACAGGAAAGAGATTGTCAACATTTTTTAAACACTAATAACACTTTTATTTTTCATTGATGGGAAGAATCCTCTGCACGTGCTGAGTGGAGGGGGACTGAGTAATATGGCCAAAAATCACAGCCGTAAGTGGTAGCGTTTAATCTAAAATCAATATACATTGCAAACAGGAAGCACCCAAACCACCATTTGTAGTAGTGCATTTTAATTTCAACTCTAAGCACCCAAACCCCCATTTGCAGTAGTGCCTTTTAACTTCAACCCAAAGCACCCAAACCACCATTTGCAGTAGTGCCTTTTAATTTCAACCCAAAGCACCCAAACCACCATTTGCAGTAGTGCCCTTTAACTTCAACCCAAAGCACCCGAACTACAATTTGCAGTAGTGCCTTTGAACTTCAACCCAAAGCACCCAAACTACAATTTGCAATAGTGTCTTTTAACTTCAGACCAAAGAACCCAAACCACCATTTGCAGTAGTGCCTTTTTACTTCAACCCAAACCCCCCAAACAACCATTTGCAGGCAGTGCCCTTTTACTTCAAGCCAACCATATTTTCATTTTCAAACCACATTAAGGGCACTCACAGTTGAGTAGACATGTGTTCAGTGTTATTCAGAGCT
This sequence comes from Okamejei kenojei, assembly GCA_035221665.1. NCBI lineage: Eukaryota > Metazoa > Chordata > Chondrichthyes > Rajiformes > Rajidae > Okamejei > Okamejei kenojei. Next base: position 91,404,361 of record CM069132.1, read on the forward strand.
CAGAGAGATGTGACCCTCTGGCTTCCTCCATCTTGCAGAGACTGAGTGAGGCACACCACTTCCGGGTTTTATAGTCCCTCTCCCCTCCCACCAACAGGGGCAGCAGAGAGAATGGCAATAAAAAAAAAAACATTAATATCTCTCTGATTTTTCATCGATGGGAAAAATCCTCCGGTCCAGAAAGGCGGAGGGGGCTCTGACCGAGATGGCCAAAAATGACGGCCGTAGGTGGCGCCGTTCTCTCGGAAATCACAGCACAGCGAGCCAAAAGCGGTCAAGATCAGACCTTTAGTAATATAGATTCCCGTAAATTAATGGCCATTTTAATCATCTTGCGAGTGTTTTTTTTGTGGAAAGCGATCGATTGGAATGTTGAGGTTGCGGTGAATTTAAACCCCATATCGGCAGGAAAAATACAGCCGGTTCGTATATTTACAAAATCACCTTTACGCATCATGAAATTTTGTTTAAAGGCATCCTAAGAAGCAAGTTTATATGAAAAAATAAACGGTGTACCTTGCCTTGTCTCGTACATGAGATCCGTCCCGTTGTTGTCGTTGACGGCATTAGAAGATGATTTTTAATTTACTCCTGCTTTTAATTTTTCCAGCGCTAATTTTAATAAACTTAATAAAACGGCAATCAAAGCGATTTTTCTTCAGCAACTAAACAGTCTGTTCAAATTCGATTTGAATAGTCTGAAGAAAAATCTAAACAGTCTGTTCAAATTCGATTTGAAAAGTCTGAAGAAAAATCGCCTTATAAACCCGCCCCCCTCTCAAAGGCGCCAAAGTCGTGCTCACGGCCAGTGGCAGAACTGCAGCGCCGCTGAAGGTAAGTATTGTAACATACCTACAGGCAGCATCTCTGGATAGAAGGAATGGGGTTCTTTGCGCTTTCATGTGCCTATCCAAAAGCCTCTTAAATGCCACTTTTATCTGCCTCCAACATAACCTCTCAAATTTGTTCCAGGCCGCCACGTCTCTCTGTGTAAAACATTTGCCCTGCACATTTCCATTAAACTTTCGCCCTCTCACCAATAGCAATGTCGTCTGTTGTTGGACATTTCCATCCTGGGAAAAAGGGTCTAACTGTCTCCTCTGTCTATGCTTCTCATAATTTTTACGTATACTTCCAGGATGGGTCAAAAATGACAAGGCCGTTTTTTAGTTTTCAGTTTTAGTTTTAGAGGTACAACACGGAAACAGGCCCTTTATCCCACCGGGTGTACGTGCAGACCAGCGATTCCCACACATTAAGACTATTCTACACACACTAGGGACAATTTTTCCAAGCCAATTAACCTACATATCTTACATCTTTGGAGTGTGGGAGGAAACTGAAAATCTCAGAGAAAAGTCTCTTAAACACCACTATTGTATCTGCCTGCAACATCACCTCTCAAATGTGTTCCAGGCCTCTACTTCCCTCTGAGTAAAACACTTGCCCTGCACATCTCCATTAAAATTTCGGTGGTGGGGCTGTCGTGGTCCAAATATTCTTAAACCAACAAAAACACAAATAAAATCAGTGATCAAGCAGTAAAATCTTGATTTCGCACTCTGAGCTCTCTCTCTTGAACACATTCAAAGTGCAAGCTACTTTCCACATTCTTCCCTCCTTATCAATACAAAATTAATATGAAAATTGCAGGAAGGCATAATTATGTAACAAAATTTCTCAGCTCCTCCTGCATCTCCCTTTATTATCCATGCTAATATTAATATCAATTGTCGTAAATGCATTTGTCTTGATTTACATTTTACACAGAAACCAAATTGAAGCACATTTCTTTACAATTCTCAATAATCTTCACACCATAATTAATAAACTTTTTTAAAAACAAAATAATATTTTTATTAGTAGCAATGTACAGTAGTATAAACCACGGCATATGACAAAATACATTTATTGTACATCTTCCATTTTAATTTTGACAAAAATGAAATAGAAAAAGAGAGAAAGAGCAAGAAAAAGAGAAAGTGAAAGAGATAGTGAATGTGTAAAAATAGAACCCCAAAACTACCAAATAGTGTAGTCATAAAGTAAGTAAGTAAAAACTTAATTAAGAAAATAAAAAGACAAAAACGAAAAATAATAAAAAAAATAATTAATTAACTTTACATTCTCTTGCCTGCAAGAGCCATTATGTCTACTAGAATCTCTGGTTCTGGGGGGACCAATGTGCAGAATTCGTAATCTGCTGTATGGGCAATAATGTTAGCAGGAGACTTTGTTGTGGCCACTTGTATGGGCCTTGCACTTAATAATGGTCAGTTGGACTGGGAGAGTTAAGGTAATGCAGTAGCTGGTGCAGTAGCAAGCTCTGTTTTTAAGTTGTGAAAGTCTTTTTGTTGGGAGTGAAAGAGTTAGAGAGAATTGCTGTTGTACCCAGGCGGAGACACCAATGTATCCACTGCCGGTAGAAATTAACCAAGCTCAGAAATGGGATTGGTCCGATTCCCTGTCATACAGGGTCTTGCCACACCTCACACTTGCCCAGAATACTCAGACTTTACCCTCTCTCTCCACCAGGGAGACGAGCTCTGTTTTTCAAACAGGTCAGTCTTTTGTTTCAAATTTGTTTTAAACTGTACTGACTGTTGGCTGTTAAAGTTCTTGGGGCAAACGTGAGCAGCCTCGATTCTTGCGGACTAGTTGAGGTACAGTGCCACGAAAGCCATCAGCTCGACATCCTACTTTATATTTTCAATCTTCTTATTTATCCACTGTTTCTCTTTCCGGCTGCTCTGTGTTGTTTAACTCTCTCACTGCTCTTCCTCTTCTGCCTTAAGCCCTCTCCCTTCTTCTTCCTCATCTTCCTTATCAGTTCTTTGTTCTTCTGGGGGTGCCCTTCCCTATAGGCGTACTAGAACCCATTCCTCTTCACAGGATCTGAGTGTCGTAGCTCCTGCTACTACTGGGTGGCCAGGGCATGGGGGCACTCTACACTATCTATATAATCAAAATTCTCATCTTGACTACTTCCTGTCTGCGCTGCATATTGATTTTAGAAAACACACTACCCTGTATCACTGTGATGTTTGGCCATCTTACTCACGATCCTTCTCCGCTGAGCCAACCCTGAAGATTTTTCCCATCGATGAAAAAAAGTTATGAGTGCTTAAAAAACCTTGAGATCAGCTGATTGGTCCTCTCGCCTGTCAATCACTGTGATGAAGGTAACGCGCCTTCCAGGGGCGGGAAGGACTATAAAACCCTGGATGCCTGCAAGTCACTCTGCAAGATCGCGAGGGAGTGGCCACGACTGTAATTCTAAGCTGTGAATCAACTGAACTGTGAGTCTGCAATGTACTTGCAATAAATGATTTGTTAGCTCTTTTTTTCCCGATATTATTATTTTTTTAATTTTTAATTTTTATTATTTTATTTTATTAGAAGTACAGCAATATGGCACCAAGGTGCCTAATATATATTGACATATTACATTTTATGTACAGCTTCTTATTTTTAATTTTTTTTAATAATGAAAAAGAAAAAGAGAGTAGAAAATAAAAGATAGAGATGTGACATATAGTGAGTGAAAAAGAAAAAAGTGTGAAAAAAGAAAGTTGAGAATGAAAAAGAAAAAAGAGAAGAAGAGTAGAAAGCAAGCGATTAAGGAGATCGTTATCTATATTCTTGACCATTCCTCACCCAATCCTGAAACAATTAGCTTCTACAGTTTTGTTGCACCATATGCTTCCAAAAAATTGACAAATGGAGCCCAACTCGTTAAAAATTGGTCTGATTTATCTATTAGGAGGAATCGCATTTCCTCAAGATGTGCAGTGTCCAACATGTTTGGAATCCACATTTTAAGCGTTGGTATGGTTGTATTTTTCCTAAAGTTAAGTATAAGTTTTTTTGCCGCTATTAACCCATAATTAAAAATAAATTTTGAGATGAGTTCAGTTTATTCCCATCTTCCATTACTCCAAATATAATCATTTCAGTATTAGGTTCCATTTTAATCTTAAATAATTTTGTAAATATTTCAAAAATATCACTCCAGAATTTATAAGGTTTTATGCAGGAGACAAAAGAGTGTGTTATAGTTGCATTTTGGGATAGGCATTTATCACAAATGGGGGAAGTATTTGGATAGAATTTATTCAGTCTAGCTTTTGAGTAATATAATCTATGTAAAATGTTAAATTGAATTAAATTATGTCTTACATTAATCGAACATTTGTGTATATATATCAAATACTTTTCCCATGTTTCCTTCTTAATTTTTATCATTAATTCTCGTTCCCACTCTTCTCTAAGTGTCTCTGCCGATGGTAAATCTATATTTAAAATACTATCATATAAATATGATATTAATTTCTGTGAGTCAGCCTTAATGTTCATTGCTTCTTCCAATGACTCGGAGGATATGTGTTGATATCTTTGTATGTATTTCTTCATGAAGTCACAGATATTTAAAATATTGTTAACGAAGAAACTGCAGATGCTGGAGAATCAAGGGTTACACAAAAAGCTGGAGAAACTCAGCGGGTGCAGCAGCATCTAAGAGGCGAAGGAGATAGGCTGACAAAGTGTTAACGAAGAAACTGCAGATGCTGGAGAATCGAGGGTTACACAAAAAGCTGGAGAAACTCAGCGGGTGCAGCAGCAATTTAAAATATTGGTTGTTTTTCAGTTTAAATTTTAATTGTAGTTGTTGGAATGTTAACAGATTTCCCATTTCATACATATCCCCGATCCTTTAAATTCCCATTCTTTCCCATTGATTACATGTTTTATCAATAGGAGATGGTTTAAATGAAGGATTATTCACTATTGGCATTGACAATGATAGGTTTCTTAATTTTAAGGATAATTTTATTTGTTTCCAAATTCTTATTGTGTCATGTATAATTGGGTTATTCTTATATATTGTGTTCAGTTTTATCGGGGAGAAGAGGATCACTCCTATATTCCCCCAATATCTTTTGGTTTGCACAGATGTTTTCTTTGGATTCTATGTGATCTATAATCCCAGATAAAATTGGTAATATTAGAGTCTAATTTTTTTAATACATTTTATGGTATATATAATGGTATAGATTGAAATAGATATAATATTTGTGGTAAAAATATCATTTTATAGCATTTATTCAGCCTATTAATGATTATTATTCTCATTTTACAGCCTCTTCAGCCTATTAATGAGTGTTTTCCAGAATTTAATCGAGACGTTGAGTTTATTTAATAAAGGCATAAAATTAGCATTAAATAATGCTTGGTATTTTCTAGTAATTTGAATACCCAAACACTTACATTTTTCTGTTGCAATTTTAAAGGGGAATTTTAATAGGCGTGTAGATTCTTGAGGTGTTAACGTCATGATTTCATTTTTATTCCAATTTATTCTGTATCCAGAAAAAGAACCGAATTCCTCTATTAAATTTAATAAGTTTGGTATACTCGTTTGTGAGTTTGTAATATATAAAAGTATATCGTCTGCATATAATGAAATTTTATTATTTGGGTCCCTAGTATTATATCCGTGAATATTCGGATGACTTCTTATACTTTCAGCCATGGGCTCTATCATAAGGGTGAATAGCAGAGGTGATAAAGCACATCCCTGCCGATTGCCTCTCCTATTTGGAGATAACATATTATTGGTTAATATTCTTGCGTCGGTTTATCATATAGTCATTTGACCCATTCAATAAAATTCTCTCCCATATTAGATTTTTGCAATACTTTATATAAATACTGCCACACTACCTGATCAAATGCTTTTTCTGCATCCAGAGAAACAATTGATATATCTTCTTCCTCCGTTTTATGTGAGTACATTATATTAAACAGACGTCTCAAATTATTAAATTAATGTCTTTTGGGTATAAACCCCGTTTGATCAGGATTTATCAATTTACTAATATATTTACTCAATCTTCTTGCTAAGGTCTTTGCTAAAATTTTCTGATCTGTATTTAAAAGGGATATAGCTCTATATGAGCCCGGTTCATCTAAATCTTTATCTTATTTTGGTATAAGCGTAATAGTTGATTCAGCTAATGTTTCTGGTAATTTATTTTCTTTAAAGGCATGAGTATATAAATTAAGTAAGTGTGGGGCCGTTATCTCGTGAAATCTTTTATAAAATTCATTATTAAAATCATCTGGTCCAGGCGCCTTACCATTTTTCAGCGATTTTATTGTTTCACCTATTTCTTCAAGTGTAATCTGAGCTCCTAATTCCTCTTGTTCCGAAAGGTCAAGTTTTGGAAGATTACAGTTATCTAAAAAAATTATAATTTTACTATCTTCTATTTTAGTTTTAGATGTATACAAATTTTGATAAAATTGAGCAAATATGTTGTTAATATCCTTAGGTAATGTTAGTAATTCACCTTTCTCTGATTTAATTTTAGTGATAGTATTTTCCTTTTCTTGCTTTTTCAATTAACGAGCTAAGAGTTTGTGTGGCTTGTCACCAAATTCGAAATGTTCCTGTTTTGTGATTTGGAATAATCTTATTACTCTTGCCGATAAAATTTGATTAAGTTTAAATTTCAGAAGTATTATCTTATTATTTTTATCTGTAGTTGGATCTTTGGCATTATCTAACTCTAGTTGTCTAATTTCTTGTTCTAGCATCTGGTGTTCTGTCTTATTCTTTTTATTTTGAAAAATTTGATATGAGATTATAACTCCTCTGATAAATGCCTTGAAAGTTTCCCAGAGTAAAGAAGATGAAATACCTGGTGTTTCATTCGTCTCAAAAAAAATAAAATTTCATTTGTTGTTTTAAATATTTATAACCTTGTGGGTTATTTAGAATTTGTGTATTAAACCTCCAAAATAATTTTTTACCCGGCATTCCCTCAAATTTTAATAGAAATGTCAACAGAGAATGATCGGAAATAACACTGGTGTGATATGAAGGATTAGTTGTGTATGGAATTAATTTTGTATCCACTAAAAAATAATCAATTCGTGAATATGTTTTATGTACTGATGAGTAAAACGAATATTCCCTTCCAGTTGGATTAGCAGTTCTCCATACATCTATTATATTAGCATCTTTTATACATGTATTTAGAAGTTCACTAGTCTTAGATTTTAAGTTACCCCTCCTTTGTTTTACTGATTTGTCTAAATATGGATCTAAAACGCAATTAAAGTCACCCTCTATTATTACATTTTCGTAATTAAACTCTGATATTATATCTATAATTTTATTAAAATATTGTGGGTTATCAAAATTCGGAGCGTAAATATTTATCATAGTCAGTGGAGTTGAATACATTTCTCCCGAAACTATAATATACCTTCCCTCTATCCGAAATAGTATTCTTTAATTTAAATGGTATACCTTTCCGAATAATAATGGCCGTGCCTCTAGCTTTAGAAGTAAATGAAGAATAGTATGTTTGACCTATCCAGTTTGCCTTCAATCTCATCTGTGTTTGTTGTTTCATGTGTGTTTCCTGCAAATACATAATGTCAGAATTTAATGATTTTAATTGGGCAAAAATTTTACCCCTCTTAATTGGTTAATTGGCACCCCTTATATTCCAACTGCAGAATGTGATTTCTCCATTCTTTATTTGTCTATCGTCTTGCATTATATATCAGTTTAGTGTTTTTGACTCAGATGGTGCAACCAAATACCTCAGAACTCTGGGTGCTGGTTGGATGTCTCAAACTTTTAAATTTATATTACATCTCCCTCCTGTGTAATACCTTAATAAGAAAAAAAAGAACAAATGTGATGTGATGTTAATTAAAAAAAAAATAAACAAATAAGAATCTTGATAGTGAATTAAAAAAAAAGTGATGTTAAGGTATCTAAGAGAAGATACCTTAAAAACGCAAAGCCACCTAAGGTGGCGAAAAATTTATGGACTTCCGTTGATGTTGTTATACATTGAGCTCCATCTCCTTAACAGAGTCTCATAAAAGGCTGTGAACCGTTTCATATACCAGAGCAATTGAAAACAGAAAAAAATCAGAAAAAGAGGGGTAAAATAAAACCAAAAATAAAACACAACTTATGTTCAGTTCTATAAGTATATGTGCCTTTCCCGTTTAGTACGTGTGTGAGATCCACGCCCCTCTCGTCCTTCTTTAACTCCTAGAATTCTCAAATTCTGCCTTCTCGATCTCACTCCAAGTCCAAACACGTATCAGTCATTTGTTAGCCCTTAATGACAATGCCATGAGTTGTTTAGCCTGCTGCCCTGCCTGTGTTTGAAAGTGCAATGCTTAATTGGAAATAAAAAGAAATGAAATGACAGTGCCATGAGTTGTTTGGCCTGCTGCCCTGCCAATGCAAGAAAGTGCAATGCTTTATTAGATCCGACTGTGTTTGGAAGGAATAAATGCTTTATTAGATCCGACTGTGTTTGGAAGGAATACATGCTTTATTAGGTTTGACTGTGTTTGGAAGGAATAAATGCTTTATTAGGTCCGACTGTGTTTGGAAGGAATAAATGCTTTATTAGGTCCGACTGTGTTTGGAAGGAATAAATGCTTATTAGGTCCGACTGTGTTTAGTCCAAAAGTCCTGCTCATTTCATGACTTCCTTTTTTTTTTTTTTTTTTTTTTAATTTATTTATTATAGAAACAAAATAACAACCAGTTACATTATATTTCAGTAGTAAATATACATAGTCCTAATAACTGATTCATACTAATAATATTATTTATACTGTATTATCCTTAGTTATAGATTTCAGAGTTATGTATTTTATATAATTAAAGATACATAATACTACTAATACATTCACAATATTAGCATTATACTCGTACTATTAGTAATTATCATTTTATTTCTAATTTTATTAAGTATAAGACCAAATTTTATGATATTATTGATACAAAAAGTTAGTACATCTTATATAATTCTTATTATTTCTTCCTAATGTTAACAATATTTATTTTATCGCTAAATTTAAAATTATTGTGCCATTAAAAGCATATAATTTTATATAATTAAAAATATAAAATACTAGGAAATGCTAATAATACTAACAATGTTCTTATAAATCTAATGATATTTATATTCATTCTAATATTAAGCTAGTGTGTTTCTATATTATTTTTTTATTTTTTATTTAGATATAAGAAAATAGAGAAATTAGGAAATAGAATAAAGAATAAGAAGAGGTTTGATGGAGAATAAAATATTCGTCAATAATCCGTCCTTATAGATATATTCATGATTTATTATACGTATCTCTTCATCCACTCAAATGTCCAGGCCTCAGTCAGGTTCCCGCGCCGAACCATTACGACCCTGCAAATATTTAATATATGGAGACCAAATACATCTGAAGAGATCTAACCTATCCATAAGGACAAGCCTCAATCTCTCCAAATGAAGTGTCTCCGACATTTCTATATTCCACATTTTGATTGTTGGGAATGCAGGGCCTTTCCAAAATTTTAATATTAATTTTTTCCCAATTATTAAACCATAATCAATAAAAGTTATTTGATTCGTTGTTATTAATTGGTCAGTTTCAATTATTCCAAGTATAATCAGCTTTGGGTCAGGGATTATATTTATATTAATAACAGTCGAGATTATTTTAAATATTTCCTTCCAGTATTCTACAATTTTTATGCAGTTAGTGAATGAATGTGTCAAATTTGCTTCTGAAATTTGACATTTGTCACATATTGGAGATATTTTTGGAAAAATATTATGTAATTTAGATTTAGAGTAATGTAATCTATGTAATATTTTAAACTGTATTAGAGAATGTTTAGCGTTTAATGAACAATAATGTATATGTTGTAAACTTTCATCCCATATTTCTGGTCTTATTATTTGGCCTAATTCCTTTTCCCAAGATTCTCTGTATATTTCTGTTGATGGAGTATCGTTTTCCAGTAAAATATTATATACATATGATATCATTTTTTCCATATTTGGATGTTTATTCAAACATTCATCTAAAATTTCTATTTTTCTATTTCTAAATTCATATATATTTACAGAGGCATAGTTTCTAATTTGTAAATATCTGAAATATTCTTTATTATGTAGCCCATAAATTTGTTGCAACTCTTGAAATGAAAGAAAAGTATTTTCCTTATAAAGATCACCCATCTTAGAAATTCCTTTATTTTTCCATTGTAAAAAAGCCTTATCCAAAATCGAAGGTTTAAACATAAAATTATTAACAATCTTAAGACTTATTGGTATAGATTTTAGTTTTAATGCTTTCTTTATTTGTTTCCATATGCGGATTCCATTTTCTATTATCGGATTTTCACTATAAACTTTCTTAGCTACATTAATATTAGCAAATATTATAGAGCTAATTTCTAATGGAGAACAATCTTCTTCTTCCATACTTAACCAATTTGGTTTATTATCTATTTCTCCTAACCAAAAATGTTTTTAATATTAACTGCCCAGTAATAAAACATCAAGTTTGGTAACGCTAATCCTCCATTTATTTTAGACTTACATAAATGTTTTTTATTTATTCTATGAATCTTATAATCCCAAATAAAATTCGTAATTAAAGAATCTACTTTTTTAAAAAAAAATTTTGGAAGATATATCGGGATTAATTGAAATAAATATAATAATTGTGGAAGAAAAATCATTTTTATTGCATTAATTTTCCCTAGTGGACAGGTCACGCTGATTGCGTAATGTCCGGTGAGTGCAGAGGTCGCGCTGATTACATAATTTCCGGTAAGTACAGAGGTCACACTGATTGCGGAAGTGCTGCTGACTGCGGAAGTCCTGCAGTGGAGAGGCCGCGCTCAGCCGCGTGAGTAGATTTAAAAAAGTTTACTCTTATAAATATGGTGTATGAGTGTGAATGTGAGTGTGTGTGTGTGTGTGTGTGTGTGTGTGTGTGTGTGTGTGTGTGTGTGAGTGAATGTATGTGTGTGTGTGAGTTTGTGTGTGTGTGAGTATGCGTGTGTGTGTGTGAGTGTATGTGTGTGAGTGTATGTGTGTGAGTGTATGTGTGTGCATCTGTATGTGTGTGAGCCTGTGTGTGTGTGAGTGTATATGTGTGAGTCTGTGTGAGTATGTGTGTTTGAGTGTGTGTGTGAGTGTGTGTGTGAGTGTGTGTGTGTGAGTGTGTATGTGTGTAAGTCTGCGTGTGAGTAAGTGTGTGTGTGTGAGTGAGTGTGTGAGTGAACTCCCACATACCGAAGCAACCACATGTACCAAAGCACCCACTTTACTCTTATCCCGAGCCTATCCCATTACTGGCCCAATATATCGGCTTAATACTTCAGACAACAATTTAGTCTGAACTTATTCAATCTAGAGCCCATCCCATTACTCGGCTCAATATCGGCTTAATACTGCAGACAGCCTACTTTGTCTGTGTCAACAATCCTAAAAATTGTCTTACCTGGCGTTGTCTGTTCTGAAAGATCTTGGCAGGAACCAGATCACTTTGGCTGAAGGCAACAGTGTTCCCGGAGTTCAGACTCAAGGGGGCTGATAGTGCACTTTCTTCTCCCTTCAAGACTCGAGCCAAACTGGATCCTCTTACTCAGTCTTCAGCGATTGTTTCCAGCAAGAGCTGCCGTCTATGCCAATGACGTGGTCCAAATATTCTTAAACAGACAAAAACGCAAATACAATCAGTGATCAAGCAGTATAATCTTTATTTCACTAGGCGGATGTGGTAAAACTCTGTACAGTTTGCTGATAACAAACTATACAGAGAAGTCCCACACAAAGGGACACTAAATTCAGTGCATGTATATATACCCCTTTATATGGTGATTCAGCAATACGTTATCTATAAAGTATAGAGCCACTTGCTTCTTAAGATTGACAGATCCTTAAGATGGACAGCATCAGAAGATTGACAGGTTCTTCTGACAGAGGAAGGGTTAACCATATATAGTTATATGAGAAGGTTATATTTCTGCAGAACAAGCATTTTGTTTTTTTCTACTTATGATGCACATCATAATCTTGTGGAACAAGAGTTATCTCTGAGGATATGACATGGACGTTGCATGCTGCAGCACTCATGCGTAAGGCAAGACAGCGCCTTTACCACCTCAGGCAATTGAGGAAATTCAGAGTGTCTCTGAGGATCCTCCAGTGCTTCTACTCTGCGGCTGTGGAAAGCATCTTGTCCGGAAACATTACAATCTGGTTTGGTAATTGCTCTGCCCAGGACAAGAAGGCTCTGCAGAGAGTAGTGCATTCGGCCGAACGCACTATGGGAACTTCTCTCGCCCCTCTGCAGGAACTATACATCAGAAGATGCAACTCCAGAGCCAATAAGATAATGGGAGACTCCCTTCCACCCCTGCAGCGGACTGATCCAGCTGCTACGGTCGGGCAGGCGCCTTCGTTGCCATGCTGTGAGAATGGAGAGGATGAGAAGGAGTTTCTTCCCAGAGGCCATTCGGACTGTAAACTCCAATCTCACCAGGGACTAACTCTACTAACTTACTGTACCACAATACCGCCCAAAATATTTAATATGAAAAAGAACATGTGATTCTGTTTGTAGTTTGTTGTTTGTTTGTTTGTTTGTTTTTTGCACAAAGTCCGCAGGCACTGCCACTTTCCATTTCACTGCACATCCCGTATGTGTATGTGACGAATAAACTTGACTTGACTTGACTTCACTTGTTACTCTGAATTTTCTCCTATGTTTATGTTATAGAGAAGACATTGATGAAGTTGTGCTTGTTATCTCGCTTATGCTATTGGAAATAGGAACATCAACAGTCTTCTGGCCTTGTTAATGTACTGAAAGCAAGGGTTAGTGCCATTTTGCTAGCTTAGCAATTGAATAGAAGATGGTGAAAGCCTGTCTTAGTTTCAGCGGAATCCATTTTGTATCTTGAAATCATTATTAACTTCCACAGGGCATCGGCGGTGGGGGCATGTGATCACCCTGCGATCAGTGGTCGATTAACATAAGAGGTGGAGGGGACGACAATGTGGACCCAGTATGGGGGGACCGCCGTGAAGAACTATAGAGGACCCGGTGTGGGGGGACTGCAGTGAGGAGCGGTGGGAGAACAAAGGACGACCTGGTGTGGGGGAGAGGGGAGGGAGGGCACTCTTGTTTTTAGAATCTTTTGCCCAGGGGTAAATCCTGCATTTGTTTGTTTGTTTGTTTGTTCGTTCGTTCCGGTTAAGGCACTGTACAGTGGCTTGTCTTTTTATTTTTTTCACCATTAATTAAATTTTAATTTCAAGTTTTCATGTACCTTATTGTGTGTGACTGTTGGCAGACCACTTTCCCTCCGGGGACGAATAAAATTCTATCGCATTGTATCGTATCGTAAAACCCACGTAGGTCACGGGGAGAATGTACAAACTCCGCACAGACCGAACCCATTTCTCCGGCGCTGCAAGTGATGTAAGACAGCAACTCTACTGCTGCACCACCGTGCCACCAGTGTTTATTACCATTTAGGAGTAGGTAGTGAGTAGCTTTCATGAACAGCCACTGTCTGATGAAAGTTCTCTCACAGTGTTATTTAGCAGGAAGTTCCAGGGTTTAGTCACAGCAACAATGAAGGAACACTTATATGTTTCCAAGTCATCAATATGTTTTTAGGTTATACGTTTGATTTGAAGGGAACTGGAAGATTATATATTCCCTTTGGAGTAGAATAAATGTAGTAGAAAAAAGTTAGTTCCCAAATTTGCTTCTTTGGGGCGAAACAATGGCACAGCTGCAGCCTTAGAGTACGAGAGACCCGGGTTGGATCCTGACTGCTGGTCTGTATGGAGTTTGAACGTTCTCCCTGCGATCGCCTGGGTTTTCTCCAGGTGCTCCGGTTTCCTCCCACACTCCAAAGTTCTTCAAAGTAGGTTAATTGGCTTCGGTAAAATTGTCCTTAATATGTAGGATAAAGTGTACGGGGTGAACGATGGACTCGGTGGGCCGAAGGGCCTGTTTCTGCGCTGTATCTCTAAAGTCTAAAGTAAAAGTAAAGTCTAAGGTCTAAAGAAATCAGCCATGACCGTCAGCATCTGTAAACCTTATCAGGCTAAGGAATTGCAAATAGGACCTTGAATTCAGCAAAGCTGCAATTACAAACCAGCTGTCAGTGCAGCAGAACTTGTATAAACAGGTGCATCGCCATTGGAGTCTTTCAGCATTATCAGCTCAGAAAGGCTTGAAGAAGAGAGAGTGCTGGAAATAAATCCACAAAAGTGATCCTTCCAACTCATTATCTTTCCATTACGTCTCAAAATCGATGTGGTTTGTAGATGGTCAGAGACAGCATGAGATTGCTTGGTTGATAGGAAAATTACCTGCTAAGAAGACAAGTTGTTGGTGATTTTTGTTTTGATATTCATGAAGGCTGAGGCTATTTGGGTTTTACAACATTCATCCACCATTCCCCACTTCCAAAGATTGGCTGCATCTAAACCGACCTTCATAATTCAGGGAGAGTGCCAAGATCACCAAACATCAAATAAAAAAGAGGAAATGATGTACACTCAGCAGGTAGGTGTCGCAACATCTATTGTAAGAGAAACAGATGAACTGTTGAAAGAGCATTTTACTATCTAAAGATATTCTGCACACATCAAACACATCCCTCCTTTCAACCTAGAACCAGTCTCAGGCAACTTTTAAAGTAAAAAATCAGGCCACTGGAGTAACTCAGTGAGTCACACAATATCTGTGGAGGGTAATTGATGTTTGATTTTTTGTATTAGGAACTTTCAGACTGATACCGTTGAGGGGGAAAGCTGGTAAAGAGTGGTCTTGTAGTGCACAGCCTGGCAAGTAATTGGTGAGTACAGATGAAGGATGGGTGTTTGGAAAATGTCACATAAGTAAGGAAGGGGTGAAATGTAAAGCCAGAGGGAGGGATGTGGGCGGAAAGGGACATGGGAGTGGAAAGAGGGGAGATAAAAGGGAAATGGGAGACGCAGTTGGAGGGGTGGGAGATGAGTGGAAGAAGGAGGGGAAAGGAACAACCCAAGATGACTGGGCTGGAGGGAGAAAACTGCATACACCAGAGAAGTGGGGATGTGGCAATCAGAGGGGGATCAGGTTTACAGGAAAATGGAGAACTCAATGTTCATGCCATTGGGTTGTTGGGTTGTACCCAAGGAGATTATCAAGTGCTCTTCCTTCATTCAGGCAGCGTGGAAGTTCAAGGGTAGAAAGATCAGTAAGGGAATGGGAAGGAATATAAAGATGGCTTGCTAGAGGTTGCTCCAACAGTCCTTTGTGGAAAGAGCAAGAGCGTTCAGAAAAACGCTTGACTGGGTGTGGATGTTTCTCTGTGTGGGGAGTGTCTGTCTGATTCTGGATGTGGGAATGTTGACATGGGGAGACACTGCCTGAGTGTGGGAATAATTTATCGTATTTTCTTTATTCTCATGTTGTTTTAGATAGGGGGAGCCCAATTACCTAAACAAATCCATGCCTGCTGTGATCATTTCTATTACATAGATTAAATGAAGTGAAGATGTTCTGCTTGGCTGAAGATTCCAGAACCAGTACCACAACTTCCGAATCAGATGTAAGCGAGGATTTTGGCTTTGGCTTTGACCGTGAGTATGTATCAGGGAGCTGTGTGGTGATTCGAGTGTTGCAGGTGAGGATAGGAGATTTGAAGATCAATTCAAATTATAAGACAAGCACCATGGCATATTTTATCAGGTGTTGGGACTCATTCTGTTATTGTTCCATATTTCTAGGTGTTCGCAACTTGGTGTTTCTTTTTGTCTGGAAGGTGCAGACAGCAGAGTTATGTGGTGCTCTGGACATTCCCCTTCTGGCACATGGCCCGTCCCTCCTTGAGTAGCCTCCTCGATCAGGATCTCCAGACGGCAATATCAAGGGATTGGGGGTAGAGAATCTCCTGCTTCTCCCTCACCCCATCCATCTGCCATTGCACAATGCAGTCTGCTTGCATCAGGGCTTCATGGATAAGATCCCTTTAAGGGCCAGTGCCTAACATGTTAGCTACTTTGAATTTTGCAGCTGCCAGTATTTTGCAATGCCAATGTGTTGTCAGGCATGTTGCTTTCATTATTAGGAGCAATGATTTGTGAAAACTTGTCAGTGCTGTTTTAACACTCTTGCTTGGGTCACAGGAAATGAAAGGCCTATATTTCAAGTCAAAGCCAAATGAGAATATCATAGGGTCTAAATACCACCATATGCATTGGCACAGCATCATTTACCTTAAAACTAAAGTACTGAAGTTCGGTAGAACAGAAATATAATTTCAAAGAAGGCCATTAACAACATGATAGCATCAAAATTCCCCGATTGATCTGGAAATCCTCTACTGTGACTTCAGCAAGAGTCAATTGGATGATCAAGAATACATCCCAAGGCCCCAGCTGTGGCTCCTAACTTTAAGGGTGACTTTGTAAGGTCATATTTAACTGTGAAAGCTATTTGAAAATAAATGCAAAGGCTCTCTGCAGGCCGAATCAGACTTCACCATTTCACTGGGATCTTTCACCAAGATCACTGGGATCTTTTCTGAGGTAGGGGTGACCTATATAAACGTGACGGGTTACACCCTAACTGGTGGGCGACCAATGTTCTGGCATGCAGATTTGCTAGTGCTACACGTGTGGGATTAAACTAAATAGCGGTTGGAGGATTTGACAAATTGGGAGTATAAAGATGGAGTTAAATGGAAAGTGAGAAAAGGAAAAGTTACAAAATACTCCCGGATTAATGGGAAGTATAGTTTGAGAGGGATAAGAAAGTACAGTCAGGGGCAATAGTGACCGGTGCAAAAGGGGAGGTGAATACCGGTTAAAGTGTTGTATATGAATGGGCATAAGTATAAGAAATAAAGTGGATGAGCTTGAGGCTCAGTTAGAAATTGGCAATATGATGTTGTGGGAATTACAGAGACATGGCTGCAAGAGGACCAGGGCTGGGAACTGAATATTCAGGGGCATACGTCCTATCAAAAAGACAGATAGGTGGGCAGATCGGGTGGGGTAGCTCTGTTGGTGAGGAATGAAATTCAGTCCCTTTCGAGGGGTGCCATAGAATCAAGAGATGTAGAGTCAGTATAGATAGAACTGAGGAATTGTAAGGGTAAAAAGACCCTGATGGGAGTTATCTACAGGTCCCCAAACAGTAGCCTGGATATAGGGTGCAACTTGAATCAAGAGTGAAAATGAGCATGTAGAGAAGATAATGCTATGGTGGTTATAGGAGATTTCAACATGCAAGTAGAATTGGAAAATCAGGTTGGTACTGGACCCCAAGAAAGGGAGTTTGTGGAGTGCCTCTGGGATGGATTCTTAGAGCAGCTTGTACTGGAGCTCAGCAGGGAGAAGGCAATTCTTGACTTAATGTTCTGTAATGAACCGGATTTGATAAGGGCACACAAGGTAAAGGAGCCATTAGGAGGTAGTGACCATAATATGATAAGTTTTAATCTTCAATTTGAGAGGGAGAAGGGAAAATTGGAAGTGTCAGTATTACAGTTGAGCAAAGGAGACTATGGAGCCATGATAGAGGAGCTGGCCAAAATTGACTGGAAAGAGACCCTAGCAGGGATGACAGTGGAACAACAATGGCAGGTATTTCTGGGAACAATGCAGAAGGTGCAGGAGCAGTTCATTCCAAAGAGGAAGAAAGATTCTAAGGGAAGTAAGATGTGACCATGGCTGACAAGGCAAGTCAAGGACAGTGTAAAAATAAAAGAGAAGAAGTATATCATAGCAAAGATGAGCGGGAAGCCAGAGGATTAGGAACCTTTTAAAGCGCATCAGAAGATAACTAAAAAGACAATATGGGGAGAAAAGATAAGGTTTGAAGGTATGCTAGCCAAGAATATAAAGGAGGATAGTAAAAGCTTCTTTAGGTATGTGAAGAGGAAAAATTAGTTAAGACAAATGTGGGTCCCTTGAAGACAGAAACAGGTGATTTATTATGGGGAACAAGGAAATGGCAGAGGAGTTGAACAGGTACTTTGGATCTGTCTTCACTAAGGAAGATACAAACAATCTCTCAGATGTACTAGTGGCCCGAGGACCATTAGTACAGAGAAACTGAGAGAAATTCACATTAGGCAGGACATGGTGTTGGGTAGACTGATGGTACTGAAGGCTGATAAATCCCCAGGGCCTGATGCTCTGCAACCCAGGATACTTAAGGAAGTGGCTCTAGAAATCAAAGACACATTGGTAATCATTTTCCAATATTCTATTGATTCAGGATCAGTTCCTGTGGATTGGAGAGTAGTTAATGTTATCCCACTTTTTAAGAAAGTCGGGAGAGTGAAAACAGGGAATTATAGACCAGATAGCCTGACATTGGTGGCAGGGAAGATGCTGGAGTCAATTATAAAAGATAAAATAGCGGCACATTTGGATAACAGTAACAAGATCGGTCTGAATCAGCATGGATTTACGAATAGGAAATCATGCTTGACTATTCTTCTCAAATTTTTTGAGGATGTAACTAGAAAAATGGACAAAGGAGTGCCAGTGGATGTAGTATACCTGGACTTTCAGAAAGCATTTGATAAAGTCCCACATCGGAGATTAGTGGGCAAAATTAGAGCACATGGTATTGGGGGTGGGGTACTGACATGGATAGAAAATTGGTTGACAGACAGGAAACAAAGTGTAGGGATTAACGGGTCCCTTTCAGAATGGCATGCAGTGACTAGTGGGGACCGCAAGGCTCGGTGCTGGGACCGCAGCTATTTACAATATACTTCAATAATTTAGATGAAGGGAATAAAAGTTACATTAGCAAATTTGCAGATGACACAAAGCTGAGTGGCAGTGTGAACTGTGAGGAGGATGCTATGAGGATGCAGGGTGACTTGGACAGGTTGGGTGATTGGGCAGATGCAAGGCAGATGCAGTTTAATGAGCATAAATGTGACGTTACCCACTTTGGTGGCAAATACAGGAAGGCTGATTATTATCTGAATGCTGTCAAGTTGGGAAAAGGGGACGTACAATGAGGTCTAGGGGTCCTTGTTCATCAGTCAATGAAAGTAAGCATGCAGGTACAGAAGGCAGTGAAGAAAGCTAATGGCATGTTGGCCATAACAAGAGGAGTTGTATATAGGAGCAAAGAGGTCCTTCTGCAGTTGTACAGGGCCCTAATGAGATCACACCTGGAGTATTGTGAGCACATTACGTGCCCTGCTCCTGACCAAAGATTGGGGCTGTCCAAGACAGAGGAAAGCAATCTTGGTTTATATAAGAGATTGCAGTGCATTGAATTTCAGGGCCAATACCTTTACATAGGCTAGGATGGTGTGTGCAAGCATCGTAACTGAAGCATCTTCAATCAAATTAGAATCGGTCAGCTAGCATAGATTAACACTTGGGTCAGCCAGCATGGGTCATAGAATCATCCAGCATGAAAACAGGCTCTTCAGCCCAACTCAGACTGAGAGTCGCCACCTAATTGAGTCCCATTTGCTCATATGACCCATAAACCTATCATCCTTTCCTTCCATGTTCCTGTCCATGTGTCTTTTAACTGCTATTATAGAACATGCCTCAACTACCTCCCTTGGCAGCTTGTTTCATATACCCACCACCCTCTGAGTGAAAAACTTGCTACTTGGGTTCTTATTAAATAATTCCCCTCTCACCTTAAACCTATGTTCTTTTGTTCTTGATTCCTCTATTTTGGGTAAAATTGTGCATTCACCCTATCTATTCCCTTCATGATTTTACAAAACGCTCTCAGATCACACCTCATAATCCTGTGCTTCAAGGAATAAAGTCCCAGCCTGCACAACCTCTTCCACTTTACCTATTCCATAGATTTTGCAGATTTGAAATTAGCAAAAATTACATTCCTTGTTCGAGAGATTGTTATTCTTTTTGTTACTGTCAGGTAAACATTTTGCATTCAAGATTCATTGCAGAATGAACGGTAAATTGTTAATGGAAAGCGTTCCATACAATTTGAGATAGAGAAAACAAAATAGGCTGTCTTACAACTTTCCCTGAAGAAGATATCACCATCTCAGCCACAAATTCATGTCAGTTCAGCGTTGAAACTACTGCAAATGACATTTCAGCTGAAGGTATCAAAAACGCAGACAAAAAGTTTTTGTTCAGTTGTAAATTAATGTTGGGCATTTTTTTCACTAGCCACAGCAATTGTATTGAACTGAGAGTCTAATTAAAATTCATGAGATCTTAATTCTTGACAGAATTTTTCAGCAGCAATTATTGTGGTTTCATCTCTAGTCGCTCTTCACTTTCTTGTTTCCACGAGGGAATAACCTCCCAAAGCTTACAAAATATAAATAAGCCAGCTTTGCTGTTCTCAAGCTTTATCTTGCCCTTTGTCACTCATTTTAATGTATGTTCAGCTCTCTGAAGATCTGTTTTCCATTTTCCCTGAAACCTTTCATTCTATTTAAAAAGATTTGACACACCATCTTGCCAGATGGCTCCAGATAATCACTTCACTGATAATTGTGTCTGACATTGTGTATGTCACAGCAGTTCCCTCATGTACTGGCTCATGGAATGAAAGCCCAAAGTTATCTCAAGCCAACTCAGGGTTGGCATACTTTATCATAATCTATGTACAGAATAAATATAATGCTTGAAACCTTTCTTCTGAAAAGCAAAGAGCACCAAATTAATAATGCATAATTAAACAAAAATAAATTATGCTCAATTTTACAAACAATGCCGCCATCAATTCTTCTGATATACCTAGCCTAAAGGATAACTGGGCATGAATCAAGAAAAGGCTACTTAATCTCTGTCACTGCCAGTGCCTACAGAATGGTAATTGTACCATCTGAAAGGCTTTTTTGACATCAGGATTTGGATGAGTTCCTCCAAATTAATATTGACAGAGCTCAAACTATTATTTCATATCTCTGGTACATATCCCACCAATTATATTATTTGACCCTGTGCTTGATACTCAAGTTAAATAATCTGCTCACACCTGCGCTGTCAATAGTTAAAGGTTCCAACTACTTTGCTTACATATTGTTTCCCATCGTCTTCTCTCATAATTTCAAGAATCTGACGTTACAGTTCAAGAATATTTCATAGAAACGTAGAAACATTGAAAATAGGTGCAGGAGTAGGCCATTCGGCCCTTCGAGCCTGCATTGCCATTCAATATGATCATGGCTGATCTAACATATTGTCAGGAATGGGATTTCTGCCTTTCCCCTAATCCTCTTCAGAAACATTTAAAAGTAAATGACCAAAAAAAATGACATTCTCTTTTTGCCTTTTGTGCCTTTGCTGGTGTAGGATCAACTGCAACATAGCCACAATTCAAAAAAAATGTCAGTTAATTCAATTTAAAATAATGTTTGTTTTATGCCTCTCATGGGCATTCTATTCACCTATGTGCCTGGGGTGGGAGATTGCAACCTTCACGTGGTCCACCATGTTTCAACGAATGCAATCAACCTGGCGTACACAAACAGAAGATCAAACAGAACAAGTTGTCTTACAACTTTAGCTGTGCACGCCATACGCAAGAAGACCTATGTGCCTAGAAATCCCTCCACAGCTGGCTGTGCAATATATATATATTGTAGCAACTGCAAGTTTCGCTCCAATTTAGTTCCATTGAGTTGAATGGATTTTAATTTTGAAAGCAAACTAAAGCACGCAGCCCTAGTGCAAAGCCACCATCTAGCATTACACACCATGAATGCATATCTAGGCATGTTTAGTTTACTTTAGTTTAGAGATACAGCTTGGAAACTGGCGCTTTCAGCCCACCGGGTCTGCGCCGACCAACGATCCCCACACATTAACACTATCCTATACCCACTAGGGACAATTTTTTACAATTACCAAGCCAATTAATCTACATACCTGTATGTCTTTGGAGTGTGGGAGGAAACCGAAGATCTCAGAGA
Organism: Okamejei kenojei; assembly: GCA_035221665.1. Classification (NCBI taxonomy): domain Eukaryota; kingdom Metazoa; phylum Chordata; class Chondrichthyes; order Rajiformes; family Rajidae; genus Okamejei; species Okamejei kenojei. The sequence continues at coordinate 91,426,154 of CM069132.1, forward strand.
AAACCCATGCAAGTCATGGGGAGAACATACAAATTCCATACAGAGAGCACCCGTAGTCAGGATCAAACCCGGGTCTCCGGCGCTGCATTCGCTGGAAAGCAGCAACTCTACCACTACTCCACCGTGCCTCCCGCATGTGTTGTCCTAGATTTTTTTATATTGAATCCTGAATTATATTGAATTCAGAATCCTATTGAATTATATAGAACATAGAAGAAGCGGAAACCACTTTTGACCATTAGGGAGACTGACAAAAACCTCCGGGAACCGCACAGAAACCTTGGGTGGGACGCAAAGTCTCCAGAGGTTTCCGTTCAGGTTTCCAAAGTGGGACAGGGGCATAATGCTTCAATCCCTGCCCAAAAACATTGTGAGAGTACCTTCAGTAAAAGGTTTGCAACAGTTCAAGTAACTGGGTTAGACCCCCATAGTCAAGGCCAAAAGAGGATGAGCAATAAATGCTGGCCTAGCCACCACAACTGCTTCCCGATATATGGATATATGTTTACATTGCTTTGTTTGCTTTCAGTTTTGCTGAAATTCAATTCAAGCATCAAACATGTCCTATTAATAACAGAAACTAACACTATTTGGATGTGAAAGATCCCACATAAGATCATAAGCTCATAAGATCATGTGATAGGAGCAGAATTAGGCCATTCGGCCCATCAAGTCTACTTCGCTATTCCATCATTGCTGTTCTATCACTCCCTCCTAACCCTATTCTCCTGCCTTCTCCCCATAACCCCTGACACCCATACTAATCAAGAATCTATCTATCTCTGCCTTAAAACATAGACTAATGTGGCAAAGAATTCCACAGATTCACCACCCTGGAACAGTTAGAGCATACAACATACAACAATACAGTACAGGAACAGACCCTTCAGCCAACAATATATGTGCTGAACACAATGCCAGGATCTGCCTGCACATGGTCCATATCCCTCCATTTCCTGCATAAACCTATCCAAAAGTCTCTTAAATGCCACTATTATATCAGCCTTCACAATCACGTATGGCAGCAGTTTCCAGGCACCAACCCCCTCTGTGTAAAAAGACTTGCCCTGCATACCTCCTTTAAACCTTGCCCCTCTCACATAAAGCTATGCCGTGACTTGTCACATGTGACAATAAAGTACTAATAAATTTATTAATCTTGGGGAGAAATGGTCTGACTGTCTACCCTATCTATGCCACTCATAATTGTATATACTTCTATCACGTCTCCGGCGTTCCAGAAAAATCAATCCAAGTCTGTCCAACCTCTACTTATAGCAAATACCTTCTTATCTAGGGCATCATTCAGGTAAACATCTTCTGCACCATTTCAAAAACTTCCACATTCTTCCTGTAATGGGGTGACCAGAACTGCTCACAATACTCCAAATGCAGCCTAACCAAAGTCCAATAAAGCTGCATCATGAGTTGCTTTCTCTTATACTCAATGAAGGCAAGCATACCACATGCCTTCTTTACCATTATATTGATCTGCGTTGCCACTTTCTCAGCATTGTGGAATTGGACCCCGAGATCTTCTTGAAGCACAGGCTAAGAAGTCAAACATGTGTACAAATTAACGGATGTGACGATGCTATAAATGTGAAATAAAAATAGAATATGTTGGACACACTCAACAAGTTATGGAGCACCATCAAAGATTCATCAATTAATGAAATATTAATTCAGTTTCTCTATCTACAGATGCTGCCTGACCTGTCGAGATTTACCAAGTATATTCAGTATTTATTACAACTTATTATCCAAGTGAATGAAAAAAGATCAGACATGCTTGAGTAGCCCTGGATAAGTGGTAGAATTAGTTCACTTCCTTTCCAGCAGATGATTCTGTAGAGACAACACAATGTGGTTAGTAATCAAGAGTGCCCCTCATAGTCATGTAAAATGATTATTTGCCATGAACGGAAGCTTCTTATCAAAATATTCTATCTGGAAAAGGGGAAAAGGTGTCAGCCAGAGCCATTCTAACCAGTGCAATGAGAACAATGCTTAGTTCAATCTTCAAAGTAGCGCATGGCTTGTCTGCAAAAGCAGAGATGGAAATAGGCAACATGGGGCACAGCTAATGGAGCGGCTGTCCCACGGCCTATGTGACTCTCACTCAGTTTTCCTTTGATCCTGTCTGTGTGTGGAGTTTGCATTCTTGCTGCGATCGGGTGAGGTGTTTCAGATATTTCCTCCCACGTACTAAGGTTGTATGGGTTATTAGATTAATTAGCCATTTATAAGTTCCATAGTGGAGGTGAGAGCATCAGCGGGGGTATGGAATTCATTTGTGAGTCAGGATTGACTCGGTGGGATAAATAGTCCCTTTTATGTTGTAAGGCAATATGGAAAATATGAAAATACAGTGGTTGTACTTAACTAAACCATTAACAAGTTACCAATAACCTTTATTTATCCTTTTCATATGTTGACTGAGTTGCTGTGTACTTTCTGTGTTCATTTTCATATTTCAGCTTTTCATGGCTTTTATTGTCAGCAGGGCAATATCCACTCAGTTCTTTGTGGAGAATTACCGTTTCTCTTTGCTTCCTATTGATTAATTAAATAATTAAATCAAAACTGGTGCTCGGTGTGCATTGTCTGAATACCTGATGTTAATATACTAAAATTGAAAATCTGTATAAAAAGGACAAATATTAAATCAGAAAAAAAACAATTTAAGACAACCGTGCTGGGAAGAATTTTTACCAATGCTTTGTTAGATTTAAATAAGGTTTAAAAGCAGAGATGGTCAACATCAAAGGACAATAAAATGTGATCAATTTGGAAATGTAGTGAATCCCATGACAATATGTCATATTGTAAGACGGATTATAATATTGCCAGTTAAGCCCTTATCACTCACTCCTCTTACCACTTGCCACAATGTGGAAAACTTAATTCAAGCATGTCCTTGTCAGGAGCTCACCAATGGGCCTATATCCATGTACAAGGGTGATCAATACAGCTCACCACACTGAGTGTCCTTCACAGAAATTAGAGCTTAAGATTGATCTCAATGAGTGAGAAACTCCGTCCCTGAATCCATCTCATCATTACATTGCTGTAGTGACACAGATAGTATGATCTAATAATCATTGTTGTTCCTTTTATCTGCAGGTATCTATTATTCACTGCTCAATATATTATTTAGTTGGCATATATTAAAATCCTTTGGATCACAAAAACAACTGTGTGTTGTCCACAATAGCTTCAGTGACTTATTTGAATAGCAATAAACAGTTCTGTGGGGAACCTATTTCAATATGTGTATAAAAATACTGGAATAAGCAATCACCAGGCATACATACCGCAGCACATTCTATTGCTGCATTGCAAATTCCACTTGTGTTTACTAAAGAACTGCATATTTATCTGAAGTAAAAACTTTAAAATCATAGGGACAATTCACATTGGATTCATCTTATTGTACAAACACCTCTGTCTGTACTTCACTGGGTCAGATGCATAGAGTTGAATGAGCTGACCCATTCCTTCCAATCCTTGTTGTGTTAATATTGACCAAATTAAAGACACCATAAAATGGAAGATCCCTGCACTTGTTAGAATTGCTTAACCCTTGTCAGCTGAACTTTACAGGCTTTGATTGGCGCCAGCCAGTCTAGGCTCAGACAGATATGCAGGATGGTAAGGGGTCCAGGTATTCTCCATGTTTCTCTGAAATTGATAAAACATGTATAGTGGTTTTGCAAACTAACCTTAAGTGCATCATTTCTATTGGGTCGCTGCAAAAGCATTGTAAAACAGTAAACATAATGTTGCAAGATGTTCATCCTGTTAATTGATGATTGGTCGAACTGTTGAGCATTGGAGAAATTGTTTGAATCTCGGGGCACGTTTCAATGCTTGTTCTTGATGGCTTCCTTCAAGAGCTTTCTTTCTTATACAATGTATCAGCTGTTGTATTATTGGGTTAGGGAAATGCCTGTTATGTATGGGGTTAATCGATATCTGTAATTGGGTTATTAAGAGATCACCCCCATGTGGTTCGGCCTCTCGAGGTCCTTGGGACATATAAAAGTCCGCTATCACGAGGCTCAGCGTCGATTTTCTGGGAGAGTGCTTGGGACTGCGTGAACTTCTGGAGTGTTTCTGTCTGAGCGAGGCCTAGAGGACTTGAACAGGCAGACATGAGGATTGAACCCGCAGTGGAATAGGTACAGTAGTCGAACTATAATGCGCTTTTGGTAAAATAAAATGTAGTTGTTTCAAGTGCTTGATTCAGTGTTTTTACCGAAACTAGACTGGGGGAAGCTTAGAAACGAGCAATTTACAGTTGCATCAACAAGTGCTTGGTGACCTGTGGCACAGCATCAGAGGTGAATAGGTGGCAAACATGACTATTCTGGCATCTGGGGAATTGTGGATGATGATCTCACTCTCTCTATTGCCACCTTTTTCAAAAGCTTGGAATGCAAGTCAATAGATTCTGGAGTTTTGTCAGATTTTTATTGCCATCACTTTCCCCAACAATATTTGTTAGCTAAGACTAGATTAGTTCACTTTTTTCTCACTTTAAACATTATTTCCAAGTGTGTAGGTTCTCATGATACAAAAAAATAATTTAATTTTCCTGCAATTTCCTTAATACCAATATAATTCTTCCTTCCCCAGCCTACAAGAGCTCAACCTTAAATTTTTGATTAATTAAAACAGAAGAATCTGTAAACAATTAAAAGATCATTTACATCCATGGAGCAGAATAGGACAGCTAACATTCCAGGTGAAATATTCTTCATCAGAACTGGAAAAATTAAGAAATTATTTAGCGGAGAAGGTAAACAGGGAATGTGTAAGTTGGTCTTTGTTGGAATTGCAGAGCCAAGACAAATTTTTCGGAATGGGATTGGGATGGAAAATCAGTAAGACAGGATCTGGAAGGTCAAGATCACTGTTGTGGACTGAAAGAATCTGATTAATCATTTGCTATTCTTTTTGTTCTAACATCCATTGATGTTTTTATCATCTTTAATTTCACTGTAAATTCCTCTTTCATTCTAGCTTTCCAGTTCATGTCACTGTCTTGGACATAATTGCTGCATTCTGATATTTTCTCAGTCCTCCAGCTGCTCAATTTGGCAACATTATAAGCTTTTTGCTTTGATTATTTTTTTACTTCCCTTGTTATCCCCGTTGATTTTGTAATCTAAAAAGTATATACATGTAATGTAAACTACTTATCAATTATTTAAATGTTAGGCATTATGCATTTATTGTCTTAGGATTTCTATCAAGGCTCTCAGACCTTCACATAGCTATATCATTTTAGACAAAATTGCTTTCAACGTTTCTATATAATTCCTTTGTATTATGATCAGCCTTCTCTCAAGTTTTCTTAACTATTAGATAATTAACTAACCATTGCGCAATTATAGATGAAAAACATCTTTGTTCCTCAACATACTAAACTGGAAATTCATCCCTTATAATTAATCTGCGCTATTACTGTTAATTTGCCTTGCCTGGTCTTTATTCAATTCCTCCTAGGTTATTTTATCATCCTTATTTCCTAAGCCTCTGTTCCAGATTTATATTGCGATGGGGTTAGGTCAAGGCTGCCATGGCAATGAAATTATGATGTAGATGTAGTAATATAGTTAATGAGTTAATGAAGGCATTTAGATCAAAATTTAGATCACCAAAGAAACTAAAAGCTATGGGATGAGAGCTATTAAAAAATCACAAAGGAATGCAAAAGCTGTGAAATGCGTAGTTTTGGGAGAGGGAAAATCTGAACCATAGTGGCAGATGGATGACAATCGGAAATAGCAGCTCCGATACCATATGTATCTCTGATATGGCCATGGTCAGGTAGGTCAGAATGGGAATGGCATGAAGATCAGTTCCAATGAAGGGTGTCAAACCCAAAATGTTTCTCTTTCCGCAGGTGCTGCCTAATGTTAACTGTTACATAGTTCCAGCATTTTCTGATGTGTTAATGAGTTGTGTTCCAGATCAGGGTGCACTCTAGCAGTGACAGGCAAACAGCAACACTAAGATCTCTTTGTACAACAACATTTCCCAATCTAGCACAGTTAAATAATATGCCACCTTTTGGTTTTCCAACCAAAGTCACTTATTGAAACCATACCATAACTTAATTGATTAAATTTGTCTAACTTATCTTAAAGTATCTTTGTATTTTCCACACATGATTCCTTCTCTGATGTAATATATTCTTTAACATTCCTTAGCTATGATTGGGTAATTTTTCTTTTTGTGCTTTTATATGATCACTGTTGTATTGCGTATATAGTATTTTAACTCTCTTCACATACGCTACCTCGTCTTTTGATTTCTTCCAGCAATTTTCTGTAAGATTTTGGTTCAGACTGGATGTAGTGGTGAGGATTTTTTCTTTTGCAAATCTCTGCTAAACAACTTCAGCCCATCATCCTTACATTAGAGGGCAGAACGTAATTGCTTAAATCCCAGACTATCAGAGGCAAAGTGATGTTTCATTTGTTCACCAAATAAGGCATTTCCCTAGTTTGAATATTTTTACTTTTTAATGATCTCCACAGTGAGCTCAATATTTACACTGGACAACAGTCAACCTAGATCCTAGGTATGCATCCTAAATATGGGATGTCAAGAGTGTTTTATTGTCATATGTCCCAGACGGGACAATGAAATTCTTATTTGCTGTAGCACAACAGAATATGTGAATATGTAAAGATTGTATAAAACGGGAAAAAAAAGAAAAAGTTCAATAAATAACAAATATTGTGCAAATAACAAATAGTAATATAGTCGTTTGCAGATCAGAGCTCATAGCTTATTCGTTGTGTTTAATAACCTGATGGCTACGGGGAAGCAGCTGTTCCTGAACCTGGACATTACAGTCTTCAGGCTCCTGTATAATTAGGCTTTGCTTAATTCATAGACTACAGTTTGTTCAAACAATATTTAAATCAGGCCACTCAATGACTCAATGACATCAATGGGTGTTGAGGATCTTGGCCAAAGATGTTGCCTAAGGCGTCATCTTCGAAAAATCACCATTTCACAGTTATATGTGGCAGGACACTCATAATACCATGGCAGGGTCAGCATGCTGAGTGAGAATCCAGGCTTGGGACACATCCCATCCTCAGCTGAGGAGAGTCTAGCTAGTAATTTTATCAAATAGCTAATGAGATGGCATTAATAACAACACTGATTTAATGAAACTAAATCAATATTTAAAATTAATTAAATGAAGAACAAGAAAGGAAAATAAAATGGGAATATAAATGGGATTACAAGACAAAGCCCAGAGTGACTAAAAATGACACTAACAGTATGGTGGAATGAATGGTCTCAGCTTTATTGTTGCTATACTACAACAACATTCAAGGCTGACTGACTCTGTAGAAATAAGATAAACTATTGGATTTTTTTTGGGTGATTGGTTGTTGAAGAAGTATTGATTTTCCTTTGTTTTTATTAGCAGATCTGCAGAAGTGTATTTGTTTATTCATACCACATTCTTGAAAAACATAAATGTTATCAGCCACAGCATAATATTCATTTCAAATACCTTTCAGTATTTGGTACTGAACCATTTCATCAATCACTTTAGCGGGCAATTTATAAAGTGCTATAATGCATCTCAACAAGCTGTGATGTTAGAATACTGCTCAGATATTTGGAACGTATTTCACTGCTGAGAATGGCCTAGAATTTTCTTATGATAGACAAAAATGCTGGAGAAGCTCAGCTGGTGAGGCAGCATCTATGGAACAAAGGAATAGGTGACGTTTCGGTCGAGACCCTTCTTCAGACTGCTGTGGGGGTGGGGGGGTGGGCGGGAGGAGAAAGGAAGAGGCAGCGACAGTTGGCTGTGGGAGAGCTGCGAAGGGGAGGGGAAAGAGGGAGAAAGCAAGAACTACCTGAAATTGGAGGTCCATGTTCATACCGCTGGGGTGTAAACTACCCAGGCGAAATATGAAGTGCTGCTCCACCAATTTGTGGTGGGACTTAATCTGACCTTGGAGGAGGCCCAGGACAGAAAGTTTGGATACAGAATGGGAGGGGGAGTTGAAGTGCTGAGCCACTGGGAGATTGGGCTGGTTAATGCGAACTGTGCGGAGGTGTTGGGTGAAGCAATCGCCAAGCCTGCTATTGGTCTCACCAATGTGGAGCAGTTGACATCTAGAGCAGGGAGTTACGGAGGGAGTGAACACTGCAACGAACACCATCTGACAGTCATCATTAAAAAGACTGTTATCATGAGTCAGCACACTCCATTCCCTCCTGAAATATCTACTGGAAACTGTCAATAAACTCATCTACCTAGGATCTATGGTGATTGATAGCCTTTCTCTGGATAAGGAAATCAAGTCATGTGTAAGAAAGGCAGTAACCGCTTTTGGGAGGCTAACCAAGTGGGCCTGGAAGAACAGGAAACTCACAATCAAGATCAAGATACCTGTTTACTAAGTGTGTGTCTTGAGCATGTTACTGTACAGCAGTGAATCTTGGATAACGTACCTGCATCAAGAACGGATATTGAATCATTTTCATTTCCACTGTCTTCCTGGGAGTTTCTTGGCAGGACAAATACACCAATGAATCTGCCCCCTCCCTGACCAATATGCCTGGCATCCCTGTGATTCTTAAGCAGAGGCGTCTCCGCTGGTTTGGAAATGTAAACAGGATGGAAAATGGACGCATCCCCGAAAATGTCTTATACGAGGAGGTGCCCAAAGCATGGACGTCTAGATGAAGACCAAAGCTTCAATGCAAGGATACGATTGAAAGAAATATGAAACATTTTACCTTTGGCACTGACAACTGGGAAGTGGCTGCTGAGGACCAGGAGAGCTGGGGAAAGGATCTCCAGGTGGGTATGAAGCACCATGACAGCATATGGTTCAAAACCCTGGAGGCAAGGCACCAACACCACAAAATGACCAATGGCCATATCAGCGCATCCACCAGCCAGAGTCAACCACACCTATGGATGCCATGGGAAGGTCTTTCTGTCTAGGACTTTCATCAGCTGAGGAAGGTCTCTGTGTCAGTCTAGTCAGCCACAGCGGGAAATCCAACCACAGATGAAACGTTCCCCTCTCCAAGCAGGAAAAACATCAATGCCGCGCCATCATCTCTCACAGATGGACAGATGACAAGACACCTGGAACATTGAGCTGCTAGTCCTGCCCTCTTCCCAGTCATATTTCTATTATGCTATAATATCCCAGACCCCCAAGCCAATCCCTGCCCTGAGTTCATCCACCTTACCAGTTAAGCCTTTAACATTGAAATAATTACAGTTTCAGCTACCAGTTCTTCCTCACTCTTTGCTGTGCAGCTGCCTGTCCTGTCTGCTGATCTTTCTCTCTTTAACTACAGTATTTTCCCCCAAACTCTGATCTGCCATTTTTGGACTCTCATTCTTGCTAAACTAGTTATTAATAATAGACTATTATTGTTATTATTGCACTATCATAATTTTTTGTGTACGTATATGTGCATGTGGGTGTGTGTGAGTTTGTGTGTGTGTATATACAGTGGCTTGCAAAAGTTTTCATACACCTTGAACTTTTCCACATTTTGTCACATTATAAACACAAACTTAAATGTATTTTATTGGGATTTTATGTGATAGACCAACACAAAGTGGCGCATAATTGTGAAGTGGAAGCAAAATCATACATGGTTTTCAAATTTTTTTACATATAAAAAACTGAAAAGTGTGGCATGCAAAAGTATTCAGCCCCCTTTACTCTGATGCCCCTAAATAAAATCCAGTGCAACCAATTGCCTTCAGAAGTCATCTAATTAGTAAATAGAGTCCACTTGTGTGTAATCTAATCTCAGTATAAATACAGCTATTCTGTGAAGGCCTCAGAGGTTTGTTAGAGAACATTAGTGAACAAACAGCATCATGAAGCCCAAGGAACACACCAGACAGGTCAGGGATAAAGTTGTGGAGAAGTTTAAAGCAGGGTTAGGTTATAAAAAGATATCCCAAGCTTTGAACATCTCACGGAGTATTGTTCAATCCATCATCCGAAAATGGAAAGAGTATGGCACAACTGCAAACCTACCAAGACATGGCCGTCCACCTAAGCTGACAGGCAGGGCAAGGATAGCATTGATCAGAGAAGCAGCCAAGAGGCCCATGGTAACTGGAGGAGCTGCAGTGATCCAAAGCTCAGGTGGGAGAATCTGTCCACAGGACAACTATTAGTCGTGCACTCCACAAATCGGGCCTTTATGGAAGAGTGGCAAGAAGAAAGCCATTGTTGAAACAAAGCCATAAGAAGTCCCGTTTGCAGTTTGCCACAAGGCATGTGGGGGACACAGCAAACATGTTGAGGAAGGTGCTCTGGTCTGATGAGACCAAAATTGAAGTTTTTGGCCTAAATGCAAAAAGCTATGTGCGGCGGAAAACTAACACAGCACATCACCCTGAACACACCATCCCCACTGTGAAACATGGTGGTGGCAGCATCATGCTGTGGGGATGCTTTTCTTCAGCAGGGACAGGGAAGCTGGTCAGCGTTGATGGGAAGATGGATGGAGCCAAATACTGGGCAATCTTGGAAGAAAACCTGTTAGAGTCTGCAAAAGACTTGAGACTGGGGCGGAGGTTCACCTTCCAGCAGGACAACGACCCTAAACATACAGCCAGAGCTACAATGGAATGGTTTAGATCAAAGCATATTCATGTGTTAGAATGGTCCAGTCAAAGTCCAGACCTAATTCCAATTGAGAATCTCTGGCAAGACTTGAAAATTGCTGTTCACAGACGCTCTCCATCCAATCTGACTGAGCTTGAGCTATTTTGCAAAGAAGAATGGGCAAAAATTTCAGTCTCTAGATGTGCAAAGCTGGTAGAGACATACCCCAAAAGACTTGCAGCTGTAATTGCAGTGAAAGGGGGTTCTACAAAGTATTGACTCAGGGGGGCTGAATACTTTTGCACACCACACTTTTCAGTTTTTTATTTGTAATAAGATTTGGAAACCATGTATCATTTTCCTTCCACTTCACAATTATGCACCACTTTGTGTTGGTCTATCACATAAAATCCCAATTAAATACATTTACATTTGTGGTTGTAACGTGACAAAATGTGGAAAAGTTCAAGAGGTATGAAAACTTTCGCAACCCACTGTATACAATCTATTTTCTATGTGTATTTGTGAGTATGTGTATATATACACACACATTGAACTTATTTTTCTCTCGTTTATTATACTGTTTACAGTGTGCAATGTTTCCATATTCTATTGTGCTGCTGCAAGTAAGAATTTCATTGTTCTATCTGGGACATATGACAATAAAACACTTTTGACTCTAGTTTAAATTCTCCTGAGTAGCACTAGAAAATCTATCTTCCAAGCTATTGATCCCCCTCAATTCAGCTGCAATCCATCTAGAATTCCCTCCTGGAATCTATCCTGGAACAACTTCTCTAACAGCAATTTGGGAGTCCTACAACCGGCAAGACTGTAACCTTATTACTGATGCCTATCTTCTGCAAATGAATAGAAGAAGACTATTTCATAATGTAACTAGACTAAGTGGGACCCATTGGGTCCCAGCATCACACGGGAGGGCTGGTCCCCCAAAGCAATATTTCACCCCTCCACCAATTCCAATATTGGTGGCCAGTGGAGGGGGGAGGGCTTTCTGGAGCGCTAGTATTGGTGTTGTGCACTGAAGGAACTGGTTTCCAGAGGGCTAGTATGGACATTGTGGGCCAAATGGATTCTTGGGCTGGTGGCTCAGTCACGCAAGCCTGTTGTGCTGGCAGATCACTCACTCACGGCTGGTGGACTCGCAGTTGACTCATGGCTATTCCTTGAAATTCCATTTCAAGCAGGGTGCAAGGGCACCAAATTCAAGTGCAGTTTCATACCATTTCAAGCAGGGTGCAAGGCCACTAAAGACAGCGAGTTGTGACCTATCCCTCCCCATCTTGCAGAAACTGAGCCACGCCCTCACTTCCGTTTTTTATAGTCCCTCCCACCAGAAGGGGCATGACCGGCGTGATTGACAGGAGTGAGAATCTCAACATTTTTTAAACACTAATAACTCTTTTGTTTTTTATCGATGGGAAAAATCCTCAGCACCTGATGAGCGGAGGGGGACTCTGAGTAAGATGGCCAAAAATCACAGCCGTACGTGGTAGCGTTTTTACTAAAATCTTTATAAAGAGCAAACTGGAAGTGGTCAAGATTAGACTTTTAATTATATAGAAGACAAGGCAGCTCTAATTAGGCAAGGCAGCTCGCTTTAGCACTTTCAAAACCAAAAGCAAGGAAGCTCGCTTTAGCACTTTCAAAACCAAAGGCAACACAGCTTGCTTCAGCACTTTCAAAGCCAAAGGCAACACAGCTTGCTTTAGCACTTTCAAAACCAAAGGCAACACAGCTTGCCTTAGCACTTTCAAAACCAAAGGCAACACAGCTTACTTTAGGACTTTCAATACCAAAGGCAACACAGCTTTAGCACTTTCAAACCAAAACACACTTTTGCATTTTCAAACTACATTTTCAAACCACATTAAGGGCACTGAGAGGTCAGTAAAGCCACTCACAGTTTAGTAGACATGTGTTCAGTGTTATTCACAGCTCAGACTGAGAATTGCAACCTCTCGCTCCCCTATCTTGCAGAGAACTGAGGCACCTCCACACTTCCAGGTTTTATAGTCCCTCCGGAAGGGGCGTTACCTTCAGGAGAGAGAATCTCAACATTTTTTAAACACTAATAACTCATTTATTTTTAATCGATGGGAAAAATTCTCTTGTCTTGCGCAGCGGATGGGAACTCTGAGTAAGATGGCCAAAAATCACAGCCGTAAGTGGCAGCGTTTTTTCTGAAATCAATATACAGAACAACAGGAAGTGGTCAAGATCAGACTTAGTAATATGGATTGGTTGAAGCTAAATACTTCACTGAAGTGCTTTTAGTTAAGGATTTAGGTAAGGATTTCTGAAGGTTAACAGTGACATAACAGAAATGGATAAAAGATCAATTAAATTGAGCCAGATTCATTAGTAAATACCAAATTAGATTTTAAAAGGCTAATTAGGAAAAGGAAACACTGAGGCAGACAGAACATCACACAGCTAAAGGGAAGAATTACTGAGCAGAAACCACGGGATAATTTTTGATTTCAACATATTGTGAAGTAAAGAATTGAAAGAGCAATATGAAGAATAGCTCATCGCATTTAACAATAGTTTTAGCCCTCCTAGGATTCTGGTAGAAAACACTTCATCTGCAATTAAGAGCGAACAGTGTACAATTTTCTGCCCATTGGTTTCATCGCTGGGAATGGCAGGTTGTCGGATCTGCCCTGTTGGACATTGTTTTTATTGTTTTAAGAGAGATAACACAGATATTTTAGTGCCACAATATTCACAACAATAACAAATAAAATGAGGGAAGGGAAAAACGTTACGTTTTGAAGGCAGGAAGTAATGACTGCACGGTTTGATTAATACGGGTGTCAGAGGTTATGGGGAGAAAGTAAGGGAATAGGGTTAGGAGGGAGAGATAGATCAGCCATGAATGAATGGCGGAGTAGACTTGATGAGCCAAATTGCCTAATTCTACTGCTATCACATGATCTTATGACTGGATGTAGACACAAGGAATTGCAGATGTTGGTTTACAACAGAAAAGAGATAACGTGCTGGAGTAATGAGTCAAACAACAGATCTGGATAAGAGACATTTCTGGTTTGGACAATTATTCTGACTGATTGTTCTAGGGTGGAGAAAGTGGAAGAGAGGTGGGGCAAGTTGAAGCCTTGCAGGTGGATACTCGGGAGGAGTCTTCGTAGTCAGATGTTTGGACAAGCTCTCATCATAATGAGGTGAGTATTTAACATGAATCCTTACACAAGGAGCAGTGGAGAAATTTGAAGCAATGTGGAAATAGTAATTGCATTATCTAAGTATTTGTGATTTTTTAAATGCTGTTTGGAGTTATTTGCAAGGACATCATTTATTGCCCATTCCATGCTTAGGGTCGTGGATAGGATGCCAATCAAGATGGCTGTATTGCCATGGTTGCTGGCAGGTTTCTTGAGAGTTATTGGAGTAACATGTATTCAGCCAAGTGGAGAATACTCTCCCCTGACTTTCTCCTTACCACGAGTTTGATTTTTTTTTAAACTCGGGTGAGCTCTTGAATTAGCTCATACTGTGTACATCACACAGCTAAAGGGAAGAATTACTGAGCAGAAACCAAGGGGTAATTTTTGATTTCAACATATTTAGAATAAAGGGGCCATTTAAGACCGAGGTGAGAAAATACTTTTTCACCCAGAGAGTGGTGAATTTGTGGAATTCCCTGCCACAGAGGGCAGTGGAGGCCAAATCACAATGGATTGAAGAGAGAGTTAGATAGAGCTCTAGGGGCTAGTGGAATCAAGGGATATGGGGAGAAGGGAGGCACGGGTTATTGATTGGGGATGATCAGCCATGATCACAATGAATGCCGGTGCTGGCTCGAATGGCCTAATGGCCTCCTCCTGCACATATTTTCTATGTTTCTATGTTTCTATGTAACTCAGGCTCTTTCCCATAAAACACTCTTCAAATTTCATTCCTATAACTTACCCGAAAGGTAGAAGGCTGAGAGTGGAAAAGAAGCATTAAAATAAATTATGTCTCTTAACAGCCCCAAGGCCTCCTGCAGAAAGTGTATTTAGCAAAATGCAAAGTGGGTCAGGCAGCATTTTCAGAGAGAATAGAAAGGTGATGTTTTGGATCAGGATCCTTCTCCTGTCCATGTTTTACTCAAGATTCTAGCATTTGCAGTCCCTTGTGCTTCCAACTGATTTAGCAAATTGGAATGTTCTACTTGAGGTGAAAATGTATCCTTCTTGTTCTCTCACATATTGCAGCTGATTAGCCATATTGCAGCATATAAATTAGCCAGAAAAAGCAGCCTACCAGCGGACTGGGAGAAATTCAGAGACCAACAGAGGAGGAGAAAGGGCTTAATTAGGAAAGGGAAAATGGATTATGAAAGAAAACTGGCAGGAAACATAAAAACTGACTGCAAAAGTTTTTATCGATATGTGAAGCGAAAAAGATTAGTTAAAACAAATGTAGGTCCCTTGTAGTCAGAAACGGGTGAATTGATCATGGGGAACAAGGACATGGCAGACCAATTGAATAACTACTTTGGTTCTGTCTTCACTAAGGAAGACATAAATAATTTGCCGGAAATAGCAGGGGATCGCGGGTCAAATGAGATGGAGGAACTGAGTGAAATCCAGGTTAGCCAGAAAGTGGTGTTAGGTAAATTGAATGGATTAAAGGCCGATAAATCCGCAGGGCCAGATAGGCTGCATCCCAGGGTACTTAAGGAAGTAGCCCCAGAAATAGCAGGTGCCTTAGTGATAATTTTTCAAAACTCTTTAGATTCTGGAGTAGTTCCTGAGGATTGGAGGGTAGCTAATGTAACCCCACTTTTTAAAAAGGGAGGGAGAGAGAAAACGGGGAATTACAGACCAGTTAGTCTAACATCGGTAGTGGGAAAACTGCTAGAGACAGTTATTAAAGATGGGATAGCAGCGTATTTGGAAAGTGGTGAAATCATTGGACAAAGTCAGCATGGATTTAGGAAAGGTATTGAAATTATTTTTTTTTGTGGATGTAACTGGTAGAGTGGATAAGGGAGAAGCAGTGGATGTGTTATATCTGGACTCTCAGAAGGCTTTTGACAAAGTCCCACACAAGAGATTGGTATACAAACTTAAAGCACACGGTATTGGTGGTTCAGTATTGATGTGGATAGAGAACTGGCTGGCAGACAGGAAGCAAAGAGTAGGAGTGAACGGGTCCTTTTCAGGATGGCAGGCAGTGACTAGTGCGGTGCCGCAAGGCTCAGTGCTGGGACCCCAGCTATTTACAATATGTATTAATGATTTGGACGAGGGAATTAAATGCAACATCTCCAAGTTTGCGGATGACACGAAGCTGGGGGGCAGTGTTAGCTGTGAGGAGGATGCTAGGAGGCTGCAAGATGACTTGGATAGACTGGGTGAGTGGGCAAATGCATGGCAGATGCAGTATAATGTGGATAAATGTGAGGTTATCCACTTTGGTGGCAAAAACAGGAAAGTAGACTATTATTTGAATGGTGACCGATTAGGAAAAGGGGAGATGCAACAAGACCTGGGTGTCATGGTACACCAGTCATTGAAAGTAGGCATGCAGGTGCAGCAGGCTGTGAAGAAAGTGAATGGTATGTTGACATTCATAGCAAAAGGATTTGAGTACAAGAGCAGGGAGGTTCTACTGCAGTTGTATAGGGTCTTGGTGAGGCTACACCTGGAGTATTGCGTACAGTTTTGGTCTCCTAATCTGAGGAAAGACATTCTTGCCATAGAGTACGTACAGAGAAGGTTCACCAGACTGATTCCTGGGATGGCACGACTTCCATATGAAGAAAGACTGGATAGACTCAGCTTGTACGCGCTGGAATTTAGAAGATTGAGGGGGGATCTCATAGAGACTTACAAAATTCTTAAGGGGTTGGGTAGGCTAGATGCAGGAAGATTGTTCCCGATGTTGGGGAAGTCCAGGACAACGGGTCACAGTTTAAGGATAAGGGAGAAGTCTTTTAGGACCGAGATGAGAAAATTGTTTTTCACACAGATGGTGGTGAATCTGTGGAATTCTCTGCCACAGAAGGTAGTTGAGGCCAGTTCGTTGGCCATATTTAAGGGGGAGTTGGATGTGGCTGAAGGGATCAGGGGGTATGGTGAGAAGGCAGGTACATGATACTGAGTTGGATGATCAGCCATGATCATATTGAATGGCAGTGCAGGCACGAAGGGCCGAATGGCCTGCTCCTGCACCTAATTTCTATGGTTCTATTACTTTCCAAATGAAACCATGGCAATATGAAGTAAAATACAATTATTTACAATGACAAACAAAGACCATAGCTGAATAAATTGGTGCATTTTTTGTCGGAATCAGATGGCTACAACTTGAAAGGATAAATAGTTGCCAAGAAGAGAACCACTGGATCATAATAGATAAATGCTAAACATGCCATAAATAGTAGATTCGGCAGCATGTCTGGAGAGGGAAGCAATGCTGGTTGCAAGTCACAATAGTATGATGTGGTATTTCTTATTCCGTTTATTGATTCTACAGAATGTGCTGGGTGCAATTGTAGAAATGTAATACTTTCATTGTGCTGGTTGCTTACCAAGAAGGATAAAACTGTACATTGTTTTAATATGTGCCCAAAACTGAATCTGATCATACTCCTATCATGGTAATACAGCACAGAAACAGGCCCTTTTGCCCAAGTTGTCCATGCTGACAGATGACTCATCTACGCTAGTCCCACCTGCTCGAGTTTGAACTATATCTCTCTAAACCTTTCTTATCCATGCACCTGTCCAAATGTATTTTAAACATTGTTACAGAGCCTGCCTCAACTATCTCCTCTGGCAGCTCATTCCATAATCCCACCATCCTCTGCGTGAAAATGTTGCCCCTCTGTTTCCTATTAAACCATGATTCCCCGACTCTTATAAAAATATTCTGTGGAGAAAGAGCAAGTAGAGACATTATTAGATTAATGATGCTAAATAGAATCCTGGTATAAAGCTGTCTCAATTTTAAATGAGACTAGACTAAGTGGGACCCATTGGGTCCCATGTTCACACGGGATTACTGGTCCCCCAATACAATATTCCACCTTTGGTGGCCAGTGTGGAGGAGCGGGGCTTTCTGGAGCACTAGTATGGGTGTTGTGGGCTGAAGGAACTGGTTTCCAGAAGGCTATTATGGACATTGTGGGCCGAATGGATTCTTGGGCTGGCAGCTCAGTCACTCAGGCCTGGTGGGCTGGCAGCTCAGTCACTCAGGCCTGGTGGGCTGGCAACTCAGTCACTCAGGGCTGGTTAGCTGGCAGCTCAGGTCTGGTGGGGGTGTCAGCTCAATCACTCAGGGCTGGTGGGCTGGCAGCTCAGTTACTCAGGACTGGTGGGCTGGCAGATCAGTCACTCAGGGCTGGTGGGCTGGCAGTTCACTCACGGCTATTCCTTGAAATTCCATTTCAAGCAGAGTGCAGGCCACCAAATTCAATTTCATTGCATTTCAAGCAGAGTGCAGGCCACCAAATTGCCAAACAACTCATTGCTTTGTCATTAAGGGCTAACAAATCATTTATTGCAAGTACATTGCAGACTCACAGTTCAGTTGATTCACAGCTTAGAATCACAGTTGTGGACTCTCCCTCGCGATCTTCCAGAGTGACTGACTGACGTCTATGCATCCGGGGTTTTCTAGTACTGCCCCCCCCCTTCATCGTGGTGATTGACAGGCAAGAGGATCAATCAAGATTTTTTAAACACTCATAACTTTTTTATTTTTCATCAATCAGAAAAATCCTCGTGGCTGCCTCAGCGGAGGACCGGAGGACTGTGAGCAAGATGTCCAAAAATCATAGCGATGTATGGTAGCATTTTTTCTAAAATCGTTGTACAGCACAGACAGGAAGTGGTCAAGATGAGACTTTTAGTTATATAGATGTGATTTGAGAAGGGTATCTGTGATAAATTTGATTCCTTCTTAACAAGATCATACTTTCAGATATTTGTAATAACTCCATGCTTTATGAGTAATCATGGATTTGCCATAAATTTTGAATTATTTTATAGTAATAGAATCTGAATGACTGATTGGAAATGAGTTTTAAAAGCATAAAGTGGATAGCGAAGATTAACGTGTGCCAGTAAAATAAGAGTACTGAAAAATAAAACTGCAGGTGCTGGAAATCTGAAGTAAAATCAGAAAATACTGCAAACACTCAGCAGATTAGACAGACAACGATTGTGGAAGGAGAAACAGAGTTTGTTTCTGTCAAAGTCTCTTTGATATGAAACATTTGCTTCTGTTACTCTTTCCACAGATACTGTCAGAGTATTGCCAACATTGTCAGTGCTTCTAAATGTAAATTGCTGACATCTCTGAATGGTTGACAAGTGTGTGCTTATAATGTATCTTTCCTTCAAAGTTCCGTTGCTTCAACTTCAAGAACAAGAAATTGGCACTTGCTATCTCAATAATAGAACTCAACTCCTAAGATATCGCTTGGAAGTTCTACTGAACATGAAAGGACTGAACTGAACAGGCATTGCCTAACTGTGGAAACTAGCAACCAAAGCTAGGGTTGGGAGTCTAGCAACTACGGGTGCTGTTTGTGTGGAGTTTGTCTAGTTTCAGTGTGTTTTTCACAGTATAATGATCACACTTGGGTTTAAAGTAATTTTCAATTTACAGATCTAAGAACAATTACTGAAAATATCTTTCTAATCAAGTTAATGAAACAAACCTGGAGAAATTCAGCAGGCCTGATAGTATCTGTGTAGTGAAATGGACAGGTGACCATTTTGGTTTGGGACCTCGCATCATTCTGTAGGAGGGTCCTGACCTAAAACATTGTCTGTCCAATTACCTCCACAGATGCAGCCTGCCCACTGCATTATAGTGTCATAGAGTCATACAGCATGGAATCAGGCCTTTCGACCCAACTCGCCTTGCAGACCAAGGTGCCCAATCTAAGCAAGTCTCATTTGCTGGTGTTTGGCCTATATCCCTCCCAACATTTCCTATCAACGTAATTATGCAAATGTATTTTACATCTTGTTCTTGCACCTGCCTCAACTACCTACTTTGGCAAGTTGTTCCTCCAGCAGCATGTTTTTGTTCAAAATTGCAACATCTGCAGCCTCCTGAGTCTTCCAATTAAGTTGTTATCAATGCCTTTGTCATTCCACACCCTCTATAGCAAGCAAATAAATTCTCAGATAATGAGACCAAATTCGACACGGTACTTCAAATGGCATCTGACATAAATCCTATTCAATTTCCTTACTCTTTCATTCAAAGACTCTCGCAATGAAGGCAAACACCTTACTTTTTATTTTAATTTTCTTGGTTTGCCTGAATATTGGTCCAGAGCAACTTGTGTACAAATACCCTTTTTAGCATCAACATTATATAATCGATTACCATTTAACAAATATTTCATGTTTCACAGTTAATCACCAAAGTATTATCCACATAAAATAGTAAGATTAAATGAGAACTTACCAACTTGAAGTTTGATCTTTATTTTATGAGGAGTTACGATGAGCGATAACGTGAAGAAGGCCGTCGGCCCACATGCGCGTCAATCTTCAAAGCAGCGGCGTGAAATCACAGGTAACAGTTGTTGAACTAACATAGTAAGATTAGCTATGACTAGAACTATCAGATGATCTTTATGATACGAGGGTTAGGAGCGGAGGGCACTTAATCGCTCATCGTAACTCCTCATAAAATAAAGATCAAACTTCAAACTGGTAAGTTCTTGTTTAATCTTACTATTTTACTTTGGAATCACGTGAGTGACTACGTGAAGATTTGAAGCTCTGTGATTTCATGCCATGGAAAACGAGTCCACACAAGCACGACTGCATCAGTTGACCACAGATAAGGGAAACACTCATAATGCATACAGACATGACATAGATTTAAAACATGCTGATGCTGATAAATGAACAAATAATAATAACAGTAACCCCTCTCATCCGAAGGGAAACTATAAAATAGAATCTATAGAATAGAGTTGGCAAATACCCCTAGTCTGGCAATGGGTTAAAATAAAATTTTGGATACCTCGTTCATTAGACCATCCTGCAGTTGACAGGATGTGGTCCAGAGGACCGCACATAACCCTTGCTGCTGATGTTGTAGCAGCCCTGGTGGAGTGAGATTAGAAATTAGTATCTACTCCTGTATAGCCAAAACCCCGTATAACCACCTGGAGATGGTTTGAACTGACACCTTCTTATGAGGTTTTTTTTTTGTGTTTTTTTTGTAACTTCCAAACATAGCTAGTATCAGAGCCTCTAAGGTTCTAGATGACCTTGACGTAATGTTGTAAATGTGTGACCACACGTAACCGAAGGTGCATGGGGTATGTAAACATGAATTATTATATAGCAGGTGTAACCATCCTGTCCAGTCACAATTAATGTAATGACTGGACCCGTGCACTGAGGGCAGCACCAGGGGATTAACTACCTATGAGGGCCGAACCAAAGATAGAGATATAGCTGGAGCCCCATGGTGAATAAATGTTAACACGATGTCAATATCCAATACTTCTGTGTACTTGGGTCTGGGAGAACTCGTGTTAATAATATCCTTAATAACTGGACATCAGAGGGCGAGACCCGAGGGAGCGGGTCCCACTTGCTGCAGCAACTATGATGAGAAGCACGTTGGGCACAGTTAATGGGACTATAACTTAATTTATTGTCAAAGACCCATAGAAAATGAACTCTAGGACTTCAGTGTCCGTGCCATATCATATGTAAGATAACATTTAACAGAAACGCTTCCCATCTCCTGAAGAGGCAAAGTACTGCTTTTTTGGTGCTATCCCTGCGCTCTGCAGTGAGCACGTACATGGATCAGTCTGACAGCCCGAGCCGCAGAAGAGGTCTTCTCAGATTCTGTAATGCAATGAATTGATTAATCATGTAGAGGCTAGTTCCCCGAATCCCAGGCTGAACCAGCAAAGTTTTATGTTTAGATCCCTATATAAGGTTCTATTATTATTCCCAACATTTGTGGGAAACCATGGCTGCGTGGGCCAGTCATACAGTATGAGAACCCTGAAGCGGGATCTTGCTGAATTATTGCAAGACCCGACTGATGAGGCAAAATGGAGAAACTACATGAAAGAACATTCCTCCCCCATGTAGCGAGAATGTATCTCTCGCCACTGTGATGCCACATGTTTTTACAACTGGTGAATGAGCTTGTATGCAAACATATCGATATTAGGTGCCATTGAGCCATAGATCCTAAAATACTTTGTGATCCAACATCCATACTGTGTTGTCATTGATTTTGCATGATACACTAGCGTTGGGTAAATTATGACAGGGTACTTTGACTTTATTGCATCCATGTGACTAACATATGCCACCACCACAGTGTATCGACTTGGAACTGAGCATGCAGATTTTGCATATTCACACAATAACGCTTTAACCCATATTATGTACCTAGTTGATACCAATAACTGAAGAATTGGTGATTCATGCAAATCCATCCGCCTTTGTTACTAGCGATGGAATTCGTAATTCCCCATCTTTGAGCACTAGCATCTGTTAGTAATATAACTGAAGATTATTTGACCAAAGCTACTGGAGCAATGCTGCATATAGTTCGACCACCATTGTGGCTTTGGTAGCTTCAGCTGGTAATAGCATAGGGCTGTTAACAATTACCTATATGGCACTTGAGAGGTTACTACTTGCACGTTAAAAGTTCTGATAATGCAAGGCCCAATTGCACAGCTGAAACACAGCTGCTATATTGCCAATTACACTTGATGAATAGAAGACTGCTTGCTAACAAGGTTGTTAAAGGCTTCTATTGATTCCAATCTGTTACCCCGGGGCGGAGTCACAGATAAATTAATAGTTAAAAGTAAATCCGATGAACAATAACTTCCAGTTGGTATCAACTTAAATTTGCCTGGATGGCTGAGGAACCTCAATTCCTCAAATATAGTTGCAGCTGAAACAGTTGATTTAAGCAAAAAACACAGTTAGAAATATCCTCCAGATCAATTTCAAATGTCTCCGGTGATCGCTGTGAATGGGACCTGAATAGTATGCATCTTTGAGATCGATGCATGCCATAAAGATCCTATGGAAATCAGTAGTTAGACAGTAGAGAAATTCCATTTACTGAAAAGCTATGTTGCACATGGGTGTTAAATCAATTATGAATCGACATCCTCCATCTTTCACAATGAACAGGCCATGCCTGCCGTAATTCCGTGCCTGCCTTGAATGCAACTCTGCCCATACTACTGGGCCTGACTTAAAATTGCTCCGGCCGTAATTCTGAGCCTGCCTCGAAAGACAACTCTGACCATATTACCGAGCTTGTCGCAGAAGGCAATCCTGGCAGTAATCCTGAGCCTGCCTCGAAAGACAACTCTGGCCTCAATTCCAAGCCATGCTTGGTACCCTTGTATACTGTGTAATAATGACCCTTCATATGTTTTCATTTTCATTTGTACAAAACAAGTGTAAATATTACCAACTTGTAAATGGTCCACTGCCCCCATGTTTCGGAAGAACCAGACCCACCTACCTCCATGGTTACCAGTGGTCTTATGGTAAGGACAAAGGCCCATGATGTGGGTTCTATTCCCCTCCTTGATTGGAGAGTAGGAAAGGTAGTGCATGTGAATTCCATATTCCTGAGACCGGCTTGGCCCTTGGCCTGAAAGACCTGTGCCCAGCTTTCAAGCAGCCATCAACTTTAGTGAACTGCTTACTGCCGATGAGGCATGGTGCTGTCATCGCTGATACGATGGTTTCATTTGACAGCTCTGTTCACCTGTAGTGTGAGGGAAATTCTGGCCCCTTCCTGGTTTTCTGCCTCTTCCCTTGTGAGTATATTCTTGCACTACCCTCCACAGAGAGAGAGACTCATAGACAGCCCTGAGACAGGTGTTGCCGCAGGCCCCTGAGGATACCTGCACTGACATGGCCCTTCGGACCTATATCCGAATATGGCTCTGGGCCAGACTGAAACTGACC
The DNA here is from genome assembly GCA_035221665.1 of Okamejei kenojei. Lineage (NCBI taxonomy): Eukaryota > Metazoa > Chordata > Chondrichthyes > Rajiformes > Rajidae > Okamejei > Okamejei kenojei. Next base: position 91,449,780 of record CM069132.1, read on the forward strand.
CTAGATGCTCCCCTCCTCAGAGAAGGAGACATTGTGCAGCCCTGAGACAGGTGCCACTGCCAGCGGGTTATTCATAATACCCGGGCTCAGATAGCTCTCTTCTGGAGGATATCCCTCTGGAGCAACCTCTCCATCAGGTGCTCCAGGTGGGTTTTAGGCGTTCACAGATACTACCCATAGAAGGAGGGGGAAACCTCCTGGCCTGACTCGACTGAGTCCCAAGGCCTGACCGGCTTCCTCATGGTTTAACCCCTTTCCTGGGGGAACCATAGCGGTCTGTGAGTTGCTGACATCATTGTCAGCGACTGGGGTAGCGAGACCGGCTTACTGGGAACCCCTTTATCTGGGAAGACCTAAGCGGTCTGGGGCTGCTGACCCCATTGTCCACGACTGGGGTAGCGAGACCGGCTTACTGCCAGTCTATCCCCTATTTCTGGGGGGACCATTGCGGTGTGGGAGCTGCAGATCCCATAGTGAGTGACTGGGGTAGTAAGACCGGCTAACTGCCAGTCTAACCCCTTTTTCTGGGGGGCCCATTGTGGTCTGGGAGCCCATACTAGGAGAAACTCCCACTCACACTCCCCTCCTGGGTGTCGCTGACCTCCTGGTCAGCGACTTGGGAGCGAACCCGACGGCCACCGGCTACCCACGCTTCCGCCGTCCGGACCGGGATCTCCCCACGGTCCATAACCGGTTTCCCACTGCCCATATAACCATATAACCAGCACGGAAACAGGCCCTCTCGGCCCTTCCAGTCCGTGCGACCATTTGTTTTCCCCTAGTCCCATCTACCTGCACTCAGACCATACCCCTCCATTCCCTTCACGTCCATATACCTATCCACTTTACTCTTAAATGTTAAAATCGATCCTGCCTCCACCACTTCTGCTGGAAGCTGATTCCACACAGCCACCACCCTCTGAGTAAAGAAGTTCCCCCTCACGTTACCCCGAAACCTCTGTCCCTTAATTTTCATGTCATGCCCTCTTGTTTGAATCTTCCCTACCCTCAATGGGAAAAACGTATCCACGTCAACTCTGTCTATCCTTTCATCATTTTAAAGACTCATCAAGTCCCCTTAACCTTCTGCGCTCCAAAGAATAAAGACCTAACTTGTTCAACCTTTCTCTGTAACATAGTTGCTGGAACCCTGGCAACATTCTAGTAAATCTCCTCTGTACTCTCTCTATTTTGTTGACATCCTTCCTATAAACTAGGCGACCAAAATTGTACACCATACTCCAGAATTGGTCTTACCAATGCCTTGTACAATTTTAACATTACTTCCTACTCCTATATTCAATGCTCTGATTTATAAAGGCCAGCACACCAAAGGCTTTCTTTACCACCCTATCTACATGCGATTCCACCTTCAGGGAACTATGCACAGTTATTCCTAGATCCCTCTGTTCCACAGCATTCCTCAATTCCCTACCATTTACCAAGTAAGTTTCCACTGCCCGTCCAACTTCGCCCTGAATCCAGCAGGCAAACTCTTACCTTCCAGGTTTAAACTTAGCTTCCAGGTTTAAACTTACCGCTGGCAGGAGCAGCGCGCCTGCCAGTCAGCCCTTGAGCAATGCGCTAGACGTAATGACGCGCATGCAAGCTGAAGGCCTTCTTCAAACAGTCACTCACGTGACTCCGAAGTAAAATTACATGGGCCATGTTCTCATTAATTCCTTCAACTTGTCCAAACGAAGCCTTTCCACACCCTCCTCTGTCATGTAATCCCATTTTGTTTAGTATTATCAATAAAAGTAAAAACATGACATTGGTCTACTCAAACGAATTGATACAGTTTGTGAAAAACTGGGTCCCATCCAGTGATATCAATCCTTGCGATACCACACTGCTCATAGACTACAACCATTCAACAGTCCTTTTGTTCCTACTCTTTGCATCCGTTCATTAATCCATTTATGTATATTACCTCAATTCAACATATTCCAACTGCTGCCCAAACTCCTGTAGAATGTCTGAAAATACAATTGTTTCATATCTTTTGGACCTCCCTTTCTATTCTATGAGTCACAAAAAACTCCTCAAAAAAACTCCAGGAAATTTGTCAAATGTGACTTTTTTTGTGAATTTATGTTGACTCTGCTCAGTATGATTATTCATGTCATGGTTTTCTGTTAATATATCTTTCGTTCCCTTCTTCTGATGTAGGACTTATCGGATCAGTTTTTTTCACTCTCTCCTTCTCTTAAATAGTTGGCTCACAATTGCTAACAGAATCTATAGAAATTTTGAAGATGATAAATGGAGGATCCACTGTCACTAAAGCCAAATCTTTCAAAATATCTCCTTCAGAATTGGTTTGGAAGGATCCAGTTGTTCAAGCAGAGACTAACAGCGATTCACTTACTGTGATTAACAATAAGTTTCTGAAAGGAGCCTCACATAAGGAAAGATGTCTACCTCTACACAATAAATGGAAAGTATGCAAGAGTGCAAAGATGATTCATGGTCGGAAATATCCAGTCACCTTGATTATGAAATCAGTGTGTCCTAGTTCTACTGATTTTAGTTGCTGTCCACTTTCATCAGCTACATCCTATGATCTTGACTACTCCTCGTGACTCCTGCTGCCTCTTTTCCTTCAGGAGACAGGAGACTCCTTCATCTTTGATCAACTATTTGATGATCATCTGTCCATATGGATCAGAACTTGCCAAGAGATCACAGCAATTGTTCAGTGAGTTCTAGGTGAGCTTATTGTGCCACCCTCCCCCTTCTCATTCTGAGAAATGAGGAGCTTTGGAGTGCACACACAAACTCCAAATTCTGTCCTGCTGAGCTTTGCCACTGATTTCCTGGCTGCTTTCTAGTCATGTAATGTGCATTAGCAGCCATTATGTGCAGCTCACTCCTGGTTGCCATTTCTGCCCTACTGTGTTGTTAGATGCCTTTTTTTGTTCAGACTATTTCATTGTGCTTGGGATCTGTTATTAATGTAAACACAATATATCATCCCAGCATGTGGTCATATAAGACATCAGCCTCAAGGGAAAAGATGGACTTCCACTGTGCAGATATGACAGCGGGGACTTGCGAAGACAAGCAGACTCCATCCCCCGAGGAAGGACCTTCTGCAAGGTAAATTCCTTCATGTGGATGCTGGGCTGGCAACAGCCAACCTACCTGGTCATAGATCCTCTGACATCTGTCAAAGTTGTCAAAAGCAATCAAAGTCGATTAACATTAACTTGAAACCATCACGAAATGTTAAAAGTACTGAAAACAAGATAAAAATAAGCTCTTTGAACACATAAAATATTTCATTTTTAATTTAAAATATTCCATTCATTGAACAAGGAATCAATTTATTAATACTTAACTCCTGACAGATGCTTTCCTTCAATGAAAGAGTGAGGAATCACACTCTCCTCCAGATCCAATCTGGGACAGGTTAATGCAGTCAGTACCCCATCAGTGGGTAACGTGGTGGGGAACTGCCTAATTTCACAGATGCAGACCAGAGTCCAGCTTTAGAGTGCAGTCGTGAAAACTAATCAGATTTAGATGATGGGGTGTTGCGTTTTCATTGTTGTTACTCAACTCCCGAAGCTGCAAGCTTTTACACATAGAAACACCAGTTGTTTCCCAGAGAGCTGCTGACATTTCCTCACAAAATCCAGCACAGTAAATGTAATTTGTTGTTGACATAACGCAGGAGGAAACCAACTTGCACAGTGCTACCTTTATCTCAACTTTTCATCATTTCAGATGTTTTACCTTGAATCTCACAGACTAAATACTCCACTAGTCTTTTACATGAGATACTTTATCAGCTGCTCTTTGGAAGAATGAAAACATTGCCACCAATCGTGTTGTCACATGGTCAAATAAATCGAGGAGGTTAGTCAAACAAAATCCATTCTGAGCATAACTGGGATATTGCACTTTGGGAGGTTGATTGTCAGGGGAAATATATACCGTTAATTACAAGACTCCTTAACGCCATTGATGTGCAGAGGGAACTTGGGGTCCAAGGCCATAGCTCCCTGAAAGTGGCAACACAAGTAGAAAGAGTGGTTAAGAAGGTGTCTGGTATACCTGCTTTATCAGTTGATGCATTGAGTATGGAAGTCATGATTCAACTTTGTAGGACTTTGATTAGGCTGCATTTCAAGTATTGTGTAGTGTTCTGGTTGTCCCATTACAGTAAGGATGTGAAGGCATTGGAGAGGGTGCAGAAGATGTTTCCCAGAATGCTGCCTGGATTGATGAATATTAGCTATGAAGAGAGGTTTGTCAAACTTTAAGTGTTTTCTCTCGAACGTTTAAGTCTAAGGGAGACCTGATGTAGTCAGAACTTTTTTCTCCAGGGTAGAAATGTCAAAGACTAGAAAGCATAGCTTTAAGATGAAAGGGGCAATGTTTAAAGAAGATATGCGGGGCAAGTTTTTTACACCAAGGGACAGCCTGGAACATGTAGCCACAGGAGGTGGTGGAGTCATATATGATAGTGGTGTTTAAGAGGCTTTTTGATAGGAACTTTGATATGCAGGGAATGATGGGATATGAATCATTGTTGTAAATAGTGGAGATTAATTCAACTTGTTCAGTGTGCCCAGCACAGACATTGTGGGCCGAAGGGCAGTTCCTGTGCAGTGCTGTTCTATGTTCTATGTATTCTTTCTAACACCGCCCTGATTGATGTTTCCCAGATGGTTAAAATGCAGACCATCGCTAAATGTATTCTAATTCCATTATTTAATATTGAAGAGAAGCAAGATCAATAAGCTGTCTGTCTGTCATTCCTTTTATATATGGATGTCACATTATTCTGATTCCAGTCTATCAGTTCCACAGCAGTCTCCAGTGATCCTCATAAATGCTTCTAAATAAATAGCAACATCCCAGCATGGTTCTGTTCATCTTTATTTTCCCCCCAAAAAGCTGTAAAACTGTACAAATCTAAAGGTTTCTTAGAAAAGTGTTTATCGAAGGGAAAGACCCAACTATCATAGAGTTTTACACCCAGAAATAACCATGAATATGTAATGTGCTGAAACGACCTTCCTCCATGTGAATGGGTTCAGATTCCATTGCCCAGAGGCTCTGGTGGACATGTGGCTGACCGAAAGAGAGAGGCATATGGAGGATCAAACAGGAGCAGTTGACTTCCCAAGTCTGGCTCAGGCAGCAAAGTAGACTTTGCATGTTTAGAGGGCTTCTGCACAAGAAACCTAAGTTGCCTGCAGGTCATGCAGGTTTAGATGAAAATCATAGAAATGTCATCCAGGTATGCACAGAGGACCAATGGACACCACTGTGAAAGGACACCATGTCTGGAATCACCATGCCTGGGATCCTTTGTGTCTCACAAAGTATCTGATGGGATTCCCTCAGCTATCTGGTGAAAAATTCCACACTTTTACAAATTATTTCATCGAAATTCACTTGCAAATCATGCATAAACACTGCGCTGTGCAATCAGATTTCCAGAATACTATATTTTACTTCAAAACTACTAGTGCTCCTTTCATCATAAAGTTTTAAAGCAATAGCTTGGTATCAAATCAATATTTCATTTTATTTAATCTTCCCTCTTACTGTCAACATGAGTGATATAAATTAGCGCACCTCTTAGGCTTTCTGCTCTCCCTTCCACATTTTGAAAATAAATGTCCAGTGGATTCATGATTGGCCCTTATCTATTGTCCTTATAAAGTTGCATCTGAACTAATTCAGCACAGTCTCATTGATATTAATGCTTCCTCTAAAAATATGTTGCACCCTGCCACCATGGAGCCATTAAAAGTTTGCAAGGTCTTCCTGCAACTTTTCTAACCTGCTGTTTGAATATCAGCTTTTTCTTCAGATAACCTTTGCATGATGTCTCTTAAATCTAACCGTTTATTTCACTGTGGCATCCTGCAGCGAAGTGTAGTGGAAACAGATGCATCTGAAAAGCTGCATGCAAGTTGGCAAATGAAATTGCAGTGGAAACCCATTGCTTGATCCCAAGTATCTTAATTTTACTGTATATTTGTGCAATTTCTCCTATGACATACAACAGAAACAAAAGATTCACGCTGTTGGGATTTCTTGAATACATGAAATCTTGGAAAATTGGGGCCAAATCATCTGCAATCCTTTTCTCTAAGATTCTGGGATGGAAATCATTATTGTCGTTTCCATTTTAGAGCATGTATTTGTATATCAATCCTGTTCTTATGTAATTATTGAATCCCAGTCATCCATGTGTTACTCCATACCCTAAGATTGTGACACCTGTGGAAACAATGTCATTACATCCACCCTATTAAACTTTCATATGTTTCAAATAAATCTATCTTCTTCTGTTAAACTGTAATGAATACAAGCCAAGTTAACCCCAACATATTCTAACATAACAGTACCACCATCCCAGGAATCAATCTGTTGAATGTCCATTACACTTCTATGACAAATGTACACTTCATTAGTTATAGAGACCAACATGTTACACAATACTCCAAGTGTGGTCTCACCAAGGACATGTATAACTGTGGGAAGATATCCATGCTCCTCTACTCAAAATCCTTTGCTCTGAAGCCCAGCATATAATTTCCCACCTTAACCATTTGCTCCACCTCCGCGTTTGCTTTCTGTCAGATCATAAGACATAGAAGTAGAATTAGTCCAGTCAGCCCTTTGAGTCTACTCCGCCATTCAATCATAGCTGATCTATTTTGACACCCTTACTAATCACTCTGCAATCTCCACTCTAAAAATATTCAGTGACTTGGCCTCCACCATCTGTGGCAATAAACTCCACAGATTCACCAACCTCTGTCTAAAGAAATTCCTCCTCATCTGTCAGTGAGTGGTGTACAAGAATTTCCTCATCAACATAATGTACAGCAACATTTCTCGACCTATCATGACATCTAAAGATCAGCCTTTTTGCTTTCATCTAAGTGGACAACTGCACATTTATGCAAATCATATTGCTACAGTACATTCACTCTACTCATTCAAATTGCCTTGAAGGCACTATGCATCCTCCTCGCAAGTCACAGTCCTGATACAGTGTTTCTTACTGTCAGCAAATTTTGAAATATTGCCCTTGGTTCCCACATTGAAATCATTGTTATTTATTAAGAATCGCTGAGGCAATCACTGTTCCCTGTGATACCCCACGAGTTGCTGACCCCCTGAAAGACCCCTTTGTTTCTATTCCCGGTTTCCTGCCAGTCAATCATTCTTCAATCATGCCCTATTTTACCGCCAATCTCTTGTGGTTTAATTTTGCACACTCATCTCTTATGTGGGACATTAATATTCCTTAAGGAATAAAGCTGGAGCCTGCCCAACCTTTCCCGTTAGCTCAGTCCCACAGTACCTTTTTTTAAACTTTAGGATGCAGATTATGAGGCCCTTGGGATTTATTGCCCTTGCATTATAAATCCAGTATTATTTCATAGAGGTTGTCGGAAAACATTCATGATGCAAAGCTAGCCTGAGGAATCTACAGATGCAGGTGCAGGTATTTGGAAAAGCTGGATTCTGTAGACCACTCAAACCGTTGTTTGCTGCCCCACCAATATCAGCTGCCTTGACCGAATGAACACTGCAACAGGGAGCTTTCCACTTTGAACAAATATCCTTTCCCCGCAAAATCAAAGGGATTCACGTATTGATAGAAGAGTTGGCACAGTTCCTGCCTTGCTGTGGGCAGCATTGTTTGGCAGGCCTGAGCCAATTTCAGTGCCTTAACTATTTTGGTGAAAGATGCAATACAATTCTGTAAAGTAGCACGGAACTGCATGTTGACATTCTACTGGGGCATTACATTTATCAGAGGTATTCAGCAATTTAATTTAAGTGGCTTTGTCCTATGTAAATGGTTATGTTCATTGACACAGCATACGCACAATATAATTTTGAGGGGCGTGTACAGTGACTATTCTAGTAGCACATTTCTGATGTGGTAAATATTTAAATATCAGACTAGAATAATTTTGTGTCTAATTTTGCCAATTAGTCATACAACACAATAGTAGTTTGTATTAATTATCACACTTAGTGGATATGTAGAGATTATCATAGAGTATATAGCAAAGCTCATTTTCAATAATTTAGTATACTGTAACAATGACAAGAGACAGTTAAAATATGCTTCTGTGTGTCCTTTCCATTCTTGAATCAATATCCCAAAGTATTTCGTAGTCATTTCCATCTCAACTAATTCCCCAGTTTCATCACTGCAAGACAAATAAATTAATTCTGTTTTTACTTAAATATCAATTCCTGCATCATCCAGTGTAGTTCAAGTGAAAGGTTTTGTTCATTTGCATGTATTTATGTTCATTTCATCAGCTGTAAATGATAACTCCCTTAAGATCTTAATTAAAAGCATTAGGACACAAACTGGATTCACTACACTCCTGACAGCAGCTGTTCCAGGGCTATGAAGCCCAATGCTCAGTTTTGAGCATTGGTGCTTTGGGCTTTGCTCAATATAAAAATGAGGTTTAAACGTTGCATACAAAGATGTACAGGATACCATCTTATTAAATGGTTTTGCATGTGCACTGCCAACAACTCACAGTAATTTATGATGCAAGTTGTCATGTAACTACCATTCTTCACCCATATGTTTTGACTTGTTGAAAAAGTTACAAGAACAAGTTTCTTTCAAATTATTACAATTCCTTCAGAGTACTGAACATGACTGGAGGAACAAATCAGTACGAAACTGTCAGAACAAGAAGTCAGAAGAGTAATGGGTAGACAGTATTGCCGAGACAATATCCAGAGTTTGATGTTTGCAGAACTCTGACTCCAGAACAGTAAGAAGCACGATGCTTCCAAAGCCATGAGTGCAACCATGTTACTTAAAGGGACCATCAAGAGTCTCGAGAAGCATCTTGACCCGAAACATCACCCATTCCTCCCTTCCAGAGATGCTGCCTGGCCCACTGAGACAACACAGCATTTTTTTACTACCTTCGACGTTCCGACGTCGGTTTAAGCCAGCATCTGCAGTTCCTTCATCCCCAGAGCTATAGCTGCTCTGAACCGGCACTGCTGAGTGACCCCCCCCCTCCCCCGGGCTGAGGGCTGCCAGTGTTGAGTCTCCGCCCGGCTCGGCCTGGGGACGTTGGGAGCTGCGGACTCCGGTGGGGAGCGGCGGCCGTTTAGGAGGTCCTAGCCGCTGGGGTTGGCCTCCCGTTCCGACGTCGGAGTGCCAACATCCCGGTGAGTGGGCCTGCGCGGCGGCTGCCCATAGTTGTGTCTACGTAGGGCTCCGGAGGCCCTGACCATGGGTGAACATCGAGGAAGAGACTGACTTTGGTGCCTTCCCTCACAGTGGGAAATACTTGATTCTGCTGTGTGGGGATGTTTTATGTTAAAATCTATCGTATGTTGTGTTCTTTATTTTAATGTATGGCTGTATAGTGATTACATTTCACTGTGCAATCTGGCATGTGACAAATAAATGTATCTTGTATCTTGTACATCAATTAATAACCATAATACTAGATAACAACAATAGCGCAAAAAACAAATTTTACTTCGGAGTCACGTGAGTGATTCCGCGAAGAACCCCACCAGTGCGCATGTGCGTCATTATGTCAGCCGCATTGGTGCATGGAGGCTGTGAGGAACAGAGCTCCTCCAGTGGTAAGTATTTAGACTCCAGGTAAGTGCCAAAAAAGTTAGCTGGAGTAAGAATCCGTTTGCTGTGGTGCCGTTTTTTCCTTTCTATAGTTGAGCACCATGGACAAAATGGGAAAGGGGAAGAGGCGAGCCGCAGCCAGCCGCGGGAGTACGGGCTGTGAACGGCTGCCTCATACCCCTGCACAGTCGCCGGCAGAAAACGTAGCGACTGCAGACTCGGTGCTACAAAGCACAAAGCCAGCACCAGTCAGGCGCAAGGCAACACATAAGTCTGCTAGGCCCATGCAATCGGGGGAAGATTCCCCTCCGGGGCTGGATAGCATTTTTGAACGGCTATCCCAAATGGAGCACCTGTTGCATACTGTGCTCCAGCAGGGCACACTCCAGCAGAAGGAGTGTCAGCTCCTTCTTGAACAAGAGGCACCAGAAGCACCTAGTAGAGGGCTGCTTGATAGCACCCTCATTGATGTGGCGCGTGCGATGAGTTAGCTGAGTTCTGACCCCGACTCTGATGGTGAGGTTGAGCCAGGTGAAGAACGGGAGTTGCCAGATGTTCCATCTCTGACAGCATGATTCACTGTCCCATCAGAGTCAGGAGAGCCGCTGGGAGAAGAGCTGGCCTCCACAATCAATTTCATGGTGTCCCATCAGCTCCAGGAACTTACCATGGATGAAACTGCTAAAAAGCATGAAACCCCAAGGAACTGCGTCTTATTAAAAGTACCAGCAGTAAACCAAATAATATGGGGTCAGATGGGTGTGGGCATGCATGCCCAAGAAATAAAACTGCAGAGGATTCTAAAGCTATTGGGCTCGGGAATCACGGCGTTCGCTAGAACGATGGATGGAGGTCATGTGTCGGGGACACATCAAGAGGCACTAGGGTTGCTGTGCAGCGCCCACTTTGAAATTAACTGTCTCAGGAAAAGTGCTATTAGGCCCACCATCAACCCGATATTCGCAGCACTCTGCAAGCCCACCAATGTCCAACCACCCAACTTACTTTTTGGAGAAGACCTCGCAAAACGGGTCAAGGATAATGAGGCAAAAATGGTGGGCCTGCTCAAAACAATGATGACCGGCAAACCTGTAAAGAGGAGATATCCCTACAGGAAAAGTGCAGGTTCTGGGTCTACACCAGGAACAAGCCGGCTGTCGACGCAGGGGCGCGGTTGGCGCTCTGCAGTGGGAACACAAGCAAACATGGGGCTTACCGCCAGGAACTGGGAACAGCAGGCCACACCAGTCACAAAGGAAGTAGGGAGGCATGGTTCTCATGGGAACATATTAAGTATAACACAGCCAAATGTTGGGGGTAAATTACATCTATTCTACGAAGAATGGAAGCAACTTACCTCAGATCCATTTATCATGAGTGTTATTCAAGGGTTTTGGATTGAGTTCGATCCAAATGGGGATTTGCTTCTCCAGCAGGTTCCGAGCAGAACTCTCCATTTTTCACAAACAGAAGTAATGGAGGTTCAGGCTGAACTTAAAATTTTGTGTAATAAAGGAGTAATTGAGAGGACGGTTCACCAAGTCCATCAATTTGTGTCAAATATTTTTCCCCGACCAAAAAAGGACAGAGGATGTAGAATTATTTTGGATCTAACAAATCTAAATCCTTTTGTACAGTATAAAAAAGATAGAAATTAGGTGCAGGAGCAGGCCATTCGGCCCTTCGAGCCTGCACTGCCATTCAATATGATCATGGCTGATCATCCAACTCAGTATCCTGTACCTGCCTTCTCTCCATACCCCCTGATCCCTTCAGCCACAAGGGCCACATCCAACTCCCTCTTAAATATGGCCAATGAACTGGCCTCAACTACCTTCTGTGGCAGAGAATTCCACAGATTCACCACTCTCTGTGTGAAAAACGATTTTCTCATCTCGGTCCTAAAAGACTTCCCCCTTATCTTTAAACTGTGACCCCTTGTCCTGGACTTCCCCAACATCGGGAACAATCTTCCTGTATCTCGCCTGTCCAACCCCTTAAGAATTTTGTAAGTCTCTATGAGATCACCCCTCAATCTTCTATAGACACTTAAAAATGGAAACATTTGTTAATGCCAAACAACTGATTTCCAGAGGCTGTTATATGGCAACCATAGATCTGAAAGATGCGTATTACTCAGTGTCTGGTCATTTGGAGGATAGAAAGTATTTAAAATTTACTTGGATGAATCAATTATGGCAATTCAAGGCACTGCCTAATGGGTTAACTTCAGCTCCTAGAATATTTGCTAAATTGTTAAAACCAGTACTGGGGATACTTAGAGCTCAGGGCCATGTGGTTATGGCTTATCTGGATGATATCTTAATTATAGGACAAACAAGTGAATTAGCTGAAGCATCTGTGGCAGTTGTTAAATTCACACTGGAAAAATTACGGTTTGTCATTCATTTAGGAAACTCTAAATTAACACCACTTACAACAATTGACTATTTGGGTTTCACAATTGATTCACTTCATATGGTAGTGACTCTGCCCAGGGAAAAAAGGGTGGAGCTAATTGATGGTTGCACTAAACTTTTAAAAGAGCAACAACCTTCAATCAGACAGGTGGCCAGTCTGCTCGGAAAATTAGTGGCAGCGTTTCCAGCAGTTCAGTATGGGCCTTTGCACTACCAGCACTTACAGAGGGCAAAGGAACAGGCACTCAGGATACACTCAGGCCATTATAATAGGCCCATGCAGTTACCAGCAGATGCTGTTACTGATCTGCAGTGGTGGATTCAGCATGTCTCCAGTAGTTTCAGCAAAGTGGTGCTTGAACAACCTTCCATGGTCTTACAGACTGATGTCAGTGCACTCGGGTGGGGTGCCACTGATACAAGCTCCACCTGTGGATGCAGATGGAGTGTGGAAGAAGCATTGCTTCTGCAGACATGGGGAATTAACTACTTAGAGCTTTTGGGGGCTTTTTATGGGCTCAAGGCTTATTCTTCTAGCACATGTAATCTGCATGTTCAGCTTCAAATTGACAACACTACGGCAGTGGCGTATGTCAATTACATGGGTGGCATCAAGTTGGTATCTTGTGACAAACTGGCTAACCAAATCTGGACCTGGTGTATTGACAATAACATTTGGCTTTCAGCTATTTATCTACCAGGTAGATTCAATATTGCAGCAGACACCAGGTCACGGAAATTCCATGACAACACAGAGTGGATGTTGAATCAGGACGTATTCAATGATATAGTTGTCAAATATGGAAGGCCAGATATCGACTTGTTTGCATCCAGACTAAACCACCAGCTACCTAAATATGTGTCGTGAGAACCAGATCCTTGGGCAGTAGCGATTGACGCTTTCTCGCTGCATTGGGATGGTATGTTTTTATATGCATTTCCACCATTCTGTCTCATGTCGATGTCTGCTTAAAATCAAGCAGGATGCCGCTTCAGGGGTGCTGGTGATATCCAACTGGCCTACTCAGCCATGGTTCCCTTTGATATTGCAGTTGATGACACAACCCCTGATGGCAGTTCCCAAACGAAGGGATTTACTGGTGCATCCGGTAACTGGCGAATGTCATCTGCTATATGACCATATTGATTTGTTAATTTGCAGGTTTTAAGAAGGCCATATCCGGGGCGAGGAATGTCTGGTCGAATTGTGAACATGCTCACTGCAGCTTGGAGAACGAGTACTCAAAAGCAGTATATTTCTTATGTAAAAAAATAGGAAGTTTTCTGTGTACAAAATAATATTGACTATTGTACAGCAGTACAGCTGGGAGTGGCGGCGCTGCCCTGGCAGCAGCGGCTCGCCTGCAGTCCATCTGTTTTTCTTTTTATTTGTTGTTTTCTTGTTTTGTTTTTTAGCGTTAGTTTGAGTTATTATGTAGTGTATGTGTGTGGGAGGGGTGGGAGAAACGTTCTTTGTCTCTTCCTTTTGGGGGGGACGCGACTTTTCTTGTCGCATCCCCGTCTCCATCTCCGTCTGCGCTGAGGCCTATCGCGGAGCTGGGGGCCTCCAACTTTAACTGCGACCGACCCGAGGCTCCGGAGGTAGAGCCAGCCAGGACTTACCAGTGCGGGGCTGGCCGTCTTCGGGGCTGCGGCGGGTTCAGGCATTCCGGCGGCCCGACTCGGAGCAGTGGCGGCTTTCCGGTGGCGGCGGCGGCGACTTCAGAGCTTCGGCCGCGGGCCCAGTGGACGACATCGTCGGTAGCTCGCAGGTTACAGGTTGGTGACCTGTTTTCCGGAGCTCCCGCTCAACAGCTGTGTCCGCTGGACTGGAGGGCGGCAGCTTCGACCGCCCCGGGCAGCGGAGTTGAACTGGCCCGCTCGCGGAGCGTGGTTCACCCGCGGGACTTATTTACATCACCCAGTGCGGTCACAACATCGGAGGCCCGGGTCGCCTCAGCGCAGAGGAAGAGGAAGAGGAAGAAGGGAAGAGACAAAGACAAGATTTTTGCCTTCCACCACAGTGAGGAGGTGTCTGGTGAACTCACTGTGGTGGATGTTAAATATGTGTTTATTGTGTGTTTTTGTTATTTACTATATGTATGACTGCAGGCAACGAAATTTTCCAAGTTTTCCAAGTTCAGTTTCGCATGTTCTAGAATTCCTGTCAACACTCTACTATGATGAAGGGCTGAGTTATAGTGCGATCAATTCAGCCAGAAGTGCTTTGTCATTGTACTTATTGACGGGGTCAGACAAACATCCTATTGGGTCTCATCCTCTCATTGCTCGATTGATGAAAGGAATTTTTAACTCCTGACCCCCTAAACCCAGATATATGGCAATCTGGGATGTAAGCGTGGACTTCGTAAGTGGCCAGGTGTGGTAGGGTTCAAGATTGTGTTTTCAGCATATCCCACAGATCCATCCCTATGTGTAAAGACACATTTGATGCAATACATTGCAGCTACAAGGGCCTTATGTAACATGGAAACAGGGTTGTTTATCAGTTACCAGAAGCCATTTAAGAGAGTGTCAGTTCAGACTATCTTGAGGTGGTTGAAACAAGCCTTGGTTGATGCAGGTATTAACACTGATATTTTCACATCTCATTCCACTAGAGCAGCAGCAGCGTCGGCGGCAAGGGTAATGGACGTGCCCATCGACCATATTTTGGAAGCCGCCAGGTGGTCAAATGAGTTGGTTTTTCAAAACTTCTATCATCAGCCGATTGCCGATCTGGGGCTGTTTGCCAATACTATTTTAAGTTCTGTTTAAAGTTCCCCCTGGGTTAGATGGGTACTGTTGTTTTTGTTGTTCTAATAAATTAGTTACTGCATTTAAATGCAACGTCAACACTAATGCATTATTTCTCATCCGAGTCAATCAATGCAGTGAGAAGCCGGGATTTGAATCTGCGGCATGAAATCACAATGCTTCGAACCCTTCACGTAATCACTCGCGTGACTCCGAAGTAAAATAGTATGTTTAAATAATAACTTACCAGTTTGATCTTTATTTTATGAGGAGTTACGTTGGTGATTACGTGCCCTCCACGCCAACCCTCTCTCACAAAGGTTATCTGGTAGATCTCAAGTTGCTCATCTTACTATGTTACTTCGATAATTGTTATTTGTGATTTTATACCGCTGCTTTGAAGATTGACGCGCATGCGCACTGGCGGGCTTCTTCAGGTAATCGCCAGCGTAACTCCTCATAAAATAAAGATCAAACTTCAAACTGGTAAGTTTTAAAGAAGGAACTGCAGATGCTGGAGAATCGAGGGTACACAAAAAGCTGGAGAAACTCAGCGGGTGCAGCAGCATCTAAGGAGCGAAGGAGATAGGCGACGTTTCGGGTCGAGACCCTTCTTCAGACTGGTCAGGGATAAGGGAAACGAGAGATATAGACGGTGATGTGGAGAGATAAGGAACAATGAGTGAAAGATATGCAAAAAAGTATCGGTGATAAAGGGAACAAGCCATTGTAAGCTGCTTGTGGTGTGAAAATGAGAAGCTGGTGCGACTGGGGTGGGGGAGGGAGATAGAGATAGAGGGAATGCCAGGGCCTGAGGGCTGAGGGAGAGGTGGGAGGGGGAGGAGACAGCAAGGGTTAACAGAATTGAGAAAATTCAATATTCAAGCCCAAAGGATGCAGACTCCCAAGCGGAATATGAGGTGCTGTTCCTCCAGCTTGCGGTGTTGCTCACTCTGGCCGTGGAGGAGGCCCAGGACCGAGAGGTCGGATGTGGAATGGGAGGGGGAGTTGAAGTGCTGAGCCACCGGGAGGTCGGGTTGGTTATTGCGGACCGAGCGGAGGTGTTCGGTAATCTTACTATTCTGTAATGCAACCAAAGATCCAGTCCATAGTAGATGCTGAGGCTATAGTCTGTGGGCCAGAGGGGCCTACCGTGCATCCCCCCCCCCCCCATGATCCTACTTCTTGTGTGTCATTTTGTTCATTGGTTTCTCTTCCGTCGGAAAAATGATGTTCCCAAGAAAAAAACTCATTTGGACTATGTTTTTTTAACCCCTTATTTCAATCTATGTCAAAGAAACATTTTTTTAATAAAAAGGAAAATATGTTATCATTATATACTGTGGCTTGCAAAAGTATTCATACCCCTTGAACTTTTCCACATTTTGTCACATTACAACCACAAATGTAAATGTATTTTATTGGGATTTTATGTGATAGACCAACACAAAGTGGCGCATAATTGTGAAGTGGAAGGAAAATGATACATGGTTTTCAATTTTTTTTTCAAATAAAAAACTGAAAAGTGTGGCGTGCAAAAGTATTCAGCCCCCTTTACTCTGATACCCCTAAATAAAATCCAGTGCAACCAATTGCCTTCAGAAGTCACCTAATTAGTAAACTTGTGTGTAATCTAATCTCAGTATAAATACAGCTGTTCTGTGAAGGCCTCAGAGGTTTGTTAGAGAACATTAGTGAACAAACAATGTTCCTTGGGCATCATGAAGCCCAAGGAACACACCAGACAGGTCAGGGACAAAGATGTGGAGAAGTTTAAAGCAGGGTTAGGTTATAAAAAAATATCCCAAGCTTTGAACATCTCACGGAGCACTGTTCAATCCATCATCCGAAAATGGAAAGAGTATGGCACAACTGCAAACCTACCAAGACATGGCCGTCCACCTAAACTGACAGACCGGGCAAGGAGAGCATTGATCAGAGAAGCAGCCATGGTCACTCTGGATGAGCTGCAGAGATCCACAGCTCAGGTGGGAGAATCTGTCCACAGGACAACTATTAGTCGTGCGCTCCACAAATCGGGCCTTTATGGAAGAGTGGCAAGAAGAAAGCCATTGTTGAAACAAAGCCATAAGAAGTCCCGTTTGCAGTTTGCCACAAGCCATGTGGGCGACACAGCAAACATGTTGAGTAAGGTGCTCTGGTCTGATGAGACCAAAATTGAAGTTTTTGGCCTAAATGCAAAACGCTATGTGGCGGAAAACTAACACTGCACATCACCCTGAACACACCATCCCCACTGTGAAACATGGTGTTGGCAGCATCACGCTGTGGGGATGCTTTTCTTCAGCAGGGACAGGGAAGCTGGTCAGAGTTGATGGGAAAATGGATGGAGCCAAATACAGGGCAATCTTGGAAGAAAACCTGTTAGAGTCTGCAAAAGGCTTGAGACTGGGGCGGAGGTTCACCTTCCAGCAGGACAACAACCCTAAACATACAGCCAGAGCTACAATGGAATGGTTTAGATCAAAGCATATTCATGTGTTAGAATGGCCAAGTCAAAGTCCAGACCTAAATCCATTTGAGAATCTCTGGCAAGACTTGAAAATTGCTGTTCACAGACGCTCTCCATCCAATCTGACAGCTTGAGCTATTTTGCAAAGAAGAATGAGCAAAAATTTCAGTCTCTAGATGTGCAAAGCTGGTAGAGACATACCCCAAAAGACTTGCAGCTGTAATTGCAGCGAAAGGTGGTTCTACAAAGTATTGACTCAAGGGGGCTGGATACTTTTGCACGCCACAGCTTTCAGTTTTTTATTTGTAATAAAATTTGGAAACCATGTACCATTTTCCTTCCACTTCACAATTATGCACCTCTTTGTGTTGGTCTATCACATAAAATCCCAATAAAACACATTTACGTTTGTGTTGTAACGTGACAAAATATGGAAAAGTTCAAGGGGTATGAATACTTTTGCAAGCCACTGTACCCTGTTGGCAAACAGATAATTTCTTCTTCTAACTTTCTCTTAACTTTTCACACATAACATGTTTCTCTTAACATTTCACATTCAAATTGAGCCGACTGACTTCATCCTCATGGAAGGTAGTCAACAGAGAGGGGAGAAAAGGAAGAATACAAAAACAGTCGAGAGTGTGAACAAGCGGCAACAAGTCTGTATTGTTCATTGTCCAGGTTCCAAATGTGGACCCTTCACTTACATATATAAGAGCAAGGATCCAAAAGAACACTTAAACATGTTGAAAAGCATTCGTGATCGACAAATTGCCCAACCTCATGGCACTCATTTAGAATCGAAGAGGCTTGCAACCTCATTCCTGAAGACATTTCAGATGCACACGGTTATCATAGAGACTGCTACCAAGTATTTATGAAGAATATCAATCGACTGACAGAGACTTCAACTGATATCTCAGGTCCTTCAACTTTCCGTACTTCCAGATCTTCAGTTGATAAAGTCATATTTGAACCTGATTGTATCTTTTGTGAAATTAAAGGACCAAAATCAGTGAAAGCGAAAGGCTCTTGGACAACCGAATATACATTAATGTTTGAATTCGGTGGTTTGCATAATGTTGTAGATGTTGCAGAGAGGATTGGTGATGAAGAGTTACTTCTAAGAATCCGAGGAATTTATTTGTTTGAATCAGAAGCAAAATACCACAAATGCTGTCGGAAGAACTACATTGCGAACCAAGAACCAGATAAATGGAGAAGTAGCAATGATTAGGAAATAGCCAAGCAGAGAAATATGGAAGAAGCCCACACGACAGCATTTGCCAGTGTTTGCAGACTTGTAGATGAAGAAATATTACATAAGTGTAGGACTTGGAAGCTGTGTGACCTTTGTGAGCAATATAAAGATGAAATGAAGGACACTCCGTTTGCTAACCCGAAGTACAAAGCAGGTAAACTGAAAAGTAAGCTTGAAAAACATGAGGTCTACAAGGGTAAACTATCCTTTTCGTAAAGTAGGTGATAAGGGTAAGTTCGAAAGCTTTTTGGTTCATAGTTCTGGGATGAGTGTAGCTAAGGCAATACAAAGTAAACATGAGCTGAGGTCAGCTGATACAAAAGCAGATGTAGAACTTTTCCTCCACAGAATTATTACCAATGTATTTGAGGAGTCTGAAACTCTACCTTGGCCGTCAACTGCAAAAGCCCTTGCCAATAGAGATGACCAAATTCCTGCTGAGCTTGAGAAATTTCTGAATACTTGTTGGGTGGAAATCCATCTTACCAATCACGAAGGGTCACTAGACTAGTCACATCTATTGGACAAGATATTTGTAGAGTAGCCACAAATGGAAAGTGGAAAATGTCCAAGCACATTCTGGTATACATGACTCTCGGACATCTCTTACGCAGCGCTCAATTAATCACACTCATGAACCGTCTCGGTCATTCAGAAAGCTATTTGTTTTCACTTGAGCTTGAAACCGCTATTGCAAAAGCTCTACAGCAAACATCTAGCATTCTATTTAGGCAAGTAATATGCCATCCTGTGGAGCCATCAGTCTTCCATTCAGACTTTGATAACTTTGACCAATTCGTTTCAAGCCTGACAGATTCTGGTTCTGTCCACACAGCCCATGGGATTATGATGCAGACACCAAATCTGCTGGAGATTCAATTGGTCCAGTACCATCAATAGTTCGTACCAAAGAATGTTCCTTGGATATTCAACATGAAGGCCTTCTTCCATCATCTTATGTCAACCGGAAAGCAAATCCAGATTTTCGTGTGCAGCACTGGAAGCGTGATGATGGGGATGAAGTATTCAAACAGTGTACAAGAAAAGATCTGGGATGGATGCTTTCCCAGAAAGCGAGTAGTGAGAAAGATCAAGAGCTTCCAGCTTTGGCTGGATGTGTCTCAGCAACAGGTGAGGTGCCTTCAAATGTGACCACAATTGACTACAATCCTGTGATCAATCATCCCATCACGGAATTTAGTAGAGTTCAAGAGTGTTTATGAGCATCTGAAGAAGCAAGTAACAAATTCACAGACCCCAAGAAAGAGGGCAAAGTGTGAAAAAACACAATTTTGACATGTATCGAAATAAGGGTTAAAAAAACATAGTCAAAATTAGTTTTTTTCTTGGGGACATCATTTTTCCGACAGAAGAAATACCAATGAACAAAATGACACCCAAGAAGTAGGATTATAGGGGGGGGGGGGTGCACGGTCTATTAGTGTTGTGCAGTGTACTAGAGCCTGACGGTTATTTAAAGTATATAGTTGCCAATTCTGCAAATGTATTATTAACACCCCACCTATATTGCTTAGCCACCGGTGCTTCTTTTGTTTCTACAAGGAAAGATGTAGATTGGCTATTTCATACTAGCCAATTATAGTGTTTGATAGTAGCGACTCCGCCTACTATATACTTTATATTATCAAAGGGAGTGCAGCGTAGGTTTACAAGGTTAATTCCCGGGATGGCGGGACTGAGAGAATGGAACAGTTGGGCTTGCACACCCTGGAGTTTAGAAGGATGAGAGGCAATCTCATTGAAACATATAAGATTGTTAAGGGTTTGGACACGCTAGAGGCAGGAAACATGTTCCCAATGTTGGGGGTGTCCAGAACCAGGGGCCACAGATTAAGAATAAGGAGTAAGCCATTTAGAACGGAGAGGAGCAAACACTTTTTCTCACAGAGAGTGGTGAGTCTGTGGAATTCTCTGCCTTAGAGGACGGTGGAGGCAGGTTCTCTGGATGCTTTCAAGAGAGAGCGAGATAGGGCTCTTAAAAATAGCAGAGTCAGGGGATATGGGGAGAAGGCAGGAACGGGGTACTGATTGGGGATGATCAGCCATGATCACATTGAATGGCAGTGCTGGCTCATAGGGCCGAATGGCACCTATTGTCTATTGTCTATTGAACCAGCCAGAGTAAGAGTCTACAAGGACCACATAGTGTTTCCCATGCCATTCGAAGATGTCGGTGGCTAACGTGGACCACGGGAGAGGGGGTACTGGTGCAGCAGTAAAGGCTGCTTTTGCTGATGTGGCGTCAGGCATTTGGTCATTCCAGGCCAGTAAAACATGCTTTGCGCCCTTTGAATGGTTGCCTCCATGCCAGGGTGGCCCCTGTGGATGTCGTCAAAGTATTTAAAGGAGGGCTGCTGGGACCACTGCCTTGTGGCCCTTGACAATAATTCCATCCTGTAATACTAGTTCATCGCGAACCAGGAAGTATGGGCGTACCTCGAGTGAGGTGTTTTGTTCTTTATCCGGCCAGCCACGCCGGATGACTGCAGACAGCAATTGTAAGGTCTCATCAGCAGCCGTGTGTTCTGCTAGGTTGCTCAAACAGTCAGCTGGCACAAACAAAACCTTCATTACTGAGAATTGGTCCTGTTCGGAGAGTTGTTCATTGGTTTTACGCGTGATAGCGTGTCTGCTGTGTGCATGTCTTTACCTTTCTTGTGGACGATGTTGAAATCAAATAGCTGCAGTTGCGTCATCATTTGCTGTAGTCGTGCTGGGGCAGCGTGGATGGGTTTAATCAAAATGGTGAAGAGCGGCTGGTGGTCAGTCTCGATAGTCACAGACTTTCCAAAGATAAAGTCCTTGAAATTAGTGCAGGCAAAAACCACTGCGAGCAGTTCCTTTTCGATCTGGGCGTAGCACTGTTCAGTGTTAGTCAGTGTGCGGGAGGCGTACGAAACGAGCTTGAAATTGCCATCGGTAGTGGTCTGTAGGCACGCTGCTCCTAGCCCGTACGGGGATGAATCATAGGTGAGCGTTACTGGCAAATCCAAAGCAAAGTAGGCGAGAGTAGGTGCGCTAGCCAGCTGCAATTTGGGAGTGTCAAAAGCTGTTTGGTGCTGCGGGTACCAAGAACACACTGCGTCCTTGTAGGTATGTTACAAAACTTACCTTTAGCGGCGCTGCAGTTCTGTCACTGGCCGTGTGCGCGCTTTGGCGCCTTTGAGAGAGGGGCAGGTTTAAAATGCAATTTTTCTTCAGACTATTCAAATCAATTTTAAACAGGCTTTTTAGTTGCTGAAGAAAAATCGCTTTGACTGCCGTTTTATTAAGTTTATTAAAATTAGCACTGGAAAAATTAAAAGCTGGAGGGAAATTAAAATCATCTTCAAATGCCGTCAACGCCGACAACGGGACGGATCTCACGTCGGGGACAAGGCAAGGTACACTATTTATTTTTTCATATAAACTTGTTTCTCAGGATGCCTTTAATCAAAATTTCATGTTGCGAAAAGGTGACTTAGAAAAGATACGAACCGGCAGTATTTTTCCTGCCGATATGGGGTTTAAATTCACCGCATCCGCAACGTTCCAATCGATCGCGTTCCATTAAAATCCACTTGCAAGATTATTTAAATGGCCATTAATTTACGGGAATTAAACACTAAATTACTTCCATTTGGCCTATAAATTCATGACAATGAGATTTAAAAATCATGTTATATTGTGAATTCTTGTGTGAATGTTATTTGGACATTTAGGCTTTTTAAAAATGGATAAATGGATAAAAATTTCTTAAGAAATGGATAGATGTTTAGATCTAGTAATTGAATTTTGTAATTAGCTACAATTATGTAACTAACTAATTATATGCTTTAATTTCAGGTCATCCAAGTAAGATTGTTTCATATTTGTTTCAGAATGCTTCAATCTATAATAACTGAAAATTTCATTCCGTTCTCTTAATTTTTAAGAAAGTTATGGGCTTTTGACTGTCCTTGATCACAGCTTTTGTGTTAAGTCAATGGAAAAGCAATAGGGAACAAGATGCTAATTTCTGGGTATGAAAATGGCCATAACCTTTTTAATACTGAAGATATGAAAGTGAATTGGGTGTCAAATTAAACTTCTTTTTATGCTTTATCTGATGGGATAAATTGCAGACTTGATTTTTTAAATCTCAAAATGTTGTAACATTGCTACGTCCTTGTGTGTCAGTTCTCGTAGGGGGGGGCGATTTGTTGCTGAGGTTTGGAATAAATGTACCAGGTAGTTGACCATTCCAAGAAACCTTTGTAAGCTCACAATGTCAGCAGGAACCAGCATTTTGTTGATAGCTGTAGTTTTTGTCGGGTCTGGTTTGAGACCATCACTTATGAGCACATGTCCGACGCAAGAAACCTCTGGAACTTAAAACCTGAACTTCAGGGGACTGAGTTTGAGCTGAATGTCTTTGGCACGGTCAAGTACTTTCTTTAAGTACAATCTGAATGTCCAATCCTCAAGATTGGCGTCATGTTCAAAGTCAGTATGGGGAGATGTTATCTCAGAAATACGACAGACATGTTCTGCTTGTTCTAGGGTTAAATCAGTGTTGCAAAGGAGCTCACCTCGTAGCTTGCTGTCAAGCATTCCTCCAACAAGCTTGTCCCAGGTGAGTTAATCCCACAAATCACGAAAGCTACAGCGTGCAGGCATGTGCTTCAAGCCGCTAATAAATCGTTCAATTGGTTCATCGACCTGCTGTAAATAAGCATGGAACTTGGTCCTTTCAATAATGTAGTTAGAGGGAAGGTCACACAGCTCTCTGAACTTTCTGATCAAAACCGCAGGGTTGTTAATTGTTTCAGCAGGCACTCTGACCTGACCGTCATCTTCCAAAACAGCAGGAGCAAAAGTGAAGTTGTCGGCACGATTCATAGCTTCAGGTACCGCCAAATTGAGCAGTACAGAGGAACACATCTCGGGGGGGGGGGGGGGGGGGGGGGGGGGGGGGGGGGGGGGGGGGGGGGGTCATTTTGATGAATGATGCAAGCATAATGAGTGTAGTCATACTCAAAAAGAAGCCAGTGTTCAGCAATGTCAGAATCAAAGATCAGAGGACTTGGACGGCGACACGAGTTTGACTTGATTGAGATAAAAAAACACACAAAATAATCAAAAGAAAATAAAACCCGATCAACATGAGCCGGAGTGGGCAAGATTCGCTCTCTGACACCATGTACTGAGTTGACTCAAACACACATCAAGGTACAACACATATTTATTAAATCTACATACAGCAAGGATCTGTAGTCATCACATCTCTGAGCTGCTACTCATTCTAACTAGCGTAGGCAAACTCTTGATAAAATAAAGTACATAGTAGGCGGAGGCACTGCTAACAAACACTAGTATGAAATAGCCAATCTGCAGGTGGGAAAGTCAGTAACTGTGATGGACCATTGTCTAACACTCGCTATAGTCATTCCCGGCATTAGAATTGCCGAACCAGTCAATTTGCTGTGCATCATACATCAGTAGATGTTTGATCACCTATTCACCAACATACCGGATCTCCAATCTTTTAAGAAAGGAGAGGTGTTGATGAGTTCTCTTTGCGATGTCATCAATATGCTGATTCCAAGGCAGATCTTCAGAGTTATGCATGCCCAGGAACTTAAAGCAGTTGGCTCTATCAATCATAATCCATCAATGAAGACAGGTTCATGGATCTCCAGCTTTCCTCTCATGAAGTCAACAATTCAATCAGATTTGCTATCTCCCTCTTGTACTCAGACTCATTGCTACCCATTATTTGTCCAACAAAAGTGGTGCTATCCAGATACCTAAAGATGGCATTGGAGCTGTGTCTATCTACACTATAATGGGTATAGAGAGAGTACAGCTGGGGACTGGGTGCATAGCCTGGAGGTACTCTTGTGTTGCTAGTCATTAAGGAGGGAGTGTTTGTGCCAATTTGTTCTGACTGGGGTCTGCTGATCAGAAAGTCAAAGTCCAATTACATATGGGTGAGCAGAGAAGCAATTCTCTGAGCATGATGACAAGTTTGTAGGAAATTATGGTGTTGAACACTAAACTACAGTCTACGTGTAATTATGCTCCTACTTACTCAGCTTTCCAACAATCCACCCCAGCCCCTACAAACCAATCACAAATATCGATTACATTATATTGTTATTGACAGTTCCCTAACCCACTTACAAAGTACCCCATTACAATGTTTCTACAGAAGCTTCTGGAAGGAAGTCAGTTTACCAAAGTAATGCAACATTTTCCCAGGTTGTATAATCAATTCAAACAAAGTTTCACACTTCAGCCAATCATCAAACAGCAGTACAAACACCCTGCAACATTATTAAAGGGCCTGTCCCACCAGCATGTGTTTGCATGCGTCTAGCGTGACCAAACGTGGTTGCTTGAGGCGTACGGCCTTGTGGGGCCGGTCCCAATTAGAACCACAGAGGCGTATGGAGTTGTGCAGGGCTGGTCCCGACATCATACTCACTAATCAGCTGGGTAGGAGGCGGGCCGACTGAATTTGGATGTCGCACGGCTTCGGGCAGTGACGTCATCATGCAACGGCATTCCGGGCGGTGACTTCATCGCGCAATGCCATGCGCTAGGCGTATGCCATCAACACGCTGCGTACAACATTAAGACGCTGCGTACAATGTTGAGACGCTGCGTACGACGTCGAGACGCTGCGTACATCTTCAATGCGGCTGCGGGCCGACAGGCCGTTGGCCGTGGCATCTTTGGACAGTGTCAGTTTTTCGGAGCCCCGCATGATGTTGGGGCGAGCCCCGCACAACTCCATACGCCTCCGGCAATCGAAGTGGGACCGGCCCCGCTAGGCCGTACGGCTCAAGTGACCATGTTAGGTCGCGCTAGCCGCATCCAGTCGCATGCTGGTGGGACAGGCCCTGAACAGTATTTACAACTCCTCCTTATTTGACCAATCCTGATTATGCATTTGCAATACCTCTGAGCTTCTCTGCAAAGTCCTCATGAATTTTAACAAAGGAAAGGACATCTAGATCTTACCTTGTCCTGCATATAAATCTAGGGTCCAGACTATCTGGCACTAACTCACAGCTTGCAATTTTTCACAGAAAGAGGCCAAGCAGGCCTTGCAAATGCAAAGATCCTCCATTTTATGATACCTCTAATTTGGCCAATATTAACACATGAGCAAAGCCTGATGTACGTATACTTATTGTCCTTTTGATCATGTAACGAGTGTAGTGCCAACGATATCACAACCCCTGTTGATTTGTTGTGGCCGTAGGTGAATTATAGTGAGTCCAATTCCTTACTAAGGTCGAATTGATATGCATCATAACAAGCTCCCATAGCGCTTTAAAACCACAACATTAGTTACATCAATGACTTAAAGCTTTGAAGAATGCTCATTCCTCAGCTTTGGGTTCAAGACTGCATAGACTCATAGAGCCATAGAGTGATAACAGTGTGGAAAAAGGCCCTTCATCCCAACTTGCTCACACCGGCCAACATGTCCCAGCTACACTAGTTCCACCTGCCCATGTTTTGTCTAAATCCCTCCAAATCAATCCTATCCATGTACCTGTTTAACTGTTTCTTAAATGTTGGGATAGTTCCTGCCTCAATACATTCACTTGCAGCTTGTTCCATACACCCACCACCATTTTTTGTGAAAAAAAGGTACCCCTCAGATTCCTATTAAATAATTTCCCCTTCACCTTAAACCT
Organism: Okamejei kenojei; assembly: GCA_035221665.1. Lineage (NCBI taxonomy): Eukaryota > Metazoa > Chordata > Chondrichthyes > Rajiformes > Rajidae > Okamejei > Okamejei kenojei. The sequence continues at coordinate 91,476,004 of CM069132.1, forward strand.
ATACCCTCAGGTCTTCGATTCTCCTTCTCTGGGCAAGAGACTCTGATTTATTCCTCTCATGATTTTATACACCTCAATAAAATCACTCCTCATCCTCCTATGCTTCAAGAAATAGAGTACCAGCCTACTCAATCCCTCCCTGTACCTCAGATCCTCTCGCCTGGCAACATCCTCATACATCTTCACTGTACCCTATCCAGCTTGACCACAGTTAGAAATTGGGTGTCAGTTCTGGGTAAGTAATGAGCTCTAATTTGCTTATCATTACTGGTCTGCATTTGGTGCATTTGTAAAGATTCCATTGCACTGCCATGGAGCCCAACCAAAGTCAAAGTCAAGTCAAGTCAAAAGCAGCAAAGGAAGAAAAGGGCAAGACAGACTGTTGGCGATATAGTTCTCAGCATTGTAGTGCATTAGTTCCATAGACAAAATCCAATGTGCACAAACTGCCAATTGAACAATGCCCCAGCTTATGAAAGGACTGTTCAGAAGTCTGATAACAGAGGGGAAGAAGCTGTTCCTGAGTTTATTGTCATGTGTCCCTGACAGGACAATGAAATGATTTCTTTGCATAGCACAACAGAACATAGTAGGCATTGACTACAATTATATACGTAAATACACACATGAAATGAATAAATTGATAAAGTGCAAATAACAGATGAAGGGGTATTAATGTTCAGAGTTTTGTCCGAGCCACGTTTAATAGCCTGATGGCTGTGGGGAAGTAGCTATTCCTGAACCGGGTCGTTGCAGTCCTCGGGCTCCTGTACCTTCTACCCGAAGGTAGCAGGGAGATGAGCGTGTGGCCAGGGTGGTGTGGGTCCTTGATGATACTGCCAGCCTTTTTGAGGCAGCGACTGTAGTAGATCCCCTCGATGGAAGTTAGAGAGAGTCCTCCTTGACAGACCGACTCTCCGTAAACTTCTCAGGAAGTAGAGGCGCTGATGAGCTTTCTTAATAATTGCATCTGTGTTCTCGGGCCAGGAAAGATCTTCACAGATGTGCACGCCCAGGAATTTGAAGCTCTTGACCCTTTCAACCATCGACCCGTTGATATAAACAGGACTGTGGGTCCCCATCCTACTCTTTCCAAAGTCCACAATCAGTTCCTTGGTTTTGCTGGTGTTAAGGGCCAGGTTATTGTGCTGGCACCATATGGACAGTCGCTTGATCTCTCTCTATACTCTGACTCATCCCCATCAGTGATACGTCCCATAACAGTGGTGTCATCAGCGAACTTGATGAGATGTAGTTCGCACTATGACTATAACTCGTCCATGCTGAGCAAGATGCTCCAATTAAGTTAGTCCCATTTACCTGTGACACAAGATGTTAAGTCTGCAGGCTCCTGCAGTTGGAGCTCCCAAGTCGATCCCCAGCAAGAGGCCGCCACCTCTCGATGTTAGGCCGCAGCGCGGATGGAAATACCATACGAAAAAAATTGCATCTCTGTCGAGGAAAGAGTTAAAAAAAGTTTCCCCCAACCCCCGCACAATACAAAGCTAAAGATACACTAAAACATACATTTAACAACATACTAAAAGCAGCAAAGGAAGAAAAGGGCAAGACAGACTGTTGGCGATATAGTTCTCAGCATTGTAGTGCATTAGTTCCATAGACAAAATCCAATGTGCACAAACTGTCAATTGAACAATGCCCCAGCTTATGAAAGGACTGTTCAGAAGTCTGATAACAGAGGGGAAGAAGCTGTTCCTGAGTGTGGTCGTGTGTGCTTTCAAGCTTCTGAACCTTCTTCCAGACGGGAGTAGGGAGAAGAAGGAACAGGTTAGCGGGATGTCTTTGATTTTGTTGGCTGCTTTTCTCAAGCAGCGTGAAGTGTGAAGGTCCATTTAAGTGTCTGATCAAAGCAGAAAAGAAACTGTTCTTGATTATGGTGGTACATAAGAGATTAGTATACAAACTTAAAGCACACGGTATTGGTGGTTCAGTATTGATGTGGATAGAGAACTGGCTGGCAGACAGGAAGCAAAGGGTAAGAGTAAACAGGTCCTTTACAGAATGGCAGGCAGTGACTAGTGGGGTACCCCTAGGCTCAGTGCTGGGACCCCAGCTATTTACAATATATATTAATGATTTGGACGAGGGAATTGAATGCAACATCTCCAAGTTTGCGGATGACACTAAGCTGGGGGGTAGTGTTAGGTGTGAGGAGGATGCTAGGAGGCCGCAAGATGACTTGGATAGGCTGGGTGAGTGGGCAAATGCATGGCAGATGCAGTATAATGTGGATAAATGTGTGGTTATCCACTTTGGTGCAAAAACAGGAGGGTAGACTATTATCTTTATGGTGGCAAATTAGGAAAAGGGGAGATGCAACGAGACCTAGGTGTCATGGTACACCAGTTATTGAAAGTAGGCATGCAGATGCAGCAGGCTGTGAAGAAAGCGAATGGTATGTTGACATTCATAGCACAAGGATTTGAGTACAAGAGCAGGGAGGCTCTACTGCAGTTGTACAGGATCTTGGTGAGGCCACACCTGGAGTATTGCGTACAGTTTTGGTCTCCTAATCTGAGAAAAGACATTTTGCCATAGAGGGAGTACAGAGAAGGTTCACCAGACTGATTCCTGGGATGTCAGGACTTTCATATGAGGAAAGACTGGATAGACTTGGCTTGTACTCACTAGAATTTAGAAGACTGAGGGGGTATCTTATAGAAACTTACAAAATTCTTAAGGGGTTGGATAGGCTGGATGCAGGAAGATTGTTCCCGATGTTGGGGAGGTCCAGAACAAGGGGTCACAGTCTAAGGATAAGGGGGAATTCCTTTAGGACCAAGATGAGGAAAACATTTTTCACACAGAGAGTGGCGAGTCTCTGGAATTATCTGCCACAGAAGGTAGTTGAGGCCAGTTCATTGGCTATATTTAAGAGGGAGTTAAATGTGGCCCTTGTGGCTAAAGGGATCAAGGGGTATGGAGAGAAGGCAGGTTCAGGATACTGTTGGATGATCAGCCATGATCATATTGAATGGCGGTGCAGGCTCGAAGGGCCGAATGGCCTACTCCTGCACCTATTTTCTATGTTTCTATATAAATCAAAGAACAATAATTCACATTTCGAAGGGAAGTGATTTTGGTGGAAGAATTCAAAACTAGTTTCTCTTTGGAAATATAATCTCACCAGCAGGAGATGACATTAATGCAATAGAGCTGGGTTCAATAGTGATAGCTGATTATGAGAAGAAGAAGTGTCTGGAGAAGGGTCCCGACCCAAACAGCCACCTATCCAAGTTCTCCAATAATGCTACCTGAACGGCATAGTTATTCTAGCACTTTGTGTCTTCCAGCCTTTATGTGTTTACTCTCTCATTTTAATAACAGGCCTCAATTTGGAAACTTGTATCAGAACAGGAGGTGGGGAAGAACAGTTACTCCAAATGCCAACAATTTTGTTATCTATCCTTTGCTCACAGTGGGATCAGCTGGGACTCCTGGCTGTGGTCATGGCCTGAGTCCCAAAGAGGAATGATTATATAAAGGAATACATGAGGCTTTCCATCCAAAGAGGCAGAGAACAGATTTTACCAGAATAGAAACAGGCAGGACCCAAACAGAATGCACTTCCACCACTCCGTCATATTTGAAGAGGCTTTTTACATCGGAATTATAGGCAAAACTTGATGCACCCCTATTAGTAAAGAGCCAGAGGAAGTCCACTCTGAAAATGCAGTGCTTTTGGGTTCCATGACACCATTATGAATCGGGTAGATGAGGTTCAACCAGCCAAAAACTTTCTTATCTCTTTCTGATTTGTTCAGAAACATAGTGATTAAGACAACTAAGACTATACACCAGTTTTCACTGTACCTTGCTACATCTGACAATAAATTAAACCAAACTTTCATATGGAACTTCAGTATCAGGTTCACCACATAAGATTCCCTGAAACAAATATTTATTTATGTTGAATATAATACCAGACAAAACCCAAATCTCCACCTCTAGTTTGCTTACCTCAAGATTTGGAGACTGTTTCTTCCCAGTTGTTATCAGGTAACTGAATCATCCTACCGCAACCAGAGAGCAGTCCTGAACTACTATCTACCTCATTGGTGACCCTCGGACTATCCTTGATTGGGCTTTGCTGGATTTACATTGCACTAAACGTTATTTCCTGTATCATGTATCTATCCACAGTAAACAGCTCAATTGTAATCATGTATTGTTTTCCCACTGACTGGATAGCACGCAACAAAAACGTTTCACTGTGCCTCGGTACATGTGACAATAAGCTAAACTAAACTAAACTACCTATTTAGCAGTAACACTCAAATTTTGATTCCATTCTTTTGATTTTTTGATTAATATTGGGACTGCTCATAACACATTGTGTATGTATAACACATCTCAACACAATAATTTAATATTGCATTGAAAATAATGGCAAGGGGAATTTGAAATAAGGTTCTAGAACAGAGTAAGTGTGCAAAGAACATAATGACAGTCTTGTTTCTTATCGAATTCCTTAAGATTTCTGCTGATGTATAGTTCAGTGAAATGGTCCTGGTAATCTGATGATTAGAACCTGTGAACCTGTCTGAAGAAGGGTTTCGCCCCGAAACATTGCCTATTTCCTTCGCTCCATAGATGCTGCCTCACACGCTGAGTTTCTCCAGCATTTTTGTCTACATTAGAACCTGTGATTTTATTTCCCATGTACCAGACCTGTATACAGAGGTTTTCCTTTGTGCATTTGCTAATTCCAGCAAAAACCACAACAATTGCACTTATTTATAACCTAGTCTGATCCAATGCAAAGTTTAAAACATAATCCAGTGCTTTTGAATAATCTGATTTTAAAATCAACAAAATTCATTCATATAAAATAAATAAATGCATGTTAGTGATATCACGACATTCGGCTTCAGTAAGTTAAAATAAATCTCACAATTAAAAACATCCAGAAAACATTTTTAAGAAATCTGCAGCTGAAAAATATCTAATTTTCAAAGCTTTTCTTTGAAAAGGCCTGTAAATGAGCAATTAGTTAAACTCCCATTTGCAACTGATCCAAGCAAACCACAAACTGCTGGAGTAACTCAATAGGTTAGGTAGCATCTCTGGAGGACATGGATAGGTGATGATTTGGATTGGGAACCTTTTTCAGTCTGTGGTATGGGAGATAAAGCTGGAAAAGAGGTGGGGTTTGGGCAAAGCCTGGCAAATGATAGGCAAGTACAAATTAGAGTGGTTTGATTGGCAGAAGGGTGGATAAAGGTTAGAGATGAAAAGGAGACAAAAGCGTGTTGATGAGCAGCAGGAGTCACAGAGGGGGAAGCAGTGAGAGTGTTGAGAACTGTCGGAGAGCAAGAAAATTGCTTCATAAGGAACTGCAGGTGCCGATTTACAAACAATCAAAGTACAAAGTACTACAGTATCTCAGTGGGTCAGTCAGCACCTCTGGGGGATGTTTTGTGTTTTGACCTGAAACGTCACCCATTCCTTCTCTGCAGAGATGCTGCCTGTCCCGCTGAGTTACTCCAGCTTTTTGTGTTGCCCCTCTTCGGACAGATTTTAGTAGGGGGGAAGAAAGCTAGAAAATAAGTGAGGGTGGTACAATGTCTTAAAAACAGATGAATTGGTTTAAGTGGAGGCTTGGTGAGAGTTGCTTCCAGGACAATGTTCTACAAATCATGGAAATCTCAGCATCAACCCACAACCCAGAAGCATAACAGGAATATCTCCAATAGAAGATTTGCAACAAATTAAGATGACTTTTCCAGGGCAATTGGGGGCATGCAATAAATAATAGGCTTGATAGCGATGCTCAAACCCCAAACAGCAAATCAAAAAAACAATTATTGGATGCAAGTTGCGTTTAATATTTATTGATCCTATGCAGCAATTATATTTATTTCAGCTGAATTGGAACAGAAACAAAGAAACAAAAAACAATTCAGTAAAAACTTCAGACCTTAATGTTTAATGTCTTACACACAAACTTAACTGTGATGACTTTTATTTTAGTTAGCTGCTAAAAATAGCTTTGATCAGAATATTATTTGAAAATTCCATTGGGATCATTTTAAATGTTTTAAATTATTTTTCTGAGATGTGTTATACACATGAGTTATGGGCAGTACCAATATTTATTTTTTAATCTAAAAATTAAAATGATTAAATCAAAATTAGAGCATTACCATAAAATAGAAAACTAATATTTGTGATTTCTATGGACCTATCCATGGACCTATCAATATTACTAAAAGTCTGATATTGACCACTTTTGGCTTACTGTGCTGTGATTTCCGAGAGAACGCCGCGATCTACGGCCATCATTTTTGGCCAGTTCGCTCAAAGCCCCCCTCCGTCTTCCTGGACCAAAGGATTTTTCCCATTGATGAAAAATCAGAGAGATATTAATGTTTAAAAATAATTTCCCATTCTCTCTGCTGCCCCATGCTGAGGGAGTGGGATGGACTATAAAACCAGGAAGTGGTGTGCCTCACTCAGTCGCTGCAAAATGGAGGAAGCCAGAGGTTCACGTCGCTCTGAGCTCTGAATAGCACTACTTACTGCAAATGGTGCTTTGGGTTGAAGTAAAAAGGCATTACTTACTGCGAATGGTGGTTTGGCTGCTTTGGGTTGAATTTAAATGGCACTGTTTACTGCAAATGGTGGTTTGGCTGCTTTGGGTTGAAGTTAAAAGGCACTACTTACTGCAAATGGTGCTTTGGGTTGAAGTAAAAAGGCATTACTTACTGCGAATGGTGGTTTGGCTGCTTTGGGTTGAATTTAAAGGGCACTGTTTACTGCAAATGGTGGTTTGGCTGCTTTGGGTTGAAGTTAAAAGGCACTACTTACTGCAAATGGCGGCTCGGCTGCTTTGGGTTGAAGTTAAAAGGCACTACTTACTGCAAATGGTGGTTTGGCTGCTTTGGGTAACTTCCTGTTTGCACTGTATATTGATTTTAGATAAAACGCTACTAAAGGCTGTAATTTTTGGTCATCTTGCTCAGTCCCCCTCCGCTCAGCAGGTAGGTGCAGAGGATTCTTCCCATCAATGAAAAATAAAAGTGTTATTAGTGTTTAAAAAATGTTGAGAATCTCTCTCCTGTCAATCATGCCATGAAGGCCACACCTTTTCCGGCGGGAGGGGTTACAAAACCCGGCAGTGTGGGTGTGGCTCAGTCTCTGCATGATGGGGGAGGGAGAGGCCACAACTGTCTGAGTTGTGAATCAACTGAACACACTGAATGCCTACTGAACTGTGTTTGGTGTTTTGTGTAGTTTTATGTGGTTTTATGATGGTTTCTCCCTGCTTGAAATGGTATGAAACTGCAATTGAATGCGGTGGCCTTGCACCCTGCATGAAATGGTATGAAGCTGAATTTGAATTTGGTGGCCTTGCACCCTGCTTGAAATGGTATGAAACTGCACTTGAATTTTGTGGCCTTGCACCCTGCTTGAAGTGGAATTAAACAGCACATGAATTTGGCGGCCTCGCACGCTGCTTGAAGTAGTATGAAACTGTACTGAATTTGGTGGCCTTGCACCCTGCTTGAAGTGGTATGAAACTGCACTTGAATTCGGTGGCCTTGCACCCTACTTGAAGTGGTTGGAAACTGCACTTGAATTCGATGGCCTTGCATCCTCCTTGAGGTGGTAGGAAACTGTACTTGAATTCGGTGGCCTTGCACCCTGCTTGAAGTGGTAGGAAACTGCACTTGAATTCGGTGGCCTTGCACCTTGCTTGAAGTGGTAGGAAACTGCACTTGAATTTGGTGGCCTTGTACCCTGCTCGAAGTGGTAACTTGAATTTGGAATTTGGAATTTGGTCTTGAACCCTGCTTGAAATGGTGGGAAAATGGATTTGAATTTGGTGGCCTTTCACCCTACTTGAAATGGAATTTCAAGGAATATCCATGAGTCAACTGCCAGCCCACCAGCCGTGAGTGAGCTGCCAGCACATCAGGTTGAGGGACAGAGCTGCCACCCCAAGAACCCATACCAGCGCTCCAGAAAGGCCCCCCCCCCACTGGCCACCAATATTGTAATTGGTGGAGAGGTGGAATATAGCTTCGGGGGACCAGCCCTACCGTGTGAACATGGGACCCAACGGGTCCCACTTAGTCTAGTATTGAATATAAATAAATATTTTCCTCAAGGATTCTTATGTTGTAAACTCAATACTGAACTTCTCCATGTAAGTTCTCTTAAGGTCTACACCACAGTGTCTGAAGCACAAAATTACTACTTGAGGAGCATTTTGAAAATGGTTAGTAAGTGAATGAGAATTTGGAAGGAAATGCTGCCCCTTATCAGATGCTATAGATGAGATTACTGTATGTAAGGGATATCGGGTGCTTTGAGTGATGAACCAGAATTGTGAAAATGAAATGGATTGTAAGAGGGGCCCAACTCATTACGAGGATTATTGATGAGAATGAAAAAAATCCTTATGAGAAGAGAGGCTAGAGGATGGCTTCAGACCCCTGGGAGTCATCAGAACTAGAGAGAGAAAAAAAGATCTGAAAGGCTATGTTCTGAAGTAACATTCTGATCGATAAAACACTGTCATTCAGAATATTTCATTTCCTAAACATAAAGCATGATCTCTTATACTTGATAACTTAATTCAAAATCCTATTAAGCTGTTATTTTTTTTATTTTTGTTCATAGATTTGGCCTAATGATTATTATTGGAAACACACAGCATTTTGAGATTCATTGCTCTGTTGCTTCTAAGTAAACGTCAATGGAAATGTCCTAAGTCAGATTATGAGTGTTAAATGTGTACTTCAAGATTTTCAGCACATCCTGGGGAACATTAAAGCTGGCCAGGTGTCTTCAGTTTCCTTGGCAACGCTGGAGTTATACAGAGAGTCTGTCAATACTCTGATCCTAATGATCTGGATATTTTCAGTCCTGTATAGTGGAGAAAACAGGTTCCAAAATTTGAAAAATGTCAAATGTTTTTGCTACCATAAAACCACCGAGAGGTCACAAATGTAGGTGCGCTTACTCTTGCTGTGAAGCATATACTGATAGCAGAACTGTGATCGAATTACTTTTTGCCTGCAGTGTGAGTTGGTTTGTTGTTTGATTTGTGACAAGCCAAAGAACATTTTGTTTGAAGGCCTGTTGCTCAGAAAGTTAGCAGCACATTATTGTTGGGTATTTGAACCACTGCAAATATTCAGAAAAACACTGAAGGCTGTTCGGGCAACATCTGTGAGGAAATGGACAGACGATGTTTCAGGTTGTAACCAAATAGATAGCACCACAAAGGTCAGGATTAGGAGAGGGCACAAATGGGACTGCATCCCTGATTTTTCTGAAAGATCAGAACGGCTGCAATTGATGCAAGCTGGTAAAGAGACGGATCAGAGGGAGAGTAACACTATGAGGAATGATATCTAGTGAGTTGGGGAAGCCAATGTTGCGTTATGAATACGAGAGCTGGGATTGTTGAGGAGTAAAGGGCCTGTCCCACTTGGCGATTTATTCGGCGACTGCCGGCATCATTGACTGACATATCATCTCACCGAAAAATGCGTGCCGTGATGCGGCATGGCGATGTATGACGCGGCGTGATGACGTACGATGCGAGGTGTTTTTTCAAGTGTCGCGACCATCTTTTTGTCGCCGCTGGATTTTGAAATGTTCAAAATCTTTTGGCAACACTGATGCCGGCAAAATCACCAAGTGGGACAGGCCCTTTATGATTGCTGGTGGAGTGCAAACAATGGACTAGGAATGTGATTTAATGTTGAGGGTGTTTTGCCTCAGGTTGGTGGTGGTGGGGGGATTGATAGTATATTTAAAAAGTGGTTGATGCAGACCTGGTCAGAAGGCTGTGGGATCAGGTTGGACTAGCGGACAGGTGTACAAAATCATGAGGGGAATAGATCGGGTAGATGCATAAAGTTTCTTCCCCAGAGTATGGGAATCGAGAACAAGATGACATAGGTTTACGGCGAGAGTGGAAAGGCTTAATAGGAACCTGAAGGATAACCTTTTCACACAAAGGGATGTGGGTGCATGGAACGAGCTGCCAGAGGAGGTAGTTGAGGCCAGTGCTATCACAACGTTTAAAAAATATTTGGACGGGTACATGGATAGGACAGGTTTAGAGGGGTATGGGCCAAATGCAGGCAGGTGGGACTAGTATAGATGGGACATGTTGGTCGGAGTGGGTAATTGGGCAGAAGAGCCTGTTTCCACACTCTATGACTCCATGGTGGATGCGGAGATGTAAAACCAGTGACAGGCTAAAGGAAAGAGGCATCTGTTTTATTATGGTAATCCTCTTTAAAGTAATGAATTTGGTCTCACAGACATGGTGAAGGTCTGGGTCTGTACGAGTGATGTACATGAATGAAGTGTTACAGATGGAACCTCCTGGTATACATTGTACATGTTGGACGTCTCTGCACATATCTGATTTTCCTTGTGTGTTAGAGCAACAGATGTAAAGGAAGTGTGCAGGAGGGAACATGTAGATTTGGCGATCCACATAATGTGTTCCCAATTTTAATTGCATGTTTTTTTTCAGAGGAATTAAATTCTGTAGCACACAAAATGTGACACTCTGTAATCCAAATTATAAATATAAATGTCTTTGTTTCTTGCATTCATCAAGAATATATTAAGAGTTCATACAAAGCTCCAACTTACTGCTGTTTTGGATCAAACTCCAAGAGGACTTTCATTTCCATTGACCTCAACTGATATATTGCTCATTGATCTGAGCTGCCAATATTATGCTGGGCAACAGACTGAAAACCTATCCTGCATTTTCAGATGTATATTTACAATAAAATAATCAATTGCAATCACAGAGTACACTGTATCCATGGCTCCTGTATTTGATGAATAGGTGTTCTGCACAGTCACACAAATTTCATACCACTTTGGGATGGTACAGTGGTACAGCGGTATAGTTGCTGCCCTACTGCGCAAGAGACCCCAGTTTGATCCTGACTGTGGGTGCTGTCTGTACGATGTTTGTACGTTTTCCCTGTGACCATGTGGGTTTTCTCTCGGTGTTCCGGTTTCCTCCCAGATTACAAAGACATGCAGGTTTGTAGGTTGATTGGCTTCTGTAAATTGTCCCTGGTGTGTAGGATAGCGCTATTGTATGGATAATCATTGGTCAGCGCGGACTCTGGGCACCTGTTTCCACGCTGTTTCCACGCTCCTGAAAATAAGGTACATTATAAGTATGTGGACCCGCTGAGTTCCTCTAGCACTTTGTGCTTTATTATAAAGATATAACCTAGTTCAAATGAAAGGTGCAGTTCAGGCAATCCCAAGTATTTGCTAGCTTAAAATACCCTTCTTTAGGCTAGCGATCTATATTTTAAATTCAAAAGAAGGTTGTAAAATTGAAAGCTTTTCGTGGCCCAGAGAACAATCTCAACTTTATCAAGAAATCTGAAGACAAGGGCAAAATATTAAACTTCTATGTTCACTTGTAAAATGGGCAGTAAATAATCAGCTGGCAAATTCTATATTGCCTTTCTTTTATACTTCATTGACCTCAATGCAGAATATAAAATTGCTGTCACCCATTTTTCATTATTACCCAGTCCAGCACTTGGCCCGAATGATGAACTGGGATTTATACGTTTGATAAGGAGATTTTTCACTGTTAAATTGTAGTCCAAAGTTATAAACAGTCTGATTTAATCTAAATGAGAGGCCAGGAGTTCAGGTGACTGAGTACAAAAGGCAAATCAGGCTTGCTGCAATCCAACAACTCCAAAATGATGTACAGAAGCAAATGATTTAGACAGGCCATGAGGCTCTTTGGAAATGTGTTTAAATTAAACTTAATACTGGAATTATTTCACTACAGCAAGAAATACTCAGGAGAAAATAAAACTGGGAAATCTTGTGATGTAACATGAAGTGAATATTGTAACAATTTTTTTTTTTATCTATCTATATATTACAAAAACTCTTATCTTGTTTGTTAGTATGTCTGTGAGTCGTCTGTGAGTGATCCTGAAATTACGGCAACGGTACACCATAGCGCTACAATTTTTGGCCCACCTTACTCACCATTGTCCTGTGGTGTGCTGTATCGTGTTATGTTCAGATTGATGGTATATTTTACGTTATTCACATTTTAAATTTTACCAAAAAACTTTGACAAAAATCACTTCCATCTGCACTGCCCGTTAGGATCACAATGGGATCCCGAATCTCATTTACATAAAAAATTGGTCTTTTAAAAAAATTCAGTTTTATTCAAATTCTTCCATTTTCATTCACAATTAGGTCACAATGGGATCGCAAATCTTATTTGCAGAAAAAATCACAATAAAAAATGTTTTAATCAAATTCTTAGGGGTGAGGTTTCATTTATAAATGAAAATAGTGATTTTCATTGTGGGGGGGGGGGGGGGGGGGGGGGGGGGGGGGGGGGGGGGGGGGGGGGGGGGGGGGGGGGGGGGGGGGGGGGGGGGGGGGGGGGGGGGGGGGGGGGGGGGGGGGGGGGGGGGGGGGGGGGGGGGGGGAGATAGAGTAGAGGTTTCCATTTACATTAAAAATCGTGGAAAAAAAACTCCCTTTAAAAAAATAAAATCAACATTTTCATGGGGGGGTTGGTGGTATGGGGGAGGTGAGGAGTGGGGGGCAGGGAGGGAAAGGAGATGTCAACTCAGTTCTGAATGGGTGAGACTTATTTTATAGTCATAGACTCTTAGAGACGGAATCATACAGCAAAGGCCCTTCAGCCCAACCTGTTAATGTGATCAAGTGCCTCAATTGAGCAAGACCCATTTGCGTGTGCCACGTCCATATCCTGCAAGATATTTCATCACCCTGTATCTGGCCAGGTGGCAATTAGGTATCATAATTGTACCCACTTCCTCCGCTTCCACTGGCAGACACAACGTGCTGTGGTAATTCAGCGGGTCAGGCAACATGGACAGGTGTTGTTTTGGGTCGGGACCTTGGGTCAGACTGCGATGGAAAGGGGAAGAATGCTGGAAGAGAGGAAGAGCAGGACAAAGCCTGGCGAGTAATAGATGAAAACAGGGGTGGGGAGTGGGGGTTGACAGGCAGGTGGTTGGACAAAGACCTGAGATGAACAGACATAATAATTGTTACAAATTGGGGAGCTAGAGGAAGGAATGTAGGTGGAAGGGGAGGGGGGGAAATAGGTGTGATTCAAAGGTGGACCACAAGGGAGTGGGAGAGAAAGTGGAGATAGAAGGTGCGGGGGGGGGGGGGGGGGGGGGGGGGGGGGGGGGGGGGGGGGGGGGGGGGGGGGGGGGGGGGGGGGGGGGGGGGGGGGGGGGGGGGGGGGGGGGGGGGGGGGGGGGGGGGGGGGGGGGGGGGGGGGGGGGGGGGGGGGGGGGGGGGGGGGGGGGGGCGGGGGGAGTTGGTAGTTATCTGAAATTGGAGATTGGTTCCTTTTAAACGTCTCCCCATTTACCTTTTATACTCCATTACCATGGGGAGAAAACTTTGGCTACTTACCTTATCTATGCCCCTCATGGTTTCATTTATTTCTAGAAGGTACTCCCACAGCCTCGTCCCTCCAATCTAGAAAATCTGGCAGGCAGGAGAGTCTCGACTGCCATCTCTTTAGACATTAGACTTTAGATATACAGCATGGAAACAGGCGATCACCTTGTACACCAGCACTATCGAACACACCAGAGACAATTTGCAATGTTTCCAATGCCAATTAACCTGCAAACCTGTATGTCTTTGTAGCGTGGGAGGAAACCGGAGCACCCAGAGAAAACCTATGCAGTCACAGGGAGAACGTACAAATTCCCTACAGACAGCACCTGTAGTCAGGATCAAACCCGCGTCTCTGCTGCTATAAGGCAGCAACTCTAACTCTGTGTCACTGTGCTGCCCCAAAGAGATCTCTCCATTACAAATTATATCCTTCTTTAGGCCAGGAGATCAGACCTGTATAATTCCAGTAAGTGATCTTTACTCTTATTGCCAAATCTTCTTCACTGAAGATTAAAATATCTGCCTAACACACAAAGGCACAACAGCTTGCTGTACCTGCATGTTAGATTCCAATGATTCCTGCACAAGGACAACTAGGTCCCGCTGAACACCAAGACTGTTCAATCTCTCACTGCTTAAGAATAGGTTTCCTTCATTTTACATTTAATCTGCCATCTCCTCATTTATGCTTGCCTATTTCGACTTGAAGCAGTGTCTCCTTGCAACTCTTGCTGTCACCCAACATTGTATCATCATTTTACTTCACATCAAAGAAGTATCTATTCAAATTAATTTTAAAGAAAATATTCCAATTAAAAGTGTAACTCCTCCAGCCATTAATAAATTGGCAGCCTTTTATTGAATTACATCACAATTTCAAAGACTTTAAAAATTGCAATAGTTTTTAAAAATGTGATGCATTATCGACATATTAATAAAACTCTCATCTTGACCACTTCCTGTCTGCATGGTAATTAAACAAAAACGATCCCCCATAGCGCTACAATTTTTCACCACCTTACTCACCATTCTCCACTGCTGCAAGTCAAATATGTTTTGTTCCGATCGGTGAAATAGTACAAAGGTTTTGAAGGTTCCCCCTCCCCCACAGCCCCCCCGCCTCCCACAACCACTGCCTCCCACAAACCCCCGCCTTCCACAACCCCCCTCCCCCACAACCCCCACAACCTTCCCCCCTTCCCCAAAACCCACCTTCCCCCACATCCCCGACAACCCCCCCACACACATTACCCACTCCCCCACACACCCCCCACACACCCCTTCACCTTTGCCCCCACCTTTCCACACTGTCCCCCCTCCCCCACACCCCCTTCCTCACACTCCCCACATCCCCCTCCCCATTACACCCCCCCCTCCCCATACACCCCCTCTCCCACTCCGCCCCTCCCCCCCCCCACCACTCCACCCCCACACCTGCCTCCCCCAAACATCCACACCCCGCACCCGCCTCCCCCAAACACCCCTCCCCCCACACCCTCCCTCCCCCCACAAACCCCCCCCCCTTCCCCATGCCACCCCCCCTGCCGAGATCACCAGTGGTGGAACTCCACCAAGCGCGGCCTTCAGTAAGGAAGCGGCCGTTCCAGGTTTTCCAAGCCGCTGAGAGGATTCTCCCGACGCCGGAGTACCATCACCCGGCGAGAACGGCCTGGAAGATCTGGCCTGTGTAAAGGCGACTGCGGAGGCCTCGATAGGCCCGACTATGGGTGGACATGGGATGGGGACTGGACATTGTGCCTTCCCTCATAATGGGAACCATTGTGGGGGGATGTTTTTTATGTTTAAAACTCTTTATTATTGTTATGTCTATTTTTTTTTATGTCCTGCATTGGCCAGCATTTCACTACACCAATTGGTGTATGTGACCAATAAATAACCTTTGAACCTTTGATGTTTCTTGTACATTGTATTACTGATTTTCACTCACAGATATGTGAGAGATTATCCCAGAGAAGTGGTACTGAATGATTAAAAAATAACAACCAACAATTCAAGTAAAAATTCATTGGGCTTTTCAAAATAGGCTTTTCTTTACCAATCTGATGCCACTCACTGTAGTTTGTAGCAATACACTGTAGCTTGTCAGAGAATGAAAACAATAATCCACTCTTCTGGACCTAAGACAAGGATTTCTATTTAAACACTGGCCTGGTGAATTGAGCAGTATTGTTCCCATTGAAAGTGTCATCTGACATACAGAACATTTAATCCACAATGAGGGCTGGCTGTATAATTCAATCAATAGTTCTCCCAAACATCTGAAGAATTCTCTTTGTTGAGAATTGAAGAAGAATTTTTTTAGATCGTTATCTGCTGGAAATTCATACAGTCACTGCAAACGTGAAAAAGCAATAGTTCCAATCAGCCAAATTGAGCCTCTCAAAGCAAGACGTTAAGATTCTGAATTGTCGCTTAGCCATAATAATCTGCTTAATTCCTTAACAAGCAGCTAATTGATAAGGTCCCATATAGGAGATTAGTGGGCAAAATTAGGGCACATGGTACTGGGGGTAGAGTGCTGACATGGATAGAAAATTGGTTGGCAGACAGGAAACAAAGAGTAGGGATTAATGGGTCCCTTTCAGAATGGCAGGCAGTGACTAGTGGGGTACCGCAAGGCTCGGTGCTGGGACCTCAGCTGTTTACAGTATGCATCAATGATTTGGATGAAGGGATTCAAAGTAACATCAGCAAATTTGCAGATGACACAAAGCTAATTGGCAGTGTGAATTGTGAGGAGGATGCTATGAGAATGCAGGCTGACTTGGACAGGTTGGGGGAGTTGGCAGATGAAGTTTAATAGAATAGAATGCCTTTTATTGTCATTCAATCAGCTTGGTTTGAACGAAATTGCATGTTCTACAGTCTTACATTACGAAAAAAACCAAGACCCACACTTAACGCAGTTAACATAAACATCCATCACAGTGGATCTCCAACACCTCCTCACTGTGATGGAAGGCAAAAGTCTTATAGAAACATAGAAACATAGAAATTAGGTGCAGGAGCAGGCCATTCGGCCCTTCGAGCCTGCACCGCCATTCAATATGATCATGGCTGATCATCCAACTCAGTATCCTGTACCTGCCTTCTCTCCATACACCCTGATCCCTTCAGCCACAAGGGCCACATCCAACTCCCTCTTAAATATGGCCAACGAACTGGCCTCAACTACCTTCTGTGACAGAGAATTCCACAGACTCACCACTCTCTGTGTGAAAAACGATTTTCTCATCTCGGTCCTAAAAGACTTCCCGCTTATCCTTAAACTGTGATCCCTTGTCCTTCCCTTCTTATCTCTTCCCTTCTTCGCCTGCAGTCCAGCAGTCCAACTGCAGCGTCAAGGCGAACTGGGGCTCCCGATGTTAAAGCCCCCGGCGGGCGATAGTAAGTCCTGTGGCCGTTTAAGCCACAGCGGGAGATGTTAGGCCCCGCTCCGTGTCCTTTAAACCCTGCGATTGCAGCAGGATAAGTTGCCGTTGCGGGAGCTCCAAAAAGTGGTCTCCCACCAGGGACCTGCGAGCTCCCGATGTTATCGTCCACCGGGCCTGCAGCCAGAGCTTCCGAGATCACAGCTGCGCGACACCACAGTTCTTCCCGTTCCGAAGACGGCCAGCTCCACGATGTCAGGTCTGCAGGCTCTGCGACTGGAGCCCTTAGGTTGGTCCCGGCCGGAAGCCGCCGCCGGCTCCACGATAGGCCCAACAACATCGGGAACCCGTTTGGGAAAAAGACGGGCACCCGTACAGGGAAGAGATTAATGGTTCCACCCCCCCCCCCCCCACCCCCCCAACCCCCCACCCATTTAGAACGGAGACGAGGAAAAACACAAAATTCTCACAGAGAGTTGTGAGTCTGTAGAATTCTCTGCCTCAGAGGGCAGTGGAGGCAGATTCTCTGGATGCTTTCAAGAGAGAGCTAGATAAGGCTCTTAAAGGTAATGGTCAGGGATATGGGGAGAAGGCAGGAACGGGGTACTGATTGGGGATGATCAGCCATGATCACATTGAATGGTGGTGCTGGCTCGAAGGGTCAAATGGCCTACTCCTGCACCTATTTTCTATTGTCTATTGTCTAATAAGGTTCTTGACCTATAAAATGATGCATCAAGTGGATTGTAATCAGGTGGGTTGATTACAAAAGTCTAACTGTACAGAAAGCATGGAAAGCATGTTGAACAGTTCAGTGTAACGATACCCAAATGATACCCAACAATTGAGAGAGAAGATCTTTGCCTTCCATCACAGTGGAGGAGATTCACTGTGATGGATGTTTGTGTGAATTTAATTGTTTGTGTGTTTTTTTATGAATTGTTCTGTTTGTTTGTATGGCTTGTAGAAACGGAGTTTCGTTCGAGCCTCTCTGAGGTTCGAATGACAAGTAATAAAATCAAATTTTGGGAGGTAATTAACCAATGATTGAATGCTGTCTCCAGTATGGTGATGAATCTGGTGACAAATCATTGTCATGGACAGTTCCGGAGGCCATGTAATTAGGTATTTTTAAAGCAGAGATTGATAGGTTATTGATTAGTAAGGGCGTCAAAGGGAGAAAGCAAGAGAATGGGGTTGAGAGCGAAATATAGATCAGCCATGATCAAATGGTGGAGCAGAATCAATAGGCCAGGTGACAATGCTGCTTCTATGTCTTATAATCTAAACTATATGGTCAGCGATCTGAAAAGGGCTACTTTTGACCAACCCAATACAGGACCATGGCACTCAGGAGTGTTGTGAATGGCATAAAAATCTAAAATTTCATTGTTTTGTCGTGAACCTTCAGCATGGATCAAATTCAGTTATTTATGACAACAACAAAGTGTCTTCCCTCCAGTAGTGATAATTTAGTGGGTGTGAATTTGCTTCAGAATGGAATGGTTGATCAGTGAGTGTAGACCAAACATCAGCTTGGAATGTTGTATTAGAATCAATATGTATCAAGTAGAGAGTTATATATCACATTTATTTGTAATACTGAATTATGAGGATAGTTAAAACCCATGTCTCACGGTGCGAGTCGACCGACGAGTGACCCCGAGTTTTCACTCGCGGTAATCACGTACAATTATCATAGCGGGAACGTCTGAACTCGCGCGCGCAACTTAGTGACTCGTGGCGCTACGGCAGGTACCCGTGAAACTTGTTTACTCTTGAAAAAATTCAAACATGTTTGAGGTTTTCAACGAGTCAAATTTAGTTCAAGTTAAAAATTGAAACATTTAAACTTGTTGTAATAACGTAGTGGCCCGTGAGTTTACCTTAGTGACTCGTGAATCTACCGTGGGCACTCTTTAACTCAGCGGGCAGGCAGCATCTCTGGAGAGAAGGAATGGGTGACGGGATAATGTTTCCAAATTTCTGCTGCGTCTTTGTGTAACTCTAGCATCGTGTATTCACTTTTTGTCAACCAGCATCTGCCCTTTCGTGTGTATGACATTATTTGTATCCGTGGCAGTTGATTGTCGCTCCCTTCAGTTTCCCAGGGGGTCAGGACGGGACTGGAGTTGGGAGGGAAAGGTGGGGTGGGGGGGGGGGAGGCGGAGGAGGGAGGGTGGGGGGGAGGAGGGAGGGGAGGGGGGTTGGGGTTTGACTTCGTACGGGAGACAAGTGTACTCACTGTGTGGGCAGACTCTTTGGTAGTGATTGCCCATGGGGTTCACTGTCGAGGACTTCATAATGCAGAGAGCATTATAAACAGTGGAGCGATTAACGCTGGAAAGGGGGGAGACTTCTCTCTGAGTTGGACCAAGGAAACTGAAGCAGGGATTTTCTTGAGATTATTAACGACAGATAAATGGAAGGGAAGGGTTTAGAAGGCTATGGGCCGCATGCAGGCAAATAGGACTACCCCAAGACACCAAATTGGATGGCACGGCCAAGCTAGGCCGAAGGACCTGTTTCCGTGTTGTACAGCACCATGACTAAGGCCTATCCAGTGGGATTGACATATTTTGTATTTTTCTTTTCTAAAGATGCAGTGTATTTTGGTGATTATTGCACACTGCAGACCAGTAGCGTTATGGCAGGTGGTTGTCACCTGCCCGCTGTTTCTGAGGCTAAAACCTTGGGATCATTGCCCTTTGTGTTGGCGTGGAGTGGTAGGGGGGTATTGTGCTGTTGGATCGCCCCCTGCTATCCCAGGGACAGGGAGACACAGTGGCTTTTGAGACTGGTGGGCAATCACTACCAAAGTGTCTGCCCACACAGTCAGTACACCTCTCCTACACTTGTCTCCCGCTAAAGATCATCCCGCAGAGAATGATCCCAACCTAACCCAAGATCCTTGTCACCCCAGACAGATTAATGATGCCCGTGCACCCTCCCCCCCCCCCCCCCCCCCCCCCCCAACCTCCCTCCACCTCAACTCACGCCTGGGCACCAAAGCAACAATCTGATGTGCAACTGATGTGAAAGAACAGCGGCTGTGGCATCCCAGCACCTGGCATGGACTTTTCACACCCTCACACATGAAAAGTGTGTGCGAATAAACAAAAACAAGGAATAAAACCAAAGCCTGGCTTGAAAGGCAACTAAAAATATATTCCGCTCTGGCACTGGACGGTGCGCATTTTCCCTTTGTAGGTCATATCAATAGTTGCGACCGCGCTGAATTCTATCTTTAACTCAAAGCCGCAGGATGGAGATGTCTTCTTTAACACTGTTGCTTATGAAAACAGACCTTCATTCACGGTTGGCTCAAGAGTAACGGGAGAGGAAATTGGTAACTCGGGAGAGGAACTTGGAATATTGCTGAAATTACATACCCATGGGAACTCAGTTAAACTCTTGAACATAAACTTGGAATCTCGTACACAACCACGAGTCTGTTTTTTTCTTTCACTTGGGGTCACTCATGGGTGGACTCGCACCGTGAGACAGGGCAGTAAATATTACCACTGGACTAGATTATTCCAACATCTTCCTGAGTAGCCTTGGTCAATGAGACATTAAGATAGTTCTTATGACCCAACTCACACTAATTGCGATTTGCACATCTGACATAAAAAGATATGGATTGAGTCAATTTTAAAATTCTGTTATATTTAAATCACTTTTCCCCATTTCTGTAATCTCCTTGGTCTTCACTCTCCCCTTCTGGGCCCTCATCATCTAAAATGTAATTGACCCAATAATAGCAGCTGCTTCTTCCTGTAGCAAGCAGCCTTTAAAATGTGTGTTTGACCACATGCACACATATCCCTTTGTTAATCTATCTATCTATACATAAGATGGATTTTCTATTTGCGCAAAAATGGTACATGATAGGGCTACGATTTTTCGCCACCTTACTCACCATTCTCCTGTGCTGCAAGCGCAACAAGTTTTGTTCCGAACCATGGTATATTTTAATAGTTATTACGGTCTAAAAATCATAAAATACGCGCTGCGCAGATTGGTCTCCTCTCCTGTCAGTCAGCGCCGGGACAGCGACGCCCCTCCCTGCACCATCACCGCACTGATTGGCCATGTCTGCTGTCAGTCACCAGCGGCGCCCGCCTCTGTCTGGCGTTGCCCATGCAGCTTCCAGTTGGCACAGCTTCCGGTCGGCACAGCTTCCGGTCGGCACAGCCTCCAGTCCATGCAGCCTCCAGTTGGTGCGGTCTCCGGTCAAGGCAACCTTCCGTCAGAGGAGTGGCAACCTCAAAATCTTGGGGAGATTTGTAGAGAGATTGGGGGAATTGAGGGAGAGGAGGGGGTAGGGTGAGAGAGGGGGGAAAGTGGGGGAGGTGATGATGGCGACTGAAGGGATTGAGGGAGAGGAGGGGGTAGGGAGGGAGAGGGGGGAAGTGGGAAGGTGAGGAGGGAGAGTGGGGAATGAGGGGCATAGAAAGAGAGGAGTGGGGTAGGGGGGAGAGGAGTTATGGAGGGTTGGATGGAATGGATGGAGTGACTGAGGGTAGGGGAAAGGAGAGGTAAGGGATGGATTAGGGGAGGAAGGCAGAGAGGGGGAAAAAGACGGAGAAGGTGAGGAGGGAGAGTGTGGGAGGAGGGGGAATAGAGGGAGAGGAGGGCAGTATGGGAGGAGAGGAGGGCAGTAGGGAGGAGAGGAGGGATAGTGGGGGGCCATAGGGGGAGGTGAGGAGTGGGGGAGGCGGTGGATAGAGGGTTAGGAGCGGTAGGGAGGGGAGAGATGGAATGAGGGAGGGACTGACTGAAGGTAGGGGAAAGGAGAGGGAGGTAGAAGTGAGGGAGGGATTGGGGAGGGGAAGAGGAGAGGGGAAAAAAGAAGGAGGATAGGTACAGGAGTAGGCCATTCGGCCATTCGAGCCAGCACCACCATTCAATGTGATCATGGCTGATCATCCCCAATCAGTTCCTGCCTTCTCCCCATACCCCC
Organism: Okamejei kenojei; assembly: GCA_035221665.1. Taxonomy (NCBI): domain Eukaryota; kingdom Metazoa; phylum Chordata; class Chondrichthyes; order Rajiformes; family Rajidae; genus Okamejei; species Okamejei kenojei. Next base: position 91,497,814 of record CM069132.1, read on the forward strand.
TGACTCCGCTATCTTTAAGTCCTCTCTCTTGAAAGTATCCAGAGAACCGGCCTCCACCGCCCTCTGAGGCAGAGAATTCCATAGACTCACAGCTCTCTGTGTGAAAAAGTGTTTCCTCATCTCCGTTCTAAATGGCTTACCCCTTATTCTTAAACTGTGGCCTCTGGTTCTGGACTCCCCTAACATCGGGAACATGTTTCCTGCATCTAGTGTGTCCAAACCCTTAATAATCTTATATGTTTCAATCCCTCTCAGCCTTCTAAACTCCAGAGAATACAAGCCCAGCCGCTCCATTCTCTCAACATATGATAGTCCCGCCATCCCGGGAATTAACCTTGTAAACCTACGCTGCACTCCCTCAATAGCAAGAATGTCCTGCCTCAAATTAGGGGACCAAAACTGCACGCAATACTCAGGTATGGTCTCACTTGGGCCATATACAACTGCAGAAGAACCTCTTTTCTCCTATATTCGATTCCTCTTGTTTTAAAGGCCAACATGCCATTCGCTTTCTTCACTGCCTGCTGTACCTGCATGCTTCCTTTCATTGACTGATGAACAAGGACCCCCAGATCCCGTTGTACTTCCCCTTTCCCCAACTTGACACTATTTAGATAGTAATCTGCCTTCCTATTTTTGCTACCAAGGTGGATAACCTCACATTTATCCACATTAAACTGCATCTGCCATGTATCTGCCCACTCACCCAACCTGTCCAAGTCATCCTGCATTCTCATAGCATCCTCTTCACAGTTCACACTGCCACCCAGCTTTGTGTCATCTGCAAATTTGCTAATGTTACTTTCATCTACATCATTTAGGTATATTGTAAATAGCTGCAGTCCCAGCACCGAGCCTTGCGGTACCCCACTAGTCACTGCCTGCCATTCTGAAAGGGACCCGTTAATCCCTACTCTTTGATTCCTGTCTGCCAACCAATTTTCTATCCATGTCAGTACTCTACCCCCAATACCATGTGACCTAATTTTACCCACTAATCTCCTATGTGGGACCTTCTTAAATGTGTTTCTGAAAGTCCAGGTACACTACACCCACTGGCTCTCCCATGTCAATTTTCCTAGATACATCCTCAAGAAATTCCGGAAGATTAGTCAAGCATAATTTCCCCTTCGTAAATCCATGTTGACTCGGACTGCTCCTGTTACTGCTTTGCAAATGTACCGCTATTTCATCTTTTATAATTGACTCCAGCATCTTCCCCCCCCCCCCCCTCCCCCAGCGATGTCAGGCTAACTGGTCTATAATTCCCTGTTTTCTCTCTCCTGCCTTTCTTAAAAAGTGGGATAACATTAGCTAGCCTCCAATCCACAGGAACTGATCCTGAATATATAGAACATTGGAAAATTATCACCAATGCATCTACGATTTCTAGAGCCACTTCCTTAAGTACCCTGGGATGCAGACCATCAGGTCCTGGGAATTTTTCAGCCTTCAGTCCCATCGGTCTACCCAACACCATTTCCTCCCTAATGTTGATTTCCTTCAGTTCCTCCATCACCCCAGATCCTCTGGCCACTACTATATCAGGAAGATTGTTTGTGCCCTCCCTAGTGAAGACGGATCCAAAGTACCTGTTCATGAGCGGAAATGAGCCGCACGTGCACAGTTGGGGGCGATAGGTGAGTGGTGAAATTTTGCGTTGGGGGAACGGGTTGCGTTGGGGGACCAGGCCTCCCTTGTGACAGGGACCCAATGGGTCCCACTTAGTCTAGTATGCTGTTAAATTTTGCTTAATCATCTTGGAACATTTTGCCTCGTTAAAACCACTATATATTGACAAATGGTTATTGCATTCCCATGAGTTGAATTTGGATAAAGCAAACTATAAAGGCAGGATGTCGTTATGGTCGATTGGGAAATGACATTTAAAATCTGACCATAATCATGCAAGACCATGAGAAATCCGGAGCAGAAGTAGGCTACCTGTCCTTTCAAATATGCCCTCTCTTTCAAGATGATCATAGCAAGCCTACCCCAAGCCCCACGTCGGCATCGTCTTCAATTATCTAATCTTTCAAAAATGTATCCACCCTCTCTTTAAATATTTCAATGACATGCTTATTGGATTTCAACTCTCAGGAGTGGAGTTGTAGATTCATGGAGTCATACAGTATGGAAACGGACCCTTTGCCAAACTCGTCAATGCTGATCAAAAAGCCCCATCTAAGCTAATTCCATTTGCCCATGTTTGGCCCACAGCCCTCTAAATCTTTCCTATACATGTACTTAACCAAGTATCTTTTAAATCCTGATATGGTACCTGTCTCAACGACCTCCTCTGGCAGCTTGTTCCATCCCCACCATCCCTTGGGTTCCTTTAAATCTTTTTCCTTTCACTCTAAACCTATGTTCTTTTCTTTTCGAAGTTCTTGTTTCCATTACCCTGGGTAAAAAAATTTATGTATTCACCCCATAGAATCATAGAATCATAGAAAATAGGTGCAGGAGTAGGCCATTCGGCCCTTCGAGCCTGCACCGCCATTCAATATGATCATGGCTGATTATCCAACTAAGTATCCTGTATCTGCCTTCTCTCCATACCCCCTGATCCCTTTAGCCACAAGAGCCACATCTAACTTCCTCTTAAATATAGCCAATGAACTGGCCTCAACTACCTTCTGTGGCAGAGAATTCTACAGACTCACCACTCTCTGTGTGAAAAATGATTTTCTCATCTCGGTCCTAAAAGACTTCCCCCTTATCCTTAAACTGTGACCCCTTGTTCTGGAGTTCCCCAACTTCGGGAACAATCTTCCTGCATCTAGCCTGTCCAATCCCTTAAGAATTTTGTAAGTCTCTATAAGATCCCCCCTCAATCTCCTAAATTCCAGCGAGTACAAGCTGAGTCTATCCAGTCTTTCTTCATATGGAAGTCCTGCCATCCCAGGAATCAGTCTGGTGAACCTTCTCTGTACTCCCTCTATGGCAAGAATGTCTTTCCTCAGATTTCGAGACCAAAATTGTACGCAATACTCCAGGTGTGGCCTCACCAAGACCCTGTACAACTGCAGTAGAACCTCCCTGCTCTTGTACTCAAATCCTTTTGCTATGAATGCCAAAATACCATTCGCTTTCTTCACTGCCTGCTGCACCTGCATGCCTACTTTCAATGACTGATGTACCATGACACCCAGGTCTCGTTGCATCTCCCCTTTTCCTAATCGGCCACCATTCAGATAATAGTCTGCCCTCCTGTTTTTGCCGCCAAAGTGGATAACCTCATATTTATCCACATTATACTGCATATGCCATGCATTTGCCCACTCACCCAGCCTACCCAGGTCACCTTGCAGCCTCCTAGCATGCTCCTCACAGCTAACACTGCCCCCCAGCTTCGTGTCATCCGCAAACCTGGAGATGTTGCATTCAATTCCCTCATCCAGATCATTAATATATATTGTAAATAGCTGGGGTCCCAGCACTGAGCCTTGCGGTACCCCACTAGTCACTGCCTGCCATTATGAAAATGACCCGTTTACTCCTACCCTTTGCTTCCTGTCTGCCAGCCAGTTCTCTATCCACATCAATACTGAACCCCAAATACCGTGTGCTTTTAGTTTGTATGCTAATCTCTTATGTGGGACCTTGTCAAAAGCCTTCTGAAAGTCCAGATATAACACATCCACAGGTTCTCCCTTATCCACTCTACTAGTTACATCCTCGAAAAATTCTATAAGATTCGTCAGATATGATTTACCTTTCATAAATCCATGCTGACTTTGTCCAATGATTTCACCACATTCCAAATGTGCTGCTATCCCATCTTTAATAACTGACTCTAACATTTTCCCCACTACCTATGTTAGACTAACTGGTCTGTAATTCCCCGTTTTCTCTATAAAAAAGTGGGGTTACATTAGCTACCCTCCAATCCTCAGGAACTACTCCAGAATCTAAAGAGTTTTGAAAAATTATCTCTAATGCATCCACTATTTCTGGGGCTACTTCCTTAAGTACTCTGGGATGCAGCCTATCTGGCCCTGGGGATTTATCGGCCTTTAATCCATTCAATTTACCTAACACAACTAACCTGGATTTCACTCAGTTCCTCCATCTCATTTGACCCCCGGTCCCCTGCTATTTCCGGCAGATTATTTATGTCTTCCTTAGTGAAGACAGAACCAAAGTAGTTATTCAATTGGTCTGCCATGTCTTTGTTCCCCATGATCAATTCACCAGTTTCTGATTGCAAGGGACCTACATTTGTTTTAACTAACCTTTTTCTCTTCACATATCTATAAAAATGTTTGCAGTCCATTTTTATGTTCCCTGCCAGTTTTCTTTCATAATCTATTTTCCCTTTCCTAATTAAGCACTTTGTCCTCCTCTGCTGGACTTTGAATTTCTCCCAGTCCTCTGGTAGGCTGCTTTTTCTGGCTAATTTGTATGTTTCATCTTTAGTTTTGATAATATCTCTGATTTCCCTTGTTATCCACGGATGCACTACCTTCCCTGATTTATTCTTTTCCAAACTGGGATGAACAATTGTTGTAGTTCATCCATGCAGTCTTTAAATGCCTTCCATTGCATATCCGTCAACCCTTTAAGAATCACTTGCCAGTCTATTTTGGCCAATTCACGTCTCATACCCTCAAAGTTACCTTTCTTTAAGTTCAGAACCCTTGTTTCTGAATTAACAATGTCACTCTCCATCCTAGTGAAGAACTCAACCATATTATGGTCACTTTTGCCCAAGGGGCCATGCACAACAAGACTGCTAACTAACCCTTCCTCATTACTCAGTACCCAGTCTAGAATAGCCTGCTCTCTCGTTGGTTCCTCTACATGTTGGTTTAGAAAACTATCCCACATACATTCCAAGAAATCCTCTTTCTCAGCACCCCTGCCAATTTGATTCACCCAATCTATATGTAGATTGAAGTCACCCATTATAACTGTTTTACCTTTGTTGCATGCATTTCAAATTTCATGTTTGATGCCATCCCCAACTCCACTACTACTGTTCGGTGGCCTGTACACAACTCCCACTAGCGTTTTCTGCCCCTTAGTGTTTCGCAGCTCTACCCATATCGATTCCACATCCTCCAATCTAATGTCCTTCCTTTCTATTGCGTTAATCTCCTCTCTAACCAGCAACGCTACTCCACCTCCTTTTCCTTTCTGTCTATCCTCCTGAATTTTGAATATCCCTGGATGTTCAGCTCCCAGCCTTGGTCACCCTGGAGCCATGTCTCCATGATCCCAACTATATCATATTCATTAATAACTATCTGCACATTCAACTCATCCACCTTATTACGAATGCTCCTTGCATTGAGGCACAAAGCCTTCAGGCTTGTTTCTACAACACTCTTACCCCTTATACAATTATGTTGAAAAGTGGCCCTTTTTGATTTTTGCCCTGGATTTTTCTGCCTGCCACTTTTACTTTTCACCTTGCTACCTATTGCTTCTACCCTCATTTTACATCCCTCTGTCTCTCTGCTCATGCTCCCATCCCCCTGCCACATTAGTTTAAATCCTCCCTGACAGCACTACCAGACACTCCCCCAAGGACATTGGTTCCCTTCAAGCCCAGCTGCAGACCGTCCTGTTTGTACTGGTCCCACCTCCCCCAGAACTGATTCCAATGCCCGAGAAATTTGAAACCCTCCCCTTTGCACCATTTTTCAAGCCACGTATTGATCTGCAATATCCTCCTATTTCTACTCTGACTAGCACGTGGCACTGTTAGGAGTCCAGAGATTATTACCTTTGAGGTCCTACTTTTAAGTTTATCTCCTAGCTCCCTAAATTTGCCTTGTAGGACCTCATCCCGTTTGCTATCTATATCGTTGGTGCCAATGTGCACCACAACAGCTGGCTGTTCACCCTCCCCCTCCAGAATGTTCTGCAGCCGTTCTATTCCCTTCATGAGTTTATACACATGTATAAGATTATCCATCAGCCTCCTGCTCTCCAAGGAATTAAGTCCTTGTGGAGTATAGAATTCCAGGAATTCACCAACCTCTGCAAGAAGAAGTTTCCCTGCACCTCGGTCTTTAAATGACTACCCTTGAGCCCTTGATTAGTAGTTCTCCAATTGGTGAAAATATCTCAACAACTTCCCTATCCTGACCCGAAACATCACCTATCCATTTTCTCCATAGATGTTGCCTGACCTGTTGAGTTACTCCAGCACTTTGTGTCTTCTTGTTATCTGCATCCGCAGTTCCTTGTGTCTTCCTTGTTATGGCCTCTTAAGATGTTATATGTTTCAGTAAGACCACCCTTGATTCATCTAAATCCCAAAGATCAAATTTCTTTGGTCTCTCTTGAGCTCTCTTGATGACAATCCTCTCTTCCCAAGAACACATTCTGAAAAATCCATTGTCTGCCCCCCAACTGCCTATTAACCTATCGTGATTCATACGCTTCTTAGGCCCCCTTCGATCGTGGCTGACCATGGGTGTCTCCAGGGTTGGAGGACGCCAGTGCGTGACTTTGTTTAACGTGGGGAGACTGGTGCATAGACAGCCACCACACAGTCCTTGACAGATCTGGGTCAGGATCCAGTGGCATGGAATCCCATTCGACTGGAGACCCTTTTCCGCTGCAGCCTTCATCTGCCTTCCCAGCCATTGTGACGCTCCACTAAGGTCAGCCATCATCCTCCGCCTGTTCCACTGCTGAGGTCTTGGTTGGATTGCTCTTTGTCAGAGTCCTCCCCCTCGACCTTACCGCCATAGCTCCAGAAGGCATCGCTCTCAGGATCTCAGGGCCACACAAGCTTCTCCACCACGACAAGGTCCATGGATTGTGCAGAACCACCTCAATCTCTCTCTGCTTCAGTCATTTGCTGTCTCTGTCCACTAAGATAATAATCTTCTTTTTGATTCCTCTTTTCGAAGTACATGACATTCCGCATTAAACTCCGTTTGCCAGGTTTATGCCCAATCACTCAACCTACATGGAGACACAGGACACTGCAGACGCTAGAATCATGAGCAACACACCAAGTGCTGGAGGAAATCAATGGATCAAGCCGCATCGAGGGAGGGAAATAGACAGGCTCCACTTTAGGTAGGAACCAAATTATTGCCTGACCATTCCCTCCTTAGATGCCACCTGATCCGTTGAGTTCCTTAAGCACTTTCTGTTTCACTCAACCTATATCGCTTTTAAAGAGTCATGATATCCTCAATAGAACATGCCATTCAACCGATTTTAATGTCATCTGCAAACTTGGATGCCCTTTCCTCCAGTTCACTCAATAGCAATAGTTAGCAGTAAATAATTGATTAACAGTTTACATTAATATATGGTTTATAAGTGTTAAATATCCATTTAAAGCAAAAATAAACCAACAGGTGAAAAATTTGTTGCTGTTATTAAGAAAAGTTAAAGGAATAATAGATCAGAGAAAGGGGCTTCAAAGGTTCTCAAGAAAAGAAAAGGCAGTGAGCCGAGAGATTCATAGAATTTCAGAATAAAGCAAAGTAGGGCCAGGGGTTTGACAAATGGACAGTAGAATATAATGGTAATCCTCCAAAAGCATCATGGCAGTGTAGAAAGGAGATTAGCGAAAGCTAATGTGAAATCATTCAAAACTGGTATGAGAAGTTATATTAGGGAATAAGAAATTGAGAGAGATTAATGAAATATTTAATGTCTATCTCCATGGAAGGAGACATGTAAAACTCCTGGTAATGGCGAATAAGTGAATATTAAAGTATTAGTTTTGGATGATATCAGTGTTTTCTTTGCACTACCAGATTGTACTACAATAGACAATAGACAATAGGTGCAGGAGTAGGCCATTCAGCCCTTCGAACCAGCACCACCATTTAATGTGATCATGGCTGATCATCCCCAATCAGTACCCCGTTCCTGCCTTCTCCCCATATCCCCTGACTCCGCTATTTTTAAGAGCCCTATCTAGCTCTCTCTTGAAAACATCCAGAGAACCTGCCTCCACCGCCCTCTGAGGCAGAGAATTCCACACTCACAACTCTCTGTGAGAAAAAGTCTTTGCACCTTTCTGCTATTTTGACATAATCATAGCATTTGTTGTTGTATTCATCATGTATGTGTATATTGTGTACTTCATGCGCACAGGCTTGCTCTATGAGTTACTCTAGCATTTTTTGTATATCTTAAATGATAGGTGGACACAGGTTAAAAGAGGTGGCTGGGAGATGGGTGGAGATAGTGACAAAGGCTAGAGGTGAAATGGAGACAAAAGGTTATCAGATAAAGAAGGGAGAAGAGAAGTGAAATGTAAAGCTGGAGTGGGGATATGGTTGGAATGAGAAGGAAGGAAGTTAGGTTTATTTGAAACTGGAGAATTGGATTGTAAGCTATCCAAGTGGAATATGAGGTGCTGTTCTTTCTGCTTGCACATGTTTTCACTCTGGCGTACAACCAGGAGTTCCAGCAGGCCTTGGCAGATGGAGTGCACATGTTTTTTTGTGAAACAATCGTATAGTCTAAGCGTGGTCACTCCGCTGCAAAGGAAGCCACATCGACAGCACCAAATGCAATAAACAAGGTTGGAAGAGATGCAAATGAACTTTGGTCTCACCTGGAAGGGCTGTTGGGGTCCCTAGATTTAAGTGAAAGATGAGGGGGGTTGGTTTTCTGGGAAGGATGAGCGAACCAAGAAGTTGTGGCCAATTTGTCTCTGCAGAAAGTAGAAAGAGGAGGAACAGGAAGATGTGATGTGGTGGGATCACATTGAAGGTGGCAGGAACGTCAAACAATGATGTGTTAGATGCGAGGGCTGGTGGGATTGAAGTTGAGGACCAGGGAAACTCTATTCTTGTTTCATCTGGGAGAAGGGGGGTGAGAACAGAATTATGGGAAACAGAGGACATAGATGATGGAAACATCCACAACAGCAGGGGAAGGACACGTTTACTGAAGAAAGAGGACATCTCTGATGTTCTAAAGCAGAAAAACAGAGCGTGGCCACATGCAAACTAGAAGTACAGCACTTCATATCCTGCTGGAGTAGCCTAAAACCCAATGATATGAACATTGAAGGTAGACACAAAATGCTGGAGTAACTCAGCGGGGCAGGCAGCATCTCTGGAGAGGAATGGGTGACATTTCGGGTCGAGACCCTTCCTCAGATATGAACATTGAATTCTCCAATTTCAAGTAAACTCCCAACTCTCCTTTTCTTCCCCCAAACTCCTACCCCACCCCCTGCAATGCACAACCCTGTTTCTTTACTCTCCATCTGCTGATCTTCCATCCCTTGCTGTTCTGAGTCCACCATTTCCCTTTCATTTGCCCCTCTTTTCCCCTTCCACTCATCTCCCTATCTCCGGCTTTACATTTCACTCCTCCTCTTCACTCCTCATCTGACCCCCTTTTGTCTCCATTTCACCCATAGCCTTTGATACTTATTCCACCTATTTGCCAATCAGCCTTCCTCACCTGTTTCCATCTGTCAGCCCTCCTCACCTGTCCGCACGATTCAAGATGGTGGTGAATGCAGGAAATGAACGGTGCAAGTGAGTTGGCTGGGCCCTGTCAGTAAACTCCCTGTCCTCCTGTGCCCTCGGAAGAGCGTCTGGATGTTCTGAGGTCGGCTGTGGAAGGCGTCCCAAGGGCGAGGCTGAGCGGTGGCCACGTGATGTGAGGGATAACACATTCGCGGGTCAATGTCTCTGGATCGATGTGTCAGTGGAGTGGGTCACTGGAGCCCCTGCAGCAGCTTGGGGCTCAAGTGGATCTCTAAGATTGTGCAGAAAGTGCTGCATTGACTTCTGTATTTTCTATCACATCTGCCTTACGGGTCCCTGGTGAATGTTCTAATATGTCGTGAGATTATTGTGTTCTGACATGAAGTATGCAATTCCAGGAATTTCATTTCTCAGCAAAAGTATCAAAGAATGCTGCAGCAGAAAATAAACAATTTGATGCCATTGATGATTACAATGTAATAAATATACTGATGGGTAGATAACCAAAATGGTCCTGATCAGCTTAAGCATATAAACAAGAAAACATATTAGCACTGAAGAACATGTAAATTGTCCTTTTTATAAAATGATCAGTTACAATCAATAACAGAAATGTTATCTGACTTTAATGCTAAAGCTTTCATAATGGCTATCTGATATAAAATGTGTCATAGGTAATTGTCATTAGCAATATTTATATAGCATTGAGCAACATTTATATTTAACATGCAACTTTTAAATAATGAAACCCATATCTTGATATTTTGGTACAATAGACATCAAAATCATGAAGGAAATAGATCATGGCACTGATAAAAGCTGTATTGATAATGACTTTACCTTTGGGCAGAAAACAGATCAGAGATCCAATTAATTGAAGCTATATTTAATTATCCACTGATATAATGTGCACAATACCACCCAATTGTACATCATAATTCACACCACATGAAAAGCCCATAAAGAAAAAGAGCCACATGGAGAAGTAACAGAGGTGATATCCTTGCTTGAGCCTGAACTTCATTTCATTGAAATCGTCAAGTCAAGTTTTATTTGTCACTTGCACATAAAGTGCAAGTGAAATGAATTTGCCAGCAGCAGTACAATAAAAAAAGAGCATACTATACACAATAATAATTTAACACAAACATCCACCACAGCATTCATCGGCCAGTCCTCCTCTATTTTACCCCGTGGTCGGGACCTCAACCCTCCGCAGTCGCCACTGCGGGCGTCCAGATGTTGAGACAAGGTAAGTCCAGGTAAGTCCTGAATCAGTGCCTCCCCACCGGAGACAGCGGCTTCAAGTTGGTGTAGGCTGCAGGCTGGCAGGCGAAGATTTAGTCCCAAGATTTAAAATCATGGCTGTTCTGTAAATAACTCCTGTAATTTTCATAGATCTCATAACTGGGCATCACTGACAAAGTCAGCATTCATTGTCCATTCCTGACTTCCCTGATGAGCCACAATCTCGAACGACTGGAGACTTTTTGGTGTAGACACACAATGCTGTTAAATAGAAGTGTCAGGATTTAGACAGCAATGAAGTAGGAAAGGATACACATCAGGATAAGGTGCAATGTGGAAGATTCTGGTTCCTATGAAGTTGATTCGCTAAAGATCATCCACCATTCCTCGTCCTCTCCCCTCCCCTTCCTCCAATGTCCACTCCAGCCAAAGTTGGGCATGTCAGTCACCTAAATCGTGGAAACACATACCTCCTCAGCCATTCAGAGTAAAACACAATGTGCTGGAGGGGACTCAGCAGGTCAGACAGCATCTGTGGACATTTTGGGTTGGAATTCTTCTTCAGACCCAACCAAAATGTCGCCTAACCATTCCATCCACAGATGCCACCAGACCCAATGAGTTCCTCCAACACTTTGTGTTTTGCTCAAGATTCCAGTCAACTGCATTTATTTGTGTCTCCGACTGTTTAGGTTCAGAACCAGATGCTACTTTTCTCCAATCACTGGGAATAAACAAGGAAAGGGCACGATAGTAAGAACTGGATTCATGTTCATGTGACAGGAGCAGATTTAGGCCTTTCAGCCCATCAAATCTACTCAGCCATTCATCTTTCCCTATTAACCACATTCTCCTGCCTTTTCCCCATAACTCCTGACACCCGTCCTAATCAAGAATCTTTCTATCTGTGCCTTAAAAATATCCATCGATTTGGCCTCCACAGCCTTTCACCACATAATTCCACAGATTGACCACCCTCTGGCTGAAGAAATTCCTCATCTCCTTCCTAAAGGAATGCCCTTTAATTCTGAGTTTATGATCTCTGGTCCTAGACTCTCCCACTATTGAAAACATCCTCTCCCCATCCACTTTATCCAGGCCTGGAAAAGGCATGCAAAACATACACCATCACCAAGGATATTATGGATGAGGAGAAAAATGTCTTTGGCCACAGTTTATTTCAGAGATTACTGCAGAACTTCTGTATGTTGATGAAAGGTTAGTATAAGGAAAGGAATGGGGTCTGTGATAAATCATTTAGGATGGACTGTAATTTTGCTGTTGAGCATATTGGGCATGGCGTGGTGAATATACAGAGAGGACATTACAATGGACAGCAGTTAAATAATTTTCATGCTGTCAAAGGCTGATGGGTCTCACTTAGCACTTGTGAGGCCAGGCGGTATGTTGATGTCAACCACTGCTGCTCCCCCACTCCATGCATCACTTACATAGCCACAGAGCAGCGCCCGATCTAATTGAGCCCCAGGCTGCTTCAGGCCTCTAGCGGCCTACTCCACCGACTCGTCAACTCCAACACGTCCTTGACATCGACACACGAGCCTGTCGTCCTTCGCCTCTGACGGCCATCACTCGGCCTCTGTGCCCCAGGGTACCTCCCACCGCTGACCCAGACTGCCTCAAAGCATCTCTGAGGGTGCATGAGGTTTCACCAGCATCCATCTTTTCTTTTGTCTACCGTCGCTTGAAGGGAAGGTAATATGACACATTGTATACAATGTTGATTTTAGAGACTCAGATGAGACTAATTCCCAGGTTTCTGCAGGATTGCTTACAGCATCAATTGTGCTCAGTAATGATTCTGTTTTCTCCTTGGTTGTAAGTTATGTTGTTTTTTTTCTTAAATAAAAGCGATTTGATTTTATGCTGCCTGACCTGCTGAGCGTTTCCAGTGTTTCCCATGGAGCAGGGAACAGAGTTAATGTTTCAGGCCAATGACCTTACACAGAACTGGAAGTAGAGATAAACAAGTGTGTCTTCGGTTGCCGAGAAAGGAAAGAGATGGAGTAAGCATTGGGATTATCTGTGATACGGTGGAGATAAAGATAATCCAAATGATTCTGAAGGTGCTATTTGAAAGAGGTTGATGAAAGCTTGTTAATTATAGTTGAATTGCTGGGAAAGAAATAAATAGAAGGACAATAGACTATAGACAATAGGTGCAGGAGTAGGCCATTCGGCCCTTCGAGCCAGCACTGCCATTTAATATGGTCATGGCTGATCATCCCCAATCAGTACCCCGTTCCTGCCTTCTCCCCATATCCCCTGACTCCGCTATTTTTAAGAGCCCTATCTAGCTCTCTCTTGAAAGCATCCAGATAACCTGCCTCCACCACCCTCTGAGGCAGAGAATTCTACAGGAGAGGAATGGGGAAGCAAATAAAGATCAAGAAATTGCACTTGAACCTAGGCTCACCAGTTAGGAGCATCACCCTCAGTGCCAAGGCAAAAAGGCATCTAAAGAAGGGTCCTAACTTCTTTAGATGAGAACATCTAAACATCGCCTATCCATGTCCTCCAGAGATGCCACCTGACCCGTTGAGTTACTCCAGCACTTTGTGCTCTCGGCAAGATTTCAGCATCTGCAGTTAATTGTCTCCAAATGTTACTTATTGGTTAATGACAGAGAACTTTGGGTGTTAGAGAAGTGATAGAATCTCAGCACTATAATGCTCATGCCCATGTCACCTCAAGAAATGTGGTCACATGATCCCTGATATTTAGTGTCAATAGGACATAAAATGCGATAGATCCAAAAGAAGACCTAGAACCTTTTGTGAAATGCAGAGTATAACATTTGAAGTGCAGATGGAAAATACTGTTGAATTCAAGTCACAACTCTTAGCCATCATTGCTAGATTATGTAAATTCATGTTGGAAATCTTGGGAGGAAAATTCATGTGAAATGTGTCACAGTATTTTGAAATTATTTTGGAAATGGCAAAATTACTGTTAAAAAATATTTTTGATTTTTAATCCTTATTCAAAGAGACCAGAGAATCAGGTTATAGCCACCCACCTACCTGCCTGTCGCATCAGGAGATTATGTGGTTCCCGCAGACAAATTAAACCAGCAGAAGAAATTAAACCAGAATGGAAGCATGCCATTCTCCATCCTAAGAGACTGCCTAAGAAGAAGACAATTTTAATGCTGCATCTTTAAATTTTGTCTACAAAGGACATAAATAAATATTATTTGCTGATAAATTCAACAGACTGCAAGCCAGTTATATTGATTAATAGATCCACTAAGCTAGTAAAGAATAAATATATTAACATTCTACAACATAAAACCTTTTGTAAATTAAATAGGCGTATGAAATGGATAAGGATGTGAAATTGTAGAAATGATGATAAACAAAGATTGATCTGAGATACAACAGCACTCCTCTAGATCACAAATGAGCTGAGCAGAACTGATGGGCCAATATGTGGTGAGAAGTTGAGCATTACGAAGGACAATCACTCTGAATAGCACTGGGAATCCAGAGAAGTGGTTTATTTATAGCAGATCGATCTTTAGTTTAGTTTAGTTTAGTTTAGCTTAGTATAGTTTAGTTTAGTTTATTTTAGTTTAGTTTAGAAACTTTTAGTTTACAGCGCGGAAACAGGCACGTCGGCCCAACATGTCTGTACCGACCAGCAATCCCAATACACTAGCACTATCCTACAGACTGAGGACAATTTACAATCTTTACCAAAGCCAATTAACCTAAAAACCTGTATGTCTTTGAAGTGTGGGAGGAAACCGGGGTGGGGAAAACCCACGTGGTCACAGGGAGAAAGTACAAACCCTGCACAGACAGCACCCATAGTTAAGATCAAACCCGGGTCTCTGGCGCTGTAAGGCAGCAAGTCTACCGCTGCGCCACAATGCCGTCCCAATGTTCATGTTCCATAGTTTCAGATTCATAACTGCTTCTTACACTTGGGTGTCAACCATGACCAGATTTCCAGCAGGTTCATGCAAAATGAGTCCTCAAACCCAAAAATCAAACGGGAAATCTGGATGAATTTTGTGGCACGATTTTAAAGCATGAGCATCTGGAGCACTTCATGAATTATTGCTTTGGAGGTCATGAGGTGGGATCTTCATGTATAACAGATTTCATAGTTTGCACCCTTTTGTCATCACTACTTATCACCTCCAACTTTGGTTACTATCTCCCCCATCTGACTCACCTGGCAATCAACTCCACCTTATTTGCGGCCACCTATCACTTGCCAGTGCTTGTCCCACCTCTTCCATCACCTCATTCTATCAGCTATCTCTCCTTTACTCCATCAGTCTGAAGAAGGGTCCCAATCCAAATCATCCATTTCCCTTCAAGATGCCACAGATTTCACCTCTGTACAGTATGCAACACACAGGGAGAAGGGATATGGATCACATGCGGTCAGTGGAGATCAGTTTAACTTGGCATCATGTTCGACACTGGAAATGTGGGGTATGTTTTATGTTCTATATTCACTCAGTATACAAGCCAAAAGCAAAATGCTGCAGATGCTGGAAATTTGAAATAAAACTCTAGGTTCTGGAAACATACAGGGCTGAGAAATATACATAGAGAAAGAAACAAGAGGACAATGGTGTTTCATCAGTGGAAATCATTAGAGATAAAGCAGATCTTAAGAGAAAGTAGGGAGTCAATAGGAAGACCGTGACAGTGAGGGAAGGTGAGAACATTAAGCATGGACTGTGATAAGGTCGATAGCAGCACAGCTTAAATGACCAAAGGGTAGAAAAAGAAGGTAGTGAAGGGATTAGTGAACAACAAAAAATGTGAAGGTATGTCCGGAAGAGATATGAATAGGAGAAACATGATATTTAACTGAACTAGCAGAATGTCAATGCTGTAAATGTGAGATACAAAGCCTTGAATAGCTGAATATTTGAAATTGTTTAATTCAGTATTGAAACCAGAAGGCTGCAATGTGCATTGTGAAAAGATGAGAAGCTGCTCATTGAGTTAAAGAAGGAACTGCAGATGCTGGAGAATCGAGGGTACACAAAAGGTTGGAGAAACTCAGCGGGTGCAGCAGCATCTAAGGAGCGAAGGAGATAGGCGACGTTTCGGGTCGAAACCCTTCTTCAGATTGGTCAGGGATCAGGGAAACGAGAGATATAGACGTTGATGTGGAGAGATAAAGAACAATGAATGAAAGATATGCAAAAAAAGCATCGATGATAAAGGGAACAAGCCATTGTAAGCTGTTTGTAGTGTGAAAATGAGAAGCTAGTGCGACTAGGGTGGGGGAGAGAGATAGAGAGAGAGGGAATGCCAGGGCCCGAGGGCTGAGGGAGAGGTGGGAAGGGGAGGAGATAGCAAGGGTTAACAGAATTGAGAACTCCTTCTATGCTCATTTTGAGATGGACAACATCACTCTAGGTCTGCTGGCTAACGACAACACCAGCAGCCTGCTGGCTATTGAAGCTGAAGGGAGGTCCATCTCTGGGCATGTGCACATATTCTCGTTGTCTGAGCACGATGTGAGGAGGGCTCTGATGCGGGTGAACACAAGGAAAGCTGTAGGCCCAGATGGCATCTTGGGGCGAGTACTTCAGTTGTGTGCTACGCAGCTATCTCCGATGCTCTCTACAATATTCAACCTCTCCCTGCCAAGTCCGTGGTCTGTGCCTGCTTCAAAAGGGTATTTTGAAGCACCTATACCTATTGCACCTATACCAAAAAATGCCTCCCCAGCTTGTCTGAATGACTACCATCCGGTGGCCCTCACCTCGGTAGTCATGAAATGCTTTTAGAGGCTGGTCAAGAAACACATCTGCACCTTCATCCCTCGCAACATGGACCCGCTACAATTCGCATACTGTCCGAACAGATCCATGGATGATGTGGTCTCCGAGGTTCTGCACACCGCTCTCTCTCACCTTGACAGCCAGAAGGGGTGCTATGTGAGGATGCTGTTCATAGACTTCAGTTCAGCCTTCAACACGATAGTGCCCACCAGACTTACTGAGAAGCTGCTGGAATTGGGGCTCAACACCCCCCTGTGTGCCTGGGTCCTGGACTTTCCAACCGCCAGGCCCCAGGTAGTCAAGATGGGAGGAAATACATCAAAGTCTCTCACCCTGAGCACAGGATCCCCCCAGGGCTGCGTCCTCAACCCCCTACTGTACTCGCTGTACACACATGACTGTGCGGCTAGGTTCAGCTCCAACTCTATAATCAAGTTTTCTGATGACACTGTGGTGGTGGGCCTGATCACTGAAAACAATGAGAAGGTCTACAGGGAGGAGGTGGCTGATCTGGCACTCTGATGTCAGGACAACAGCATCCTCTTGAATGTCAAAAAAACTAAGGAGCTGATCGTGGACTTTAGGAGGGCACAAAATCCGAGGACGTACACACCATTGAAGATAAATGGGGATACTGTGGATAGGGTGAGCTGCTTTAAATACCTGGGAGTCCACATCTCAGAGGATCTGACATGGACATCACACGCTGCAGCACTGGTGAGTAAGGCAAGGCAGTGCCTTTACCACCTCAGGCAATTGAGGAAATTCAGAGTGTCTCTGAGGATCCTTCAGTGCTTCTACTCAGCGGCTGTGGAAAGCATCTTGTCCGGAAACATCACAATTTGGTTTGGGAACTGCTCTGCCCAGGAAAAGAAGGCTCTGCAGAGAGTAGTGCGTTCAGTTGAATGCACTATGGGAACTACACTCGCCCCCCTGCAGGAACTATAAATCAGAAGGTGTAGATCCAGAGCCAATAAGATCATGGGAGACCCCTTCCACCCCAGCAACAGACTGTTCCAGCTGCTACGGTCAGGCAAACACCTCCGTTGCCATGCTGTGAAAATGGAGAGGATGAGAAAGAGTTTCTTCCCAGAGGCCAGTAGGACTGTAAACTCCTATCTCACCAGGGACTAACTTTACTGTACCAATTTACCATTGTGTGGTGTCTTTTTAAAATTGCTGTTTTTTTCATTTTTTTCCTCCCACAAGTATGTAACATGTCAATATGTAATTCTGTTCCATTCAGTTTTGTAGATCTTTTGCACAATCCGCAAGCATAGCCACTTTTCATTTCACTGCACATCTCGCATGTGTATGTGATGAATAAACTTGGCTTGACTTGAGGAAGGGACATGGTAAAAGGCCAGTTATTTGATCTGTTGTACAGGAAGGTTTTGTGGGGAGTGCATGATGGTGGAGGTAGAGGTGGAGAAATTAATTAAGTAATTAATTAATTAATTAATTTATTGGCCATGTGTTCACATACAAGGAATTTGCCTTGGTGCTCCACCCGCAAGTGACAACATGACATACAGTGACAGTTAGGAATGACACATAAAACATTAATAATAAAACATTATCGATTAAACATGTGGCTATCCAGAACCGGAGCATTCCAGGGCAATGGTCATTACGAATGCTGAAAGGGAAGCAGATAGAAAAATCCATCATATTAGATGTGTTGGGGAATCACTGAGGATGATCTGTTGAATATGGAGAGTGGTGGTGTGGATGAGGGGAAGAAAGGGAACTCTGCCCTTATTGCTGGCGGGAAGAAATGAGAACAGAAGTGCAAGAAATTGAACCAAAATGGTTCTAGGCAATGTGCAGTATGTGACGTTGATCTGAGAGACTCAAGAACAGCTTCATCCCCTCTGTTATCAGAATGGTCCAAACTAGAGTGCAGTCTCGATTTTCCAATCTACTTCATTGAACCTTTTTCTCTGGAACTGTAACGCTGTAATGTTAAGAAACCATATCCTGCAATCTGATATTTTTCTTTTTGCTCTACCATTTGTATTTATATTTGGCTTGATTTTATTCATGTATAGTATTAACTGATTTGATTGGATAGCATCAACAAAAGCTTTTCACAGTACCTTGGTACACGTGACTATAATAGTCAAAGTCAAAGTCAAAAGAGTTTATTGTCATGTGTCCCTGACAGGACAATTAAATTCTTTCTTTGCATAGCACAACAGAATATAGTAGGCATTGACTACAATTATATACGTAAATACACACATTAATTAATAAATTAATAAAGTGCAAATAACAGATGGAGGGGTATTTATGTTCAGAGTTTTGTCCAAGCCAGGGAAGTAGCTATTTCTGAACCGGGTCGTTGCAGTTCTCAGGTTCCTGTACCTTCTACCCGAAGGTAGCAGGGAGATGAGTGTGTGGCCAGGGTGGTGTGGGTCCTTGATGATCTGCCAGCCTTTTTGAGGCAGCGACTGTGGTAGATCCCCTCAATGGAAGGAAGGTTAGAGCCGATGATGGACTGGGCAGTGTTTACTACTTTTTGTAGTCTTTTCCTCTCCAGGGCGCTCAAGTTGCCGAACCAAGCCACGATGCAACCGGTCAGCAAGCTCTCTACTGTGCACCTGTAGAGGTTAGAGAGAGTCCTCCTTGACAGACCGACTCTCCGTAATCTTCTCAGGAAGTAGAGGCGCTGATGAGCTTTCTTAATAATTGCATCAGTGTTCTTGGACCAAGAGAGATCTTCAGAAATATGCACGCCCAGGAATCTCTCAATATGCACGCTCAATCTCTCTTCTGTACTCCGACTCATCCCCATCAGTGATACGTCCCATTCAAACCTTTTCAAAAACATAAACCTGGAAGAAACTATTACTGCAAAAAAGACACAAAGTGCTGGAGTAACTCAACTCAGGTATCTTATAGATAGACGACATTTTGAGTCTGCAGTTCCTTGTGCCTATTATTGTAATAGATTTAAAGCATGAGCATCAGGAGCACATCATGAATTACAGCTTTGGAGGTCATGAGATGGGATCTTCATGTCTAACAGATTCCATAGTTTCCACCATTTTGTCATCACTACTTATCACCTCCAGCTTTGGTCACTATCTCCCCCATCTGACTCACCTGACTATTACAACTATTATTCGAACAGCGGCCCCCCGTGTGGCAAAGGGGAGAAAGTGGGCCCCATCTGAAGCCGTTCAGAGTGCTAAGTCTGCTCTTAATTTCCAGGATGTGGTTGGCCAAGTCCAACATGGGAGAGCTGGGCTCGGGCTCATCCCAAAAGCTCCTCAATGGCACAAGGCAACATCAGTGTAGAAAAGACAGCTTGTGGTGGAGGAGGTGAGAAGACGGGAGGAGGCAGAGCGACACGCCAAGGCAGTCTCAATGGCCAAGCAGGGCCAATGGACTAACTGGGAGAGCCTGGAAAAGAGGAAACTCAGCTGGCGTGACATCTGGCAAATGGAAGGATCTCGGCTAAGTTTTGTCATCAGAGCCACTTATGATGTTCTACCATCACCCCAGAACCTGAAGCAATGGTTCGGAGAAGACTCTGCTTGCTCCCTTTGCCAAGCACCTACATCACTAAGGCACATTTTAACAGGATGCACTAAGAGCCTCGGCCAAGGGCGTTACACTTGGCAGCATAACCAAGTTCTCAGACAGCTGTCATGGATAAAATAAATAAAAATAACAGGACCTCACATTAATTTCAAAAGATGGCGACTCTACCAGTGCAGCATTGCCTCAGTGTGAGAGTTCTTGATCTCCAAATGCACAGGTTGACTGCTTGGAAAGGATTGGCATCATTCATACATTTCCACATATATTGAATTATTTTCTGCAGCAATTTTGTACCTTTTGAAAGAATATGCGCAGAATCAACTATATCCAAGTTTGCACCTCAAGTTCATCTACTGTTCCTTTGATTCAGCATTTCCTAAATCACCACCATAACAGACATGTGAAACGAGAAGTGAGTGGCAGGAGAGGGCCAATACGGAACACATCTCTGCTTCTGGTTATCCCCCGGCAGAACCCTGGCTCACCGGCCGAGGAGCCGGGAATTCTGCCCGGCAGAAGGATGCTACTAAGCCCTGTTCGACCTCGAGGACTAGAGAGGAGAGATGAGCAAATCGGTGACAGCAGATGCAAGAGCAGAGGGAAGGTAAGAGAACCAGGCTCTTACCTTCTGCACCCTCAAGGTCACCTGTGGGAGTTTCCCCTGGCAGACAAAGGCTGAATGGTGGCCTGGCAAGGAGAGTGGTATCAGTTTGTTGGCCGATTAGGGTTACGTTGACAGCTGGAGACCCTGCAGCAGCCTGGGATGCGCCTGGATCGCACGGCACTCCAGAAGATCGAGCACGCATACAGTATGCAGCCTACAGCAGCACAGAGCAGTGGAACAGCGGTGGGGGTTGCATACAGAAGGCCAGGCCACCATTAAAGGAGGAACTAAAGAGTGAACTTGCAAAAACGAACGAAGAATTGAAGATGAATTTTGGGGAAGAAATTTAAAAAATCAAGGAGGAAATGATGAACTTAAAGCTTGAAATTAATATCACGGCTATGAATACATCGGATAAACTGAAGAAAGAAATACTGACTGAACAAGTTGCAAGTATGACAAATGAGACAAATGTTAAAATCAGAAAAATGACAACTGATCTTGAAGAAAGGCTGAATCCTGTGGAGGAAGCACTGAATCAACGGACACCAGCCATAAAGGACCTTGAAGAACTAGCCGAAACAAGTGCTCAGACTATGGCAAAACTTATCACAGAAAACCAACGCCTAACTGAACTACTGGGCAAAATAACTGAGAAATGTACTGAATTGGAAGGTCGCCAGAGAAAACAGAACCTAAGAATTGTGGGTATTCCAGAAGGGAAAGAGGCGGATCAAGATCCCCGAGAATTTACTGCAAATTTACTGCAAAAAGTTTTATCTCGGGATCAAAAGCCTTTACTTGCTCGAGCACACAGAGTGATGAGACGTCAGGCAAGACAAGGTGCTCCCCCAAGACAAATGATAATAACATTTCAGTACGACTATGTCCTGGAGGAGATAATGCAAAAAATTACAAGAAACAGAAATCTTACATTTGAAGGAAATGGGATCAGTATCTATCGAGACTACCGAGCAGAGGTCTCCAGGAAAAGAAACACCTTTAATGAGACTAAAAGAATCTTGAGGGAAGTGAAGAACCTGAAATTTGGTCTGAGGGATCCAGCTACCCAAAGACTCACCTACAATCAGAATGAACGCTTTTTCACCAACCCTGTGGAGGCACTGGACTTTGCCCAGAAGATTAAGGCTCGAGAGGAAGCTTGAATAATACTTTTAAAACTGAACTTCATCACTGAATAAACTGACTTTGCAGGACTGGATGGAACTTAAGTCGTGTCTAAGGAAGCTGGAGAAAGATGTGGATCAGAAATTCTCCCATGGATACTAATAATTAGTATAACTGCACTACTAATACAAATAACTAATAAATACTAAAACTATAGCGTGGTATTTTTACTAATCAGAGCTAATAATTATCACTAATGACTAACACTTACCTATAATTGAATGTTTAGAGTCAAATATAGAGTTTGATTTCATTTGCCCTCCTTGGAAACCCTTTTTTTCTTTTTTTTATTAATTTTTATTCTTATTTTTCTTTCTTCCTTTTTTTTCATTTTTTTAATTATATTCTTAAATAAGTTTTAAATATATGTATCCTCACATTCCTGATTATTGGAACCCGAATATTTTAAAAATCCAATACCCCCGGTAAAATACTGCTATGGAATAAAAATTTCAAGAAACCAGGGAGCTGGTTAAGTTGGTAACATCAACTACGGAAGTCGGTAGATGGTTAGCCATGCTAGTATGGTTAGCACTAACTACACTAATACTAGATGTAGTTTTTTCCTTCTTTGTGCACATTATTAATTTCTTAATCTATCCTCTTTTTTCTTCTATTATAACCTATCATCATTATTTTCAGTTTGAATGGAGTTACAAATTGGATCAAAGGAGATATACACGTGAGAGACATGCAAGGGTCTTCAAATTCGTCTATTCGGAGTTCGGGTGTAAGGTCTGGTCTGTCGAATTGAACCATTGGCTCTACTATAGACCTCCATAGACAAAAGATGCAAGATTTAAAAATGAATACGGGGAATGAAGGAATAACGTTGTGTAGCTGGAATGTTAAAGGTATTAATGAACCAATTAAGAGAGGTAAAGTACTAGCACATTTAAAAGCAATTAAAGCTGATGTAATTTTTATTCAAGAAACACACTTAAAAAAAGATGCCGAGCATAGGTTGAAAGCTAAATGGATAGATAAAACGTATCATTCTTCTTTTACACACAAATCCAGAGGATTAGCAATATTATTTCGTAAAGGCACTTTATTTAAACATACATCAACTAAAACTGACAGTGATGGTAGGTACATTATTGTAATAGGAGAATTAAATGCACAAAAAATGATTTTTGTTAATGTTTATGGACCAAACTTTGATAGTCCACTGTTCTTTAAAAAATATTTAGTAATATCCCGGAAATAGCACAGCATAACTTAATAATTGGAGGAGATTTAAATTGTACACTAGACTCTTATTTAGATATATCCACAAGACAAAGGAAAACCATATCCCATTCCAGTGACTTAGTAAATGCATACATGGATACTAGTAATATTAAAGGTGTTTGGAGAGTAGAAAATCCAACTGGACAAGAATATTCATTTTACTCACCTGTACATAAAACCTATTCAAGAATAAATTATTTTTTGGTAGACTCTAAACTCATATCACTTACATATAATTCAAAATACCATAATATTACAAACTCAGATCATGCAACTTTAACATTTATGATTAAAATAAATGATAAAATGGAAAGACAGGGATAATGGAGATTTAACCCACAAATTTTAAAAGACAAAGTAACTCAGGAATATATTATAGAACAGATCAAGATTTTCTCTGAAATAAATGATAAACCGGAAATATCTTCCCTATTATGGGAAACCTTTAAAGCATATGCCCGTGGAATAATGATTTCTTCTCAAGCATTTTATAATAAAGAGAATCAGAGGGAACAACAGGAATTGGAAAAGGAGATTAAGCAATTAGACACAGAGAATGCTGCCAATCCATCCATAACAAAACATAACAAAATCGCTGCACTGAAATATAAATTAAATAAAATATACTCAGATCAAGTTGTAGAACTCTATCAATACACTAAACAATTACAATTTGAATTTGGAGATAAACCTCAAAAATTATTGGCTCGTCAATTACGGAAAATGGAGGGAGAAAAAATAATCCATAGGATTAAATCATACATAGAAACATAGAAACATAGAAATTAGGTGCAGGAGCAGGCCATTCGGCCCTTCGAGCCTGCACCGCCATTCAATATGATCATGACTGATCATCCAACTCAGTATCCTAATACAATGGTGAACCATTAGTACAACCCAAATATATTAATGAGAGATTTTTGCAATATTATAAAAAATTATATTCAGCTAAAACGACAGAAAACAGGATAGGAATAGAAGCATTAAAAAAATGTAATCTGAATGGGTTGGAAACACAAAATAGAGAATCACTAAATGCTGAAATATCAGTAAAAGAACGAAGAATCTATCAGATCATTAAAAAATGGTAAAACACCGGGACCAGATGGTATTGGTTCGGAATTTTATAAAACATTTTATGATCTGATTGCACCACGTTTGAAGATAGTCTATGAATACATCTATAGCCAGAAACTACCAGAAACGTTAAATGAATCTATTATAACACCTAAATATTATCTAAAATAGACAAAGATCTGGATGACCCAGGATCATATAGAGCTATAGCTCTTTTAAATACTGATCAAAAGATACTAACCAAAATATTAGCACAAAGACTAAGTACAGTTATTAATAAATTAATTCACCCGTATCAAACAGGATTTATACCAAAACGATATTCCTCATATAACCCGAGACGATTATTCAATATTATATATTCGAAAAGAGGTATTAATAAAGACCTAGTAATTATATCGTTAGATGCGGAGAAAGCCTTTGACCAGGTGGAATGGACTTACTTGTTTTCGGTTATGGAAACTTTTAAGTTGGGAGAGAAGTTTATTACTTGGGTTAAATTATTATACACTAATCCAACAGCCAGAATACTAACAAATCAAATGCTATCAACTAAATTTAATTTATTCCGAGGCTGCAGACAAGGTTGTCCTTTATCCCCGCTATTGTGTGAGATTACATCCTGAAATATATGGGTATGACACCAGAGACACTGAAAATAAAATCTCCTTACATGCGGATGATGTATTACTTTATATTACAAAGCCAGAAATTAGTATTCCAAATTTACTAAAATTAATAACTGAATTTGGATTATTTTCGGGATATAGTATTAATTGGAATAAAAGTGAACTTATGTCAATAATGGTAAATAACTTACATATACTACAAGAATTTCCTTTTAAGATAGCAAACGAAAAAAATCAAATATCTTGGAATTTATGTAACAAAAAGATTTGATTCTTTATTTAAATCCAATTTTCTACTTCTATTGAATAAATTAAATAAGAATATTTTATATTGGAAAACATTACCCATTTCAATGCTAGGTAGAATTAATGCAATAAAAATTATTTTTCTCCCGCAATTACTATATCTCTTCCAATTGATTCCGATATATCTTCCTAAAAATGTCTTTAAGAAGGTTGATTCTATAGTCACCAACTTTATCTGGGATTATAAGAGCCATAGAATAAATAAAAAACATTTATGTAAATCAAAAATAAATGGAGGTCTAGCATTGCCAAAATTTATGTTTTATTACTGGGCAGTTAATATTAAAAATATGATTTTTTGGTTAGTAGAGACAGATAAACAACCAATCTGGTTAAAAATGGAAAAAGAAGATTGTTCGCCTTTTGAAATTAGCTCGATTTTATTCGCTAATAATAAAGTAGGTAAGAAAATCTATAGTGAAAATCCTATACTAGAAAGTGGGATACGTATCTGGAAACAAATAAAGAAAACATTAAAATTGAAATGTATACCACTAGCCCTTACCATTGTAAATAACGTTACATTTAAACCTTCAATCATGGACAAAGGTTTTTTTACAACGGAAAAACTATGGAATTAATAAGATGGGCGATCTCTATAGGGAAAACTCCTTCATGTCATTTCAAGAATTACAACAAATTTATGGATTACATTCAAAAGATTACTTTAAATATTTACAAATTAGAGACTATGTAAAAGCAAACACACAAGAAATCAGAAATAGAAAGACAGAAATTTTAGATGAATGTATAAATAAACACCTGAACACAGAAAATTTGATATCATATATTTATAACATTTTATTGGAAAACGATGTCCCAATGACAGAAATATATAGGCAATCACGGGAAAACGAATTAGGTCAATTAATCAGACTAGAAGTGTCGGATGAGAGTTTACAACATATACACCATTGTTCATTAAATGCTAGACACTCTCTTATACAATTTAAAATATTACATAGATTACATTATTCAAAATCCAAATTACATAGTATTTTTTCAAATGTATCTGCCATATGTGATACATGTCAGCACCTAGAAGCTAATTTAACGCATTCATTTACAAATTGTATAAAAATTACTAAATTTGGGACAGAAATATTTAAGATAAGTTTGAATGTTGTTAATATGAATCTGATCCCTGACTCAAAATTAATAATATTGGAAATATTAGAAACAGATCAACTAATAACAACGAATCAAAGAATTTTTATTGATAGTTTAATAATTTGGAAAAATTAATATTGAAATCCTGGAAAGGTCCTACATCCCCCACAACCAAAATGTGGATTACAGGAATGTCGGAGACACTTCATCTGGAAAGATTAAGGCTTGTCCTACTGGACAAGCTGGATCTTTTCAGAGGGATATGGTCTCCATTTATTGAATATTTAAAGGGTCAAAATTGCTCGGTGCGAGAGCGTGACTGAAGCCTGAATAAAGGAATGGATGAAGAAGCATATATAACAAATCATGGATATATCTCCAATGATGGATAACCTGTTTAACACTCCACTCATTTTTTTTTTGATTTTCTATTTTTACTTTATTTTTCTCTATTTTTTCCTATCTGCAATAAATAAAAATGTATCGAAATACAAATAAGGCATAATTGTTAGTATTAATAATATTATGAATGTATGTGACAAGTATATTCTTTTAATATGTACTTACGTCTAATAAAATATTTAACAAGAAGGCAAGGCCAACACTGCAACGCTGCCAGGACAATGGTGCTTCATGGCCGCCTGCATTTGAAAGCAACTTGGACTTTACTCAACAGTTTGCAAGAAAATAATTTCACTGTACCTTTGTTCATGTGATAATAAAGAACTATTGAACCAATTATTTTGTGACAGAGTCTAAAAAGACACCACACAGAAACATGCCTCTTTGGCCAACATTTTGTGCAACTATCAGATCAATTGTCATCAACTCCCTCACGATTGTACAGCACCATAAGGGCCAATTACCTAGCCAACCTTCACTCAGGTATAGGGGTATGTTTGCTTCAAATGTAGGCTAATCTTAATTTTTCCCTACTCCATGAAAATATGTATAAAACTCACGCTGTTCAGTGGACTATTTTCTGTCTGATCCATTCCCTGTGGAGTTACCCATCCCTGCACTCCGTGCAATGGCATGAACATGCATAAATCACACGAGGCATTGGTTCATTATTAGTGCTGCCAACAACAGGCAATTTACACAAAGGATCCTGGGATGTTGTCCAGAATGAAGGATCCTTTAAGTCTGCTTTGCCTCTCATCAAGATCATGGCTGAATTTCTCCATCGGCACAGCGATGCCGTGGTAGAATTGCTGCCTGGTGCTCCGATTTCCTCCCACACTCCAATGGCATACAGGTTGGCAGGTTAACTGGCTTTGGTAAAATTGTCCCTAGTGTGTAGGATAGTGCTTGTGTGTAAGGGGTAACCGTGGGTCAGCACAAACTCAATGGGCTGAAGGGCCTGTTTCCTTGTTGTATCTCTAAACTAAACTAAATTAAACTCAACTAAACCTGATGGTCATTGTTGCAGCCAGATCTATTGGTATGGACCTAGAAGCTGTACCTGGACCTGGACGCTACAGTTTTCAGACTAATAAACCTTCCCGATGACTGGATTGAAATGAGAGTATGGCCAGGGTGGTCTGGGACATTGATAATACTGACTGCATTTTTGAGGCAGCACCTCCTATAGATCACTTCAATGGTGGGCAGGTCAGTACCCATGATGGACTGGTCAGTGTTCCCCACTTTTTGTAATCTCCTTTGTTCCTGGACATTCAAATTGCCGTATCATAAAATTATGCAACCAGTCAATACTTTCTCTACCGTACTCCTATAGAAGTTAAAGACATTATTCGTTGACATACTGAATCTCCCAATTTTCTAAGGAAGTGTGGCTGAGGAGTGAGGCTAAATGCAAAATGAAGCACAGCATCCCATTAGGGCCTGTCCCACTTACGTGACTTTTTTGGCGACTGCCGGCACCCGTCATAGGTGATTGCAGGTCGCCAAATATGTCCAACATGTTGAAAATTTTGGGCGACTACTCATGACCATACAGGCTTCACCCCACGACATGTTGCCAGGGTGTCGCCTGTATGGCTGTGAATAGTCTCCCTAGTCACCCAAACAGTCGTAGCGTCTTTCTGGTCGCCGCTAAATTTCCGGCAACCTGCAGCAACCTATGACGGGTGCCGGCAGTCGCCGAGAAAGTCGTGTAAGTGGGACAGGCCCTATATTTCACGGGCAGTTTACAACCCGGTGGTATGAATATTGATTTATCTAACTTCAAGTAACCCCTGCATTCCCTCTCTCTCCATCCCTCCCCCAGCAAGTCGTACTAGCTTCTCGTTCTCACCTAACAAACAGCAAAGGCCTGTTTCCTTTATCATCTTTACTTTTTTGCATATCTTTCATTCATTTGTTCTACATCAATTTACATCACCGTCTAAAAATCTTGTTTCCCTTTTCCCTGACTCAAGGTACTTGACCCAAAATGTTACACATTCGTTCTCTCCAGTGATGCTGCCTGTCCCGCTGAGTTACTCCAGCATTTTGTGTATATTCTTGGACCTTGTCAGCTTTCCCCATTACTATTGAATTGCCACTGCAGCCCTTACTTGTTGGTAAGGCCACACATTTATTCAGTTGTTAGGTGAGAAATAGAGCTGATGGTATGTTGATAAGATGCGTTACTAAGGACCAGTGGGTCCTCGAGGTCTTCAGGCTTGATTTGCCTTTTCAGCCTCACTGTTACTATGACAACCACTGTGAAACTTTGCAAGAAAGAGTTTGGACTTTAAAATAAAACTGCCTGTCATTAGAATTCACATACCTTTAATATTTGTCACATAGTTGTGAAAAGATTTTGTTAAATAATGAGTGACAATCAATGGAATAGTTATGTGGAAATAATAAAAAAACCCCAAGAGATTTAATTTGCTTGTTAAATCTTAACCTCGTTCTTTATTTCACCAGTTGGCTTCATTCAGTATTGCCCTGGTCTACCTAATTAACTCTTATTCCTTTCCTGGAATAAAATCAGAGATAATAAGGAAAAAGTGTTAAATCAACAAAATATCCATCAAAACTAACTAACATTGCTTAAACATGAGCAGCATATGATGAACACACTGAATCTCCATCTACTATATTTAATCAAAGTGATAGATTTTAATTAAAGAAGTCGGTTCTGTTACTTTAAGAAAATCTGTTCCTCTATTAAAGAGTGAAAGTGTGCAGCGATGCAGGCTTTGGTGCCTCTGGATAAAAACATATTTTTCTGTTGCAATTTCAAGAGACTTAAAATGGCTTCTTTAGTAGCTGATTTTTGCCCTGCAGCCTCCAACATAAAGGGCTGATCATCCTTCCTTGTGGGTGCTGATTTCCAATTAAGGAAGGCCATGGAGGGTTAGAGATGGTGCGGGATGTTGTGTGAGTGCAACAGATCAAATATTCATGGTGCCCTCAAGGAATACATTGACAAGATCTTCTTATGCTCCTTATTACAGGTGTAGTGTTCATTCCACTGGATTTTCAATTACTACCCATAGACAATGGTGAACCAAATTTAAGTCTTAAAGGTAGTTTTGCCATGAAATATATATCTATATTACTAAAAGTCTGATCTTGACCGCTTCCATCTTTAGCCATCTTGCTCAGAGTCTCCCTCCTCTGCGCAGGACAAGAGAATTTTTCCCATCTATGAAAAATAAAAAAGTTATTAGTGTTTAAAAAATGTTGAGGTTCTCTCTCCTGATGGCCATGCCCCTTCCGGAGGGATTATAAAACCCGTAAGTGTTGAGTCCCTCAGTCAGTCTTTGGAACATGGGGGAAGCGAGAGAATCACGTCTCTCAGTCTGAGCTGTGAATAACACTGAACACATGTCTACTAAACTGTGAGTGTGGTTCTACTGACCGTGAGTGCCCTTAATGTGGTTTGAAAATGAAAATGTGGTTGGTTTGAACTGGAGCACAGCCAATGGTTGGTGGCGGTTGGTTTGAACTAAAGCACAGCCAATGGTTGGTGGTGTTTGGTTTGAACTAAAGCACAATTAAAAGTCTAAACTTGACAACTTCCTGTTTGCACTGTATATTGATTTTAGATAAAACGCTACCACTTACGGCTGTGATTTTTGGCCATCATACTCAGTCCATGTCCGCTCATCAGGTGCAGAGGATTTTTACCATCAGTAAAAAATAAAAGTGTAATTAGTGTTGAGAATCTCTTTCCTGTCAATCATGCCATGACGGCCACGCCCCTTCTGGTAGGAGGGGGAGGGATTATAAAACCCGGATGTGTGGGTGTGGCTCAGTCTCTGCAAGATGTGGGAGGGAGAGGTCACGACTCTGGCTGCGCTGTGAATCAACTGAACACACTGAATGTCTGCTGCACTGTGAGTGTGGTGTTTATGTGGTGTTTTGTGTGGTTTTATGGTGGTTTCACCCTGCTTGAAATGGTATGAAACTGAATTTGAATGTGGTGGACTTGCACCCTGCATGAAATGGTATGAAACAGCATTTGAAATTGGTGGCCTTGCACCCAGCTTGAAATGGTATGAAACTGCAGTTGAATTTGGTCGGCTTGCACCCTGCTTGAAGTGGTATGAAACTGCACTTGAATTTGGTGGCCTTGTGCCCTGCTTGAAGTGGTATGAAACTGCACTTGAACTTGGTGGCCTTGCACCCTGCATGAAGTGGCATGAAACTGCACTTGAATTTGGTGGCTTGCACCCTGCTTGAAGTGGCATGAAACTGCACTTGGATTTGGTGGCCTTGCACCCTGCTTGAAGTGGCATGAAACTGCACTTGAATTTGGTGGCCTTGCACCCTGCTTGAAGTGGCATGAAACTACACTTGAATTTGGTGGCCTTGCACTGCTTGAAGTGGCATGAAACTGCACTTGAATTTGGTGGCCTTGCACCCTGCTTGAAATGGCATGAAACTGTACGAATTTAGTGGCCTTGCCCCCTGCTTGAAATGGCGTGAAACTGCACCAATTTGGTGACATTGCACCCTGCTTGAAGTGGCATAAAATTGCACTTGAATTTGGTGGCCTTGCACCCTGCTTGAAGTGGTAGGAAACTGCACTTGAGTTTGGTGGCCCTGCACCCTGCTTGAAGTGGTAGGAAACTGCACTTGAGTTTGGTGGACATGCACCCTGCATGACGTGGCAGGAAACTACACTTGAATTTGGTGGCCTTGCACCCTGCTTGAAGTGGTATGAAATGTCCATACTAGCCCTCTTAGTCTAATGTGTATATATACATTTTTCTTGCATCTATCCTGTCCAATCCCTTAAGATTCAAGGGGTCCTTGTTCATCAGTCACGAAAAGTAAGCATGCAGGTACAGCAGGCAGTGAAGAAAGGAAATGGAATGTTGGTCTTCATCACAAGAGGAATTGAGTATAGGAGCAAAGAGGTCCTTCCGCAGTTGTACAGGGCCCTAGTTAGACCACACTTGGAGTATTGCGTGCAGTTTTGGTATCCAAATTTGAGGAAGGACATTCTTGCTATTGATAGAATGGAGTGGCTGGGCTTGTATACTCTGGAATTTAGAAGGATGAGAGAGGATCTTATTAAAACATACAAGATTATCAAGGATTTGGACACACGAGAGGCAGAAACATTTGCCCGATGTTGGGGGAGTCCAGAACCAGGGGCCACAGTTTAAGAATAAGGGTTAAGCCATTTAGAACGGTGATGAGGAAATCCTTTTTCACTCAGAGAGTTATGAGTCTGTGGATCTCTGCCTCAGAGGGTGGTGGAGGCCGGTTCTCTGGATGCTTCCAAGAGAGAGTTAGATAGAGCTCTTAAAGAAAGTAGAGTCAAGGTATATGAGGAGAAGGCAGGAACAGGACATGGATAGACATGGATAGAGAACTGGTTGGCAGACAGGAAGCAAAGAGTAGGAATTAATGGATCCTTTTCAGAATGACAGTGACTTATGGGGTGCGCAAGGCACGGTGCTGGGACCCCAGTTATTTACAATATATACTAGATATGTTCACATGGGATGGCTGGTTCCCCAAAGCAATATTCCACCTCTCCACCAATTCCAATATTGGTGGCTAGTGGGGGGGGGGGGGGGGGGGGGGGGCGTTCTGCAGCGCCAGTATGGGTGTTGTGGGCTGAAGGGACTGGTTTCCAGAGGACTTGTATGGACATTGTGGGCCAAATCGATTCTTGGGGTGGCAGCTCAGCTACTCAAGCCTGATGTGTTGGCAGCTCACTCACGGCTGGTGGGCTGGCAGTTGACTCATGGCAATTCCTTGAAATTCCATTTCAAGCAGGGTGCAAGGCCACCAAATTCAAGTGCAGTTTCCGACCACTTCAAGCAGGGTGCAAGGCCACCAAATTCAAGTGTAGCTTCATGCCACTTCAAGCAGGATGCAAAGCCACCAAATGCAAGTGTAGTTTCATGCAATTTCAAGCAGGATGCAAGGATATCAAATGCAAATGCAGTTTCATACCATTTCATGCAGGGTGAAGGCCACCAAATTTAAATGCAGTTTCATACCATTTCATGCAGGATGAAAGGCAACTACATTCAAATGCAGTTTCATTCCATTTCAAGCAGGGTTAAACCACCATGAAACCACCATGAAACACCACATAAACACCACACTCACTGTTCAATAGACATTCAGTGTGTTCAGTTGATTCACAGCTCAGACAGTCGTGACCTGTCCCTCACCCATCTTGCAGAGACTGAGCCACACCACACTTCCGGGTTTTATACTTATCCAGTGGAAGGGGCGTGGCCTTCATGGCGTGATTGACAGGAGACAGATTCTCAAGTGGTAGCGTTTTATCTAAAATCAATATACGGTGCAAACAGGAAGTTGTCAAGTTTAGACTTTTAATCGAGCTTTAGTTCAAACCAACCACCACCAACCATTTGCTGTGCTTTATTTCAAACCGACCGCATTTTCATTTTCAAACCACATTAAGGGCACTCAAGGTCAGTAAAACCACACTCACAGTTTAGTTGACACGTGTTCAGTGTTATTCACAGTTCAGACTGAGAGATGTGACCCTCTCGCTTCCCCCATCTTGCAGACTGACTGAGGCACTCAACACTTCCGGGTTGTATAGGCCCTCCGGAAGGGGTGTGGCCATCAGGAGAGGGAATCTCAACATTTTTTCAACACTAATAACTCTTTTATTTTTAATCGATGCGAAAAATCCTCTAGTCCTGCGCAGGGAAATGGGACTCTGATTAAGATGGCCAAAAATCACAGCCGTAAGTGGCAGTGTTTAAAAAAAATCAATAAACAGAACAACAGGAAGTGGTCAAGATCAGACTTTTAGTAATATAGATTAATGATTTAGACGAGGAAATTAAATGTGACATCTCCAAGTTTGCGGATAACACGAAGCTGGGTGGCAGTGTGGGCTGCGATGAGGATGCTATGAGGCTGCAGGGTGACTTGGATAGGCTGGGTGAGTGGGCAGATGCATGGCAGATGCAGTATAATGTGGATAAATGTGAGGTTATCCACTTTGGTGGCAATAACAGGAAGGTAGATTTATTATCTGAATGGTGTCAGGTTAGGAAAAGGAAAGGTGAAACGAGACCTGGGTGTGCCAATAAACCTGTTTGTCTTTTGAATGTGGGAGAAAACTGGAGCACCCAGAGGAAACCCACATGGTCACAGGGAGAAAAGAAATTCCATCCAGAGGCATCCAAGGTCACAATTGAACCCTGGTTTCTGCATCTCAGGCGCTGTATGACAGTAATTCTACCAGCCGCACCAATGTGCTTGAAGTGAACAACTTTCTTCATGCAGTTCTTGGGATTATTTGAAGCTGAGATAGTACCAATAAAAATGACCCTTTTCTACAAGTTAACAATATGTAATATAGGCTAATAAATTAACTGCCCCAACTTGATGAATGCCCACCAAATGATATATTCCATATTACCAGATGGTCTTTGAATCCTTAGTCAATTCAAATGATTTCAATGGAAATAAAAATCAGAAGAGATGTGAAAATTCCAACTTTCTACCACTTATTGTACACCATCACATGGTCAACCCTCACCCTTAACTATGACCCTTATGCTATTAAACTGTATATTGAGTTTTTAATCTATTGTAATCCATCCTGGCCAATGTTTGGATGTTTTAGCAGATTCCTACTCCAGTTTTATATATCTGTAATTTAACTACCTACAGCGTGTATCTCAATCCAGGTTGCTGATGCAGATCATAAGCAGTATGTTCCCCAATAATGATCCCCGGGAGTCTACTCCGTAAATCCTTTCTACCTCTCATTATTCTTAAAACATTGTCTTCTCCTTCACTCTGTTATTTAATCACCTTTAAGGTAGAAACATGGATCTAGGAGTGCAGATGCAGGATCTAGGAGTGCAGGTGCATAGTTCCTTGAATGTGGAGTCGTTGGTAGATAGGGTGGTCAAAAAGGCTTTTGGCACATTGGCCTTCATCAGTCAGAGTATAGAGTAAAGACGTTGGGAGGTTACAGTATGTTGCAGTTGTATAAGACATTGGTGAGGTCGCATTTAGAGTATTGTGTTCAGTTCTGGGCACCATGCTATAGGAAAGAAGTTTTCAAGCTGCAAAGGGTACAGAGAAGATGTTGCTACTACTAGAGGGTCTGAACTATAGGGAGAGGTTAAGTAGGCTGGGACTCAATTCCTTGGAGTGTAGGAGGATGAGATGTGATCTTATAGAGGATAAAATCATGAGAGGTATAGATTGGGTAGATGCACGATTGGGTAGAGCCTCTTGCCCAGAGTAGGGGAATCAAGGACCAGAGGACATTCACTTTTTCCACATTTTGTTACGTTACAGTCTTATTCTAAAATTGATTACATTCATTTTTTATCATCAATCTGTGAGATATGCAATGGGCTCACAATCACAACACAAAGACTAAATCCTGGAAGCAAGAGATTCTTTATTTTCGAGTCTGCAGAATCGGGTGCCTCTCCAAGTTGAGACACACCGAAGTCAGAAGAGTCACCCCCCTTTATACACACAATTCTACATCCAACCTCCCCTCCTTGGACCCGCTCCAATCAAACACTGAGGTGGACAGCCTGTAGGTACTTCCCCCAGTACCTCCCACATCATACATCGCATGTTCATGGTAATGAGCAGTTTCTTGACCAGGGGTGTGTTGTAATATTCATTTATTTTATTAAGCATGCTAAGTTGTTCATGACCTATCCTAGTTTTACTCACCTCCAAGGGAACTCTCTCAGTCCTCCTATATCAGCACTAAAGCTAAGCTATAGTGACAAGGGTCCCATCTATCACCCCATTCTACTGATAGGGAGCTATCTACATCACTCCCTTCTACCGCTATACAATGCTATCACTTCTTACTCAAGGATGGGTCTGGTAACTTTTATACACAGCTGTGTCAGAACCCTCTCCCTGGCCCCTATCGGTTTGAATCCTCTTTAAAGCACCTTACAATAGTGGGGTTTAATCACTTTATCCCTCACAATCCTCCCTTTTTCTTTTGCTACGCATCTATTGATTAAACCTCAATTTCAAGCTCCTTCAGTTCGAATTGACGTAACATTGTCCTAATCTCCTTTTCCTGTGGATCCTGGACCTTCCCTGGTCGCATTATCATTATTTTCTGCATTTCCCCTTTCTCTCCCATAGGCATGACAACAGCCTGCATCTGACTTATACTCCTTGTAATAAGTTCCCTAAAACAAGGGATGCAACAGGGGATAAAGATCAGTCCAGCCACTGCACATAGAAACACGAGTCCCGCTGTTCTCCACCGTGTTCCTCCGAGGATGGAATCCCACCATCGGGTTCCCATAATCGAATTCCACTTCTGTATTGGAACATGTGCCAACTTACGGATTCCTTCTGATATGTCCATTGTCATCGATGTTTAAACAGCAATTAGAGAAGTTGAATTTCCCGCATACCCCTCCTTCTTCTGCCAGGAGGTAATCTAGGGCCAACCGGTTCTGGTATATTGCTGCTCTCATCTGTGTATGCTGCTTTGCCAGCATCTCCAGTCCCCCGCAGTTTGGTTGGTAATTACCTCCAGTACTGCCTGAAGTCTTATGATCCAGTTTAACATGTATACCGGGATTCGGTAGCCCCAGGATCCATCCTGTGCCCAAGTGGCTGGTCCATAGTATGAGATGATTCTTACGGGTGGCCATTCATCATCTTCCCATTCTCCAATGTCTATTTTCCTCTTCTTCCAATATAGGTCGTCAAATACAGGTGTTCCTAGCGACTGCCCTTCTTCAGTGTTTAACAGGAAAAATCCCGGTTGTACCAGTCCAATAAAGCAAGTCCTGCTCCAATTTGTCGGTAACACCGAGTATGCCTTGTATCCGCATATCCATAACAGTCCTTCAGGGGCCGGTCCACTAGAGGTAAACTTGTTCCATATGTCTCGCAACACCGGGATTCCTTGATAAAGGGTTGTTCCCGGTGCAGTTCCATAGTCCAGTCGATTCCATTCCATTGGTCTCCATCCAGATAGTGCAGTTTCTCCCGTCTTTCTTAGTTGGATACCATTTAGACTCCTCTGGCCACCACACTCGGTACTGATTTGGCCACTGGGTGACGATGCGCTGACAGGGGCTGCTGCCTACTAGGACGGCATCCTTTGCCCAGGGCCTAGCGATCCACTCAGTCCCAACCGGAGCGTCTGTCAGGACCCATGCCTGGGGATCTCGGTCTTGTCCAACTGTCAGGTTCCACTCCATCAGGTCCCAGACTTCAACAATGGATCCTCTCCACGGCCAACGTGAGCTCATCAGTGGTCCGCCACAGACCCAACAGTTAGTCACATTCAGGATTCCAGCTATCCGGAGGGCCAAGTCCACAAACAGGTTTTTTTCCTCCTTCAGGGATCTCAATCTGCTTCTTTATTTCTTCGTACAGTGTCTGGTGCAATTGAGACTGAGTAGGTGGGGGAGGGGGAGGCTTGGTAACCACTACTTTCGTTAATCTTGTTATTACTTCCTCCTTCATTTTGTCTAATGTCCATCTTAAGGCATGGAAATGGAGACCTAACTGCCCTGTCCTAGTCATACAAACCCATCTCTCCCCCATTGGGCAGGTAACGTACCCAAACCTCCCTACATATCCTCTATTCTCTATCCTATAATACTTCTTTCCCCCGTCCTCACAAATTGTTCTAGTCCTCAGGTTATAGCAAGCATCGTTCACATGGGAATGATAGGTAAATAATCTGGTTGTCCGCCCTCCGTATCTGATAGGATGATAACATTTATCACAGTTATTAATACTTTTTACCATAATTACATGCAGAGCAAACAATACCAAGACTGCTCCTTTCATACTGTCAGTTATGCATTCAATTTTTTTTTAAAGTTAATGTTAGGGGCTTATTTCCTGGCTTCACCATCCACTGTTCCTCCTTATCAGGAGCGGGTGGATCAACGAGTCCTTTAACCCGGATTGCGTGGGTCCACCCTTTTTCTTTTGTTCGTACTGCTGTCTCAGTTGTCAGTAATACTAGGTGTGGGCCGGTACACCTGGCTGGAGTTTCTCCTCCTTCCAATTCTTGACCAGTACCCAGTCGCCGGCCTTTACAGCATGTATTGGAAAGTCGAGTGGTGGGCTTTGAGCCAATAGTCCTTTAGCTTTTAATTCTTTAAGGGAACGAGATACTGCCAGTAAATAGTTCCTTAAGAATACATCACTGCCCTCTATGGTGGGTATTCCTTCTATCTTTCCCAAATAAGGTAACCCAAACAACATTTCATAGGGGGACACTGCTAACTTTGCATGGGGTCTCCGTTGCTTTTCTCAAAGCCTTTCTGTTTCCCTACTGCTCCAAACATGTGCCAGACTCCATATACATATGCTGCTCTTAAAGCCTTAATTTCTGCCAATTGAGCTAAGCAAGATTGCAGGCAAGCTTCCAATTTGATCCTGCGCTATAGCTTTTACTTCTTTAGATATTACTCGTCCAAAATATTCTACCTGCTGCTGACGAAACAACAACTTCTTCCTTGATACATTATGACCTCCTGTGCCATCTTTTCTAAGATAATTACAATGTCTCTCTCTCACATTGTTTCTCACTTGTGGAACAAACCAACAAATCATCCACATACTATATCAACACCTTCCAAATCTGCCTACAACATCTGATTAAAAACACGGCGCTAGTATTTAAAACGCTGCCGCATCCTAGCCTAGGTGTATTTAATACCTCTTCTTAATGTTCTTACCATAGCTATGTTCACCATTATCTTAATATTATTATTATTATTTCCTGATTATCGTACCTGTTCACATCCCCAACACACCTTATCCATTACCTATCTCCTTACTAGCCTTGTCTGGGCTTATATCCAGATTTATTTCACTCCTGATGGGGCATTTGAGGAAACACTCTCCCAAATACATTTATTATTGGCATGGAATCTCTGGCCCCTGTTTGGCTCTGTCATAGGACTCACTGTGTGTCGGTGCATCACTTATTTCAGACTTTTCAACCAGGTCTGTTGTTACTGACAACATTGTCTTTCCTTTTTCACGCTCTTTCTTTTTAAAGCAGTCTCATCAATTTATCCCTCTGCTTCCCACTTTAATCCTTTCTGATCTGCCTTCTTTCTCATTCTAAACTCAATGTCTTACTTCTCAGATAGTTTATCCTCCTTTGCAA
Source organism: Okamejei kenojei (assembly GCA_035221665.1). NCBI lineage: Eukaryota > Metazoa > Chordata > Chondrichthyes > Rajiformes > Rajidae > Okamejei > Okamejei kenojei. The sequence continues at coordinate 91,536,530 of CM069132.1, forward strand.
ATTTATTCACCTTCCTTTAAAAATCTTCCACTGACTTCTCGATCCTCATATTTTACCACCACCCCTTCGACCTCGGGGGCAGTCATCACTTTCCCCCCTACCCCCGAGATTCTGACTTGTTTTTCACCCAATCCAATTTCTTCCACTTGATCTCTCCGTTCCCGAATTACCTCTCCCTCCATTCACCTCTTCCTCGTCCTCTGTCTCTGCCTCTTCCCCTTCCCCGGTCACCATGAGCACCCGGCCTTCTATCACCTTCATCTCCTTTCTTCTTTACCCCTTGCTGTACTGCCTGCAACATCATTTTTGCCTTTCCCTTCTGTTTTTCCTCATCCCATCATACACATACTTTCTGAGCCTCTGTTAACAATTGATTTAATGGTTTGTCATTCCAATCCTCCAATTTTTCCAGTTTCTTTCTAATATCTGGCCATGACTTGGTTACGAAATTAACCTTTAGTAACTGCTGACCTGCGTCTGCTGCTACCCCCGGAGCCTGCAACCCCTTTTCCCAGATCTTTATTCCTGCTTGTCTGACCATCTGTCTTTCTTCTGAAGTAAATAAACTTCCCATTATTGACATCATTGTCTGCCAACTCCTTTTTCATTCCCCTGGGCCCCATTAATTTATTACCCTTCTCCAACCAGAATGTTTATCTAAACAAACCATAAAAGCTGCTTGTTGTTCAGCAATTAACTTATTTCTAATTTTGTTCAAACCATTCTCCCTACAATTCCCAAATTCCAATTCCTAGTTTAAATACATATGACTAACAATTTTCTAAATTAACTTTACTGAAAAGAAATCAACAAAGCCAGGCAACCTACAATTTCCAACTTTCCCCTTTTAAGTTGCGATGATACAAAGCGTTGTCCGTTACCTTACAGCTGTTCGTAACCTCCCCCATTGCTTACAATTTCTTAAAGGAACACACACACCTACCCTTACAGCATGTGGCCTACAGCAAACAAACCTATCACATATACAAACTTCCTCATTCATACAAAACCGGTTTTTACACACACATCACATTAGTTCCATTCTTACTTCAATGAGATTGTGTGAAACAACTCAATATTTCTTTCATAGAAACATAGAAACATAGAAATTAGGTGCAGGAGCAGGCCATTCGGCCCTTCGAGCCTGCACCGCCATTCAATATGATCATGGCTGATCATCCAACTCAGTATCCTGTACCTGCCTTCTCTCCGTACCCCCTGATCCCTTCAGCCACAAGGGCCACATCCAACTCCCTCTTAAATATGGCCAACGAACTGGCCTCAACTACTTTCTGTGGCAGAGAATTCCACAGATTCACCATTGTGTGAATTTTTCCTCATCTCTGTCCTAAAAGACTTCCCCCTTATCCTTAAACTGTGATCCCCTTGTTCTGGATTTCCCCAACATCGGGAACAATATTCCTGCATTTAGCCTGTCCAACCCCTTAAGAATTTTGTAAGTCTCTATGAGATCACCCCTCAATCTTCTAAATTCCAGCGAGTACAAGCCGAGTCTATCCAGTCTTTCTTCATATGGAAGTCGTGCCATCCCAGGAATCAGTCTGGTAAACCTTCTCTGTACTCCCTCTATGGCAAGAATGTCTTTCCTCAGATTAGGAGACCAAAACTGTATGCAATACTCCAGGTGTGGCCTCACCAAGACCCTGTACAACTGCAGTAGAACCTCCCTGCTCTTGTACTCAAATCCTTTTGCTATGAATGCCAACATACCATTCGCTTTCTTCACAGCCTGCTGCACCTGCATGCCTACTTTCAATGACTGGTGTACCATGACACCCAGGTCTTTCATGTGCTTCTCCTTTCTTTTACCCCCGGGGCTTCCTTCTCCCCAAGATTGCCACATTCGCCCCAATGGACTATCAGGCAGAATGTGCGGCTCTCCACCAGTGTGAGCCTTGTCCTGTTTTCCCCCGGACTCTTACTTTTCCCGTTCCGGTTATCTTTATCTTATCGGACTATTCCCATCCGACAGACCCCGGTCGCCCAGGCAATACTTAATAGTCAGTTTTCTTACCTGGGTCTTGTGCACAAGAATCGTTCGACCGTCCCTTATTTATTTACCTTACACTCCCTCTTGCTTCCTGAGTCTGTTGCCCGAATTTCACTCGCTCAAACCGCTGATGGCAAGCAAGGAGATCAGAGACTGCTGAAATCAGCAGGGTGCACCTTCCCTTCCTTCTTTGCCTCCACCGAGCAGCCGGAGTGGCGATCGCGGACGAGCCCCCAGTTTGTGAGATATACAATGTGCTCACAATCACAACTCAAAGACTAAATCCTGGAAGCAAGATTTTCAAGTCTGCAGAATCGGGTGCCTCTCCAAGTTGAGACACACCGAAGTCAGAAGAGTCATCCCCCTTTATACACACAATTCTACATCCAACCTCCCCTCCTTGGACCCGCTCCAATCAAACACTGAGGTGGACAACCTGTAGGTACTTCCCCCAGTATCTCCCACATCATACATCGCATGTTCGTGGTAATGAGCAGTTTCTTGACCAGGGGTGTGTTGTAATATTCATTTATTTTATTAAGCATGCTCAGTTGTTCATGACCTATCCTAGTTTTACTCACCTCCAAGTGAACTCTCTCAGTCCTCCTATATCAGCACTAAAGCTAAGCTATAGTGACAAGGGTCCCATCTATCACCCCATTCTACTGATAAGGAGCTATCTACATCACTCCCTTCTACCGCTATACAATGCTATCACTTCTTACTCAAGGATGGGTCTGGTAACTTTTATACACAGCTGTGTCAGAACCCTCTCCCTGGCCCCTATCGGTTTGGATCCTCTTTAAAGCACCTTACAATAGTGGGGTTTAATCACTTTATCCCTCACAAATCTACATATAATACCCTACAATTAAAAAAAATCAAAAATGGGTGTTTAGAAATTTTTGCAAAGTAATTAAAAAGAAATAACTGAAATATCACATTTACATAAGTATTCAAACCCTTTACTCAGTACTTTGTTGAGGCACCTTTGGCAGCGATTACAGCCTCCATCTGGCCACTCTGCCATAAAGGCCTGATTGGTGGAGTGCTGCAGATATAGTTGTCCTTCTGGAAGGTTCTCCAATCTCCACAAATGAACTCTGGAGCTCTGTCAGAGTGACCATCGGATTCTTGGTCATCTGACCAAGGCCCTTCTCCGCCGATTGTTCAGTTTGGCCACGCATTCAGCTCTATGAAGAGTTCTGGTGGTTCCAAAGTTCTTCCATTTAAGAATGACGGAGGCCACAGTGCTCTTTGGGATATGTAATGCTGCAGAAATTGTTTTATACCCTTCCCCAGATCTGTGTCTCGACACAATCCTATCTCGGAGGTCTACGGACAATCCCTTCATCTTCATGGCATGTTTTTAGCTCTGACATGCATTGTCACCCATGGGACCTTATTGCTCTTATCCCATTGTTATTCTTATCCCATTGTCACCATGGGATAAGTGTGTGCCCTTCCAAATCATGTCCAATCAATTTAATTTACCATTGGTGGACTCCAATCAAGTTGTAGAAACATCTCAAGGATAATCAATGGAAACAGGATAAACCTAAGCCCAATTTTGATTGTCATAGCAAGGGGTCTCAAAACTTATGTAAATGTGATATTTCATGTTATCTATTTTTATTATTTTAAAAAATGTATAAACACCTGTTTTCGGTATTGTGTGTAGATTGATGAGAAAAAAAAACTTAATCCATTTGAAAATAAGGTTGTACGGTAACAAAATATGGAAAAAGTGAAGGAGTCTGAATACTTTCTGAATGCACTGTAGGTTTAAGGTGAAAGGGAAAAGATTTAATAGGATTCTGAGGGGTAACCTTTTCACACAATGGATAGTGGGTGTATGGAACAAGCTACCAGAGGAGGTACTTGAGGCAGGGACTATCCCAACATTTAAGAAACAGTTGGACAGGTACATGGGTAGGACAGGCTTGGAAGGATACGGGCCAAATGTGGGCAGGTGGGACTAGCGTAGCTGGGACATGTTGGCCGGCTTGGACAAGTTGGGCCAAAGGGCCTGTTTCCACAATGTATCACTCTATGACAAGGAGTTATTGAAAAAGAAGTTTACTGGATATATTTTTGGAGTTTATATATTTAAGAGTGAACTAATTCATGCTTCTCTTCATATACTGTAACAACGTGTAAGCAATGCACTTCATCAGTCGCTTGTTGTCTCATCAAAACCACTTTTACTGCCTGTTACTGCCGTCAATATAATACACGAGGTCATTAGTATTCATGAGGCAACTTATTTTTCAGGATTAAGGCAGTAAATTGAAATTATTTCAAATTAAGTTTGATTGGCCAATTTAATTTATTCCAACCAATAAATTAATGTCCTATAAAGCTGAAAATAAAGAATAATTAACTCAGGTGTAAACTGTTCTCAATCTGTCTAAAGTGTCTTTATGGCTGGCAATTGAACAATAAATTATTGGATGCAATGGGATTTCAAATGTCAATTAAAAAAAATCTTTAACAGACATTTATCCCAACATTTAAGAAACAGTTGGACCAAATGCGGGCAGCGTGGACATGTGCAGCTGGGACATGTTGGGCGGTGTGGGCAAGTTGGGCCAAAGGGCCTGTTTCCACACTGTATTACTCTATTATATTTCATTGCTTCATGTTGGAGTGAAAAAACATGGGCAATGGGTAGGTGCTATAGACCTGCATGGGAAGGTAGACACTCCCGCCCCTACGAGTCTCGGGCAGATGGGACTAGTCAGCCTGGGAAGGCAGTCTATCTAGGAGAGGGGAAAACTCTGATTTAAAACCTCCACTGCCTTGTGGCCATATCCAGTCATGGAAAAGGCTCCAGGAGTAAACCTCAAGAAAATCCGGTCGGAGCCTCGAAGGCAGTTCATCGTTGTCTACAACCTCGCTCTGGCAGCTCCTGCGATGGCACTGGTGCCAAACTGTAACAGCCCTGCTGTTCCTTTGGATCGATCTGTGACGTGCAGAGGGGGGTCGTGCTGCATGGGCAACAGCCTGTCCTCCATATGACACCCATGGTCAGTCATGACCGAGGGGGGCCTACTACTACGTTGGAGTGAAAAAAAAAGTCGTTGCAAAAACGGATTCAAATGTTTTACTCAATAGAATGGAATTTCTACACTCATACAAATGACAAGGTATCTTGTTAGCTTGCATCAGAAAGTTGCAGCCAGTGCACTTAGGAGGTTTCACGATGGGCAAGAAGTCCAGAAATCTTAAACATAGTTTCCTATCATGGTGTACCTGCATAGATTTGACTTTAATGCTGGAGTATTGTTAAGCACCTGGACTAATGTCAAATGTTAACGCTATTAATTTGAGGATGTGATTTCAAATCCCACCAACATAGAACAAGCTTCTCGGCCCATCTCATACATGCCGACCATGATGCCAAATCCGAGCTAGCCCCATTTGCACACGTTTCATCAACATCCTTCTAAATTTTTCTTATCCATGTCAATTGAAGAGTTTATGTTAAAGTAAATAAATACATCTACAATAAACAGCCCATATGAGTAATGGTAATCATGATAAAACCCATTATCTTTTTAGACATGCCTTAATGGCAGAGAAATCTGCCATTCTCACCCAATATGTGATTCTAGACTTACTGAAATAGTTGGTTTTAACTGCCCTCTGGAATAATTCAGCAGGCTCCTGTGTTCAGGCGACAATTAGTGTTGCCCTTACCAGAGATGTTCATTGCCCTGTGAAAAGAATTATGAATCCTATTTATTTGCAAAATGAAAAATCTCAGACCATACTTCATTGTTTTTTATTTATAGGTATTACCGTGTATTTGCTTCTAACTGTGTCCCACGAAGCTATTCATGCTTGAATATAATTCCCTAATAAATTTCTGTAGGCAGAATACAGTGCATGAAAATTAGCACAGCATCTGTTTAGACACAAGAATATTGTTTAATATCAATACAAAAGGAACTAATTTTAAATTTACTTAAAAATAAAAATGATAGCATGAAAAGGACCAAATTAAACATCAACTTTGATTAGCATTTGTTTTGTGTATATGCTATTGCAGGGTAAATACTCACTCACAGAGGCACATCTGATGACATTAGTTGAAATGTTTAGATGCTACACGATTCATCCCCTTAGGCATTGAAGTCTTAAGCAACAGCTCACAGCTACACTTTGTTGTTCATAATGGAGATATAAATAAAGGCTTTTAAAAAATCATAGTTGCTTTTACACATTTACCCTTAATGTTGCTGTGACTGACATTACTGCTCCTGGTAAATCCTGCTGTGTTATTCTGTTGTTTTCAAATGCTATTCGCTTGAGTGGGTACTCTGCAAGTGGGCCACTGCAGAACTATTATCCTTGAGCACTGACCACACTAATCTAATCACATTACATATATTGGATCTGCAGTCTTGAATGTCTATCCTTTTTAATGTACATCTCCATCCTTAAGGCATCCCTTGTGCCCTCCGCTTGACAGCTCTTTCGAATTTGCATCTCCTCTCTGGTAATGGTTTTTGCTCCGACGACTAAATGTTTTTGGTTTTGAAAGCAAGTTAATCAGCAATGTTGATCTGGCTTGCAGGCATAGTTGTAGGCTTTCATTAATTTTGGTGCAGTGTTCAGCTAAGTTCTTATTGAGCAACTGTCTACTGTTTTGTATCGACATTGAAGGCTACATTTACAATGCAGATGAATTCAACCAGCTCTTGTTAGTTTGAAGTTAATAGTTAACAATTATTTAATCTTCTGAGTCAGAAATAGATGGCTTCTTCAATGATTGTGCTATTTGTACAGGTGGTATCTCTTTATCAGACATACAAGCCCCAGGTGTCTTGTTCACCCAAAACACTGACTAGAACATTATGCAGCAAATATGCTTCACCCATTCTTAAAAATGAAGCATTTCCAGCAAATATACAATCAGCTTTAGGATGCAATACTGTCTTAGAGTGGTAATATAAATGTGTATTGGCTAGAAGATTTGTTTAAATGTTTTAGCCTTTACCATCTTGGAGGGTTTGGAGGGTTTGGAGGGGTGGCATGGTAGCGTAGCAGTAGAGACCCAGTGCCAGAGACCCGTGTTCTATCCTGACATGGTGCTTATCTGTACTGAGTTTGTACGTTCCCCGTGCGTTTTTTCCAAGATCCTCGGTTTTCACACACACTCCAAAAACATACAGGTTTGTAGGTTAAATGTCTTGGCATAAATGTTAAATGTCTTGGCATAAATGTAAATTGTCCTTCGTGTGCGTAGTAAAGTGTTTGTGTGTGTAGATCGCGGGTCAGTGCGGACTCGGACTCGATTTGAAAAGGGATTTTTTCACAATATTTGCTTCTCATTTCTTTTTCAGTAATAATATTTTTATTAGAAATAATCCATCATAACAACGGTATAACAACTTTTCAAATACACAACCAACTTATTTCAATAAGTATAGGAATGTTACGAATAATTCTTATAAACTTCTATTTTTTTAGAAAGTAGAAAAATAAAAGAATAGATTTTAATCAATAAGAATAGTGATTAAATAATAATTTTGATTATATAGAAAGAGAAAGAGAAGAGAGAGAATAAAATATGTATATATTCTTGTTATATGTATTTAATTAAAACAAGGTATTTTATATATATATATATATAAAGAGGTAATATATATATATATATATATATATATATATATATATATATATATATATATATATATATATATAAAGAGGTTATAGCATACATCTTAATAGTGAATAACACAATTTCAAATAGCGATATCGACAGAGACATGTATATAAATCAAAAAGAAAATCAGAGAGTTATTTTCATCTAATCCCGCCGGGTACCCATTGAGTTGTGATGCCAAGAACAGCTACCCCTTCAAATATTCTGTATATGGAGACCATATCTGTTCAAAGAGTTTGTATTTGTCCATTCGGACAAATCTGATTCTTTCCAAATGCAACGTCTCCAACATTTCCACTGTCCACATTTTAATTGTGGGGGATAATGTTCCCTTCCAAAATGTCAGTATTAATTTTTTCCCCTCTTATCAAACAGTAATCCAAGAAATTTATTTGGTTTACTGTTAATATTAAATTTGAATCCTGAACTCCTAATATTATTAATTTTGGATTTGGGTCCAGTTTAATTTTAAGAACTTCAGAGATAACTCTAAAGATTTCTGTCCAATAATAATTGAGTTTTATACATGTTACAAAACTATGCGTTAAATTAGCTTCCAAGTTCTGACATTTATCACAAATAGGAGAAATGTTAGGATAAATTCTATTTAATTTCGTTTTTGAATAATGTAATCTGTGTAATACCTTAAATTGTATCAATATATGTCTAGCATTTAATGAGCAGCGAAGTATATGTTGTAGGCTTTCTTCCCAAATTTCCTTCGTTATAGATAAACCTATTTCATTTTCCCATGTTTATCGATATATTTCCGGTTGGGATTTCCCTATCCAAAATAGTATTGTATATATATGCTATTAATTTTTTTGTATTTGGGTGTTTATTAAACAATTCATCCAATAATCCTGGTTTTCTATTTTTATAATCTTGCATATTTGACTTAATATAGTTTCTAATTTGTAAATACCTAAATATGTTATTTGACTGCAATCCATAAATATCCTGTCTCTTGAAATGAAAGAAATTTTCCTTTCTTGTAAAGGTGTTCTATCCTTTTAATTCCTAAATCATTCCAGTGTCTAAACCCCTTGTCCAATACAGAGGGCCTAAACAAGGGATTATTCATAATTGGCAAACAAAGTGACAAATTATCCATATGTAGGGTCTTAACTATTTGTTTCCAAATACGTATATTGCCATAAATTATAGGGTTGTCACCATACATTTTTTTTTGTACTTCCCTTGGTGCAAAAATAATTGAACCTACATCAAAAGGCAAACAGTCTTCCTTTTCCATCTTTAGCCAGCTTGATTCATGATCTAAATTTACCAACCACAAATTCATATTCTTAATCTGAACTGCCCAGAGATAATATAAGAAATTTGGTAGTGTTAGTCCACCATTTATTTTAGATTTACATAGATGTTTTTTACTTATTCGATTGTTTTTATAGTCCCAAATAAAACTATTAACCAAAGGATCTATTTAAAAAAAAAAAAACATTTTAGGAAGATATAGAGGGATGGCTTGAAATAAATATAACAATTGTGGTAAAAAAATCATTTTTATAGCATTTATTCTACCAATCATTGATATGGGTAGTGTTTTCCAATATAAAATATATTTTTTTAGTTTATTTAATAATTGAGGGTAATTATATTTAAATAGACAGTTATAGGACTTAGATACATTAATTCCTAGATATTTGAGTTTGTCCGTGACTATTTTGTGGGAATTGTTCTAATATATTTAATTTTATTCCAGTTATAGGCATAATTTCACTTTTATTCCAATTAATTCTATACCCAGAAAATGTACTAAACTTAGTTATAACATTAAATAGATTGGGAATACTAATCTCCGGTTTTGTAATATAAATTAAGATGTCATCTGCGTATAGAGATATTTTATTCGTTGTAGTTTTGGTACTATATCCATATATTTCTGGTTCTAATCTAATCATTTTGGCTAATGGTTCTATTACTAGAGCCTATCCACTTTTAAAAGTAAAGTGGATAGGTATATGGACGTGAAGGGAATGGAGGGGTATGGTCTGAGTGCAGGTAGATGGGACTAGGGGAAAACAAATGGTCGGCACGGACTGGAAGGGCCGAGAGGGCCTGTTTCCGCGCTGTAATTGTTACATGGTTATATGGTTATATGGTTAGAGCAAATAGTAATGGTGCTAACGGGCATCCTTGTCTACAACCCCTAAAGAGATTAAATTTTGTTGATAGCATTTGATTTGTTAATATTCTTGCAGTTGGATTCGAATATATGATTTTTACCCATTTGGAAAATCTATCCCCCAGTTGAAATTGCTACATTATTTTAAATAAATATGGCCAATCAACCTGGTCAAATGCTTTTTCAGCATATAAGGATATGACAGCTAGTTCAATATCATTCACTCTTTTTGAGTATATGACATTGAATAGATGTCTCAGATTATAGGATGAATAGTGTTTTGGAATAAAACCTGTTTGGTCATGATGTATTTATTTATTAATCACTAAACTTAGCCTCCGAGATAAAATTTTAGTTAGTATTTTTTGATCAATATTTAAAAGAGCCATTGCTCTGTATGATCCAGGATCTTCCAAATATCCACTACAAACCTACTGACTCCCACAGCTACCTGGACTATCTTCCTCCCACCCTGCTTCCTGTAAGGACGCCATCCCCTATTCCCAATTCCTCCGTCTACGCCGCATCTGCTCCCAGGATGAGGTGTTCCACACCAGGTCATCACAAATGGCCTCATTCTTCAGAGAACGGGGATTCCCCTCCCCCACTATTGATGAGGCTCGCACCAGGGTCTCCTCCATACCCCGCAACACTGCCCTCGCTCCCCATTCCCCCACTCGCAAACAGGGCAGAGTCCCCCTGGTCCTCACCTTTCACCCCACCAGCCGGCAAATACAACATATAGTCCTCCGCAGTTTCGCCACCTCCAACGTGACCCTCCACCCGCCACATCTTCCATCTCCCCCCTGTCTGCCTTCCGCAAAGACCGCTCCCTCCGCAACTCCCTTGTCCATTCTTCCCTCCCCTCCCACTCTACCCCTTCCCCGGGCACTTTCCCTTGCAACCGCAAGAAATGCAACACTTGTCCCTTCACCTCCCCCCTACACTCCTTTCAGGGACCCAAGCAGTCCTTCCAGGTCCGACAGAGGTTCACCTGCACCTCCTCCAACCTCATCTACTGCATCGCTGCTCCAGATGCCAGATGATCTATATCGGTGAGACCAAGCGGAGGCTTGGCGATCGCTTCGCCGAACACCTCCGCTCGGTCCGCAATAACCAACCCGACCTCCCGGTGGCTCAGCACTTCAACTCCCCCTCCCATTCCACATCCGACCTCTCGGTCCTGGGCCTCCTCCACGGCCAGAGTGAGCAAACACCGCAAGCTGGAGGAACAGCACCTCATATTCTGCTTGGGGAGTCTGCATCCTTTGGGCTTGAATATTGAATTTTCTCAATTCTGTTAACCCTTGCTGTCTCCTCCCCTTCCCACCTCTCCTCAGCCCTCGGGCCCTGGCATTCCCTCTATCTCTATCTCTCCCCACCCTAGTCGCACTAGCTTCTCATTTTCACACCACAAACAGCTTACAATGGCTTGTTCCCTTTATCACCGATACTTTTTTGCATATCTTTCACTCATTGTTCCTTATCTCTCCACATCACCGTCTATATCTCTCGTTTCCCTGATCCCTGACCAGTCTGAAGAAGGGTCTCGACCCGAAACGTCGCCTATCTCCTTCGCTCCTTAGATGCTGCTGCACCCGCTGAGTTTCTCCAGCTTTTTGTGTTACCCTCTTCCAAATCTTTATCAACTTTAGGGATAAGTGTAATTGTAGATTCATTTAATGATTCTGGTAACTTTCCTTGTTCGTAAGCATATTTATATATTGTATGTAAGCGTGGAGAGATCAGATCATGAAACTTCTTATAAAATTCAACACTTAAGCCATCAGGGCCTGCGGCTTTTCTGTTATTTAATGATCCAATTGATTCTTCAATATCTTTTGCTGATATATCAGCATTTAACAAGTCTCTACCTTCCTGATCTAAACTGTTAATATGACAATCTTGTAGGAATGTTTCCATTCCATCTGATTGTCCTGCTAGTTTAGATGAGTAAAGATTTTGATAACATTGTAAAAATGTATCATTGATATCTTTTGGTAAAGTCAATATTTTTCCTTGTTCAGATCTAATTTTATGTATCATTTTCTCCTCATCTAATTTTCTAAGCCGGCGTGCCAGTAATTTTTGTGGTTTATCCCCAAATTCAAAGTGTACTTGTTTAGTCTGTTGAAAAAAAATAATAATCTGATTTGAGTATATTTTATTTAGCTTATATTTTAATGATGCAATTTTATTACTTAGCCCCTTAGAAGGGGATATTGCATTTTCAATATCTAATTGTTTTATTTCATTTTCAAACTTTTGTTGAGTCTTTCGATTTTCCTTTTTAAAGTATGCGTGTGCTGATATTATCGCACCACGCATAAATGCTTTAAATGTATCCCAGAGCAGTGATGGTGAAATTCCAGGTTTGTCATTAGTTTCAAAAAATAATGTAATCTGTTTTACCAAGTAATCATAACAAGCCCTATCCTTTAATATTTGGGGGTTAAGTCTCCAGTTAGAGGTTTTAATAGTTATGTCTTTTAATTTTATCTTAAATGTTAATGGAGCATGATCCGTGATAATAATATTATGATATTTTGAGTCATATGTAAATGGGATTAGTTTTGAATCTATTAAAAAATAGTCTATCCTTGAGTAGGTTCCAAATACAGGGGAAAAGAATGAATATTCTCGACCAGATGGGTTATCTGTTCTCCAGATATCCTTAACGTTTGCTGTGTTAATAAAATAATTTATAAATGTACTTGACTTAGAAGTGGTTTTCCTTTTCATTGATGACCTATCTAAATAATTATCTAAGGTACAATTAAAATCACCTCCAATTATTAGATTATGTTGAGTGGATATAGGAATATTGTTAAATATTTTCTTGAAGAATAATGGATTATCAAAATTAGGACCATATATATTCATAAGGATTACTTTTTTAGAATATAATTCACCTGTAATTATTATATATCTACCCTCAACATCTTCTATTATTGAGCTTTGTTTAAAAGGTTTACCTTTACGAATAATTATTGCTACCCCTCTAGACATGTGTAAATGAAGAGTGATATACTTTGGAAATCCATTAACATTTTGCTGTTAATCTATACTGCGCGTCTTTTTAAAGGTGTGTCTCTTGGAGAAAAATAATATCAGATTTCAATCTATTTAATTGAGCTAAAACCTTACCTCTTTTAATTGGTTTGTTAATTCCATTAACATTCCAACTACAGAAGGTGATTCCATCACCCCCAATCCTAGTGTTTATGTCATACATTTTATTATTAAGGTGGTTTATAATGGAGTAGATGTCTCAGCTCATCCAACCCAATCCTATACCCAAACATCAGATCGATGAAATTGAATATCTGTGACATTGTCTTATACACACGTCTCCTTGAACTAACTATATAATACCAATCATACTTAAATCCATATTATATATAATATGAAATAAAATACATAATATAAAAATAATAATAAAAAATGTGAGTAAAGTAAGTGATGTTAATAAAGTGTAAAGGGAAAGAAAAGTGACTACAACTATAGTTAGTGCAGTTAGTATTGGTGTAAGCCACACTAGCGTGGCTACTAATCTACGGACTTCCGTGAAAAAAAAAAGATATTAATAATTCCAGCTCCGTTTTTGCCTTAAGGGCTATATATGTCGGGGTGGGGTATTAAATTTATGTACTTAATAATTAATAATACTACTAATATCAAATATTATTAGTGTCGTAGCACTATATTAGGAGAGCTAACATATATTTTTGAGGGGTAGTTAATACAAAACTATATTTATTAATAATCCATCCATCCCTCCTTGACCCCAAGATAGAGTCCATGTCCATTGTTCCTCCTCCTTCCCTGCAAATCCTCCTTCAGTGTGAATCCTCCTCCTTTTCTGTGGCTGGACAGTATCATCAGATAAGTGATCAATAATCAGTATCATCAAGTAAGTGATCAATAATATTCAGTGTCCTTCATCTTCATCTGCTTCTTCCTCTACTTCTTCCTCTTCCAGTTTCTTCTGAATATCTCGAGCAAATTCAAGAGCTTCTGTATGTTTGGTGAAGCGGTGCTCCTTGTTATCATAAGTTACCCTTAATGTTGCCGGGTGCATCAGGCCATATCTCAGATTCTTTATGTTCCTCAGGATACCTCTTGTTTCGGTAAATAAAGATCTTCTCTTGGCCACTTCCGCAGGGCAATCTCTAAAAATACTGACGTCTCCCTCATATTTGAGATTTTTCTTACGTATTATTATCTTCATCATATCTTCAAAAACATGATCATAAGCCACCTTCACAATCATCTGTCTTGGGGGAGCATCCCTCCTAGGGGTACCTCTCAATGCCCTGTGTGCTCGGCTCAGCCGAGGTTCTTGGTCCAAGTTCAGAATATCTTTTAAATGTTTTGCAGCAAATTTTCGAGGATCTTGATTTCCATCTCGGCCTTCACTCAACCCAACAATACACAGATTCTTACGTCTTTGAAGTCCCTCCAAATCAATGCATTTCTCAGTTATTTTGTGTAATAATTCTGATAAACGCTTGTTCTCGGCAAGGCGCTTCTCGGCTGATTCAGTCTGTTCTTTTATTGCGTCATTTTGTTCGTTAAGTGAAGTTATAATAGGTTCTAACTTGGTACCCAGCAGCACCTCCATCTCACCAGTTTTACGGTTTACATCATCCATCTGTTGTTGCAAATCAGTACCCGCTTTATCTTTCCATTCATCCATCATAGTCTTTACAGCGGCCATAACTTCCTTTTTGGACTCTTCTTTCAAATTCTCATGATACACCAAAATATCAGCTCTTAAAGTCTTTCCTCTTTATATTCTTTTTTCATATCCTTAAGCATTTGTTTCAGCTCACCCATAATGATTTTTTTGAGGTCGTCCATCTTTAAAATATCTTCCTGGGAGGCACTCAAACTCGAGCCCGAGGCTCCAGTGAGGCCTACTTCCCTTTTCACAGGCTTTTTCCCTTGGTGGGGGGAGAGCGATGCAGCGACATTTTCTTAGTAAAGTCGCGCGCCTGATGACGTCAAGCACCTTTTTAATGCTACCGGAGCCATTCAGAACCGTTCTCCTCTGGTGAGTAGCTTCAATTAACCCCTTTTACCCCCGTTTTTAATACAGTTTTAGCGGAGCTAAATGGCGCGAGTTCCACTCACTCCATAGCGCCACCGGAAGTCCTTATCATTTCTTTTTCAGTCTAGAGTTTATTAACTTTTGATTTCTTCAGCTTTATATTTATTATTGTCACATGTACCGATGTACAGTGAAAAGCTTTGTTTTGCATGTTATAAAATCAAATCAGATGTTACTTTAAATCAGGCCAAATTCAAGCTCCTTAGGTAAAGTGAAGGAAAAGATATAAAGTGCAAAATATAGTTCTCAACATTATAGCACACAGTTCCAGGAACAAAACCTCTATCTGCAATGTGGTTGATGAGTATCGGAACCATGCATGCCCAGAGAAGATGCTCATCCAATGTAATCTAAGATGACATTATCTTGATTCTGACTGAGAATTCTTTCATAATTGTTGTTAAATTTTCTAATTCTGGAAGTGTAAATTAGCTCTTCTAAGCTTCCCCCCAGTCTAGTTCAGTCAATAAATCACTGATTCAAGCACTGGAACAAAACTTTATTTTTGCATAGCTCAACAAATTACCCTAAACGATACCTAAACCACCACGGGTTCGATCCATGTATCTGCCTGGCCAAGCCCTTCAGCCACGTGCAAGCAGAGACCTCTAAAGGTCAGGCAGTCTCAAGCGCTCTTCCAGAAGATTGACAAAAGACCTCGTGGGGTGTGCCTTTTATAGGACCCCGAACCTTGAGGGACCGACCTACAGAGAGGTGGTAGTTTTACAATCCAATCAAAGATATTAACTACAACAATATATTATTGACAGTTACATCGACTAATAACAGAATGTCCTTTACATTGTTGCAGGAGAAGCTTCTAGAGGAAGCTATCTTAACTTGAATAATGCAACATTTATCCTGAAATCCAAACAAACCTGCCAGGGGCTCCACACCTTGGCCAATCAACAAACAACAGGGTAACTGTCTGGCAATATTATTTACAATATGTACACTTAATTTGCAGTAATCCAATCACATCAATGCATTAACGTTTGTTTGCAGAATTTTTTATACATTTTATCAATTAAGGGGAAATGAGGAGAACACCTGGATACTTCATCCTTACATATCAATCTGATACCCAGACTGGTCAGCGCCATCCAAAGCCTGTAAATTTCCACTGACAAGGGTTAAGCAATTCTGACATGCAGGGATCCTCCATTTTATGGTGTCTTTAATTTGGTCAATATTAACATTCTTCCATTTTATCATTTATGATAACTCTCATCATTAATGATAACTCAGAATACAATAACGACTGCTTTACTTAAACAAATGTTCTAACAAAAAGATATTGATGTATCTTCTCAGAACTTCATCAAGCTTCCCGAGTTTTCATGGGCATAGCATCATGATTCCCGTCTGATGAGTCTTCACCTCACAAGTTTTTGTGGGAGCGAACCCCATCCATCAATCTTTATAGCCCATTTGTGTGATCCATAATAGCCTAAGAGAACCTGGGATTAAATAAGTTAACAATCCATACCTTTACTAATGCTTTTACAATGATGGAGATAGACCCATGCATTTCTTCCATCTACTTTCACAGCTGTTGGTCATTAGAAGAACCTGACATGGTCCCTCCCAATGAACCTCCAATCCTTTCCTCATCCAATTCTCTATAAGGACATAGTCTCCAGGTTTTACTTTAATGGGAGTTAGACACTATAGGCTGCTTTTACTCTATCATATGAATCCTTTAAGGCTCTAGTCAATGCTAGAAAATAGTCTGTCATCTCCGCAGTCATATGGTGGAAATTGATTATTTTCATTGCATTGGTTACAAGGTGTTTTCAAGGGTCTACCATAAATAATTTCAGCTGGGCTCAATCTAGATTTCCCTACAGTAGTGACTCTCATCTGAAATAAAGCTATTGGGAGTAATTTAATCCATCCAAGTCCAGTCTCCGCCTGCAATGTGGCTAATTTAATATTAAGGGTCTGATTTGCCCTTTCTACAAATCCAGCAGCCTGTGGTCAATATGCACAGTGTAATTGCTGCTGGATCCCCAGCTGTTCACAAAATTCTTTATTGATTTGTCCAATAAAGTGTGGACCGTTATCTGAATTAAGTCGAATGGGGATACTGACTTTAGGGACAATTTCTCTCATTAACACCTTGACAACAGTAGCTGCTTTGTTATCATGAATTGGGTAAGCTTTGATCCACTGGCTGAATACATCAACTATGACAAGTACGTATTTATACCCGTGGCACCTTTCCAATTTGATATAATCCATCTGCAATGTCTCAAACGGACCCACAGGCAATGGTGTTTTTCCTCCTTCACATCCTATTCCTTTCCTTGGATTGTATTTCTGGCAGACCAAGCAACTACTGCTTACCTTCTGAGCTAAAGTTTGTAGTTTTGGATGCCACCAAGTAGCTAATAGAGTGTCCCCTACTGCCCTTGCATCACAATGGGTTGCATAGTGCATACACTCTATAACCTATACTGCTAATTAATCTGTCATGCAGGTCTGCTCTGGTGGAGTGGTCATACAATCCAATACATACCCAAATTGTCTCCATCGTTCCTTATCTCTGTCAGTAGCCTCCTCCGGTAATCGAACAAGTTCTTGGATGCTTGGCATCAGTTTCTCTGAGAGGGACTTGTTAGTTATACTTTTAGTCTCCTTCATCATTTTAGGTACCACCACCTTACATTCCCATGATACTTTCTTGGCTACCAAATCGGCATTATGATTCCCGATATCAACTGGCGTCTGTCCTCTCGTGTGGGCGTTACATTTCATAACCAAAATTTGTCTGGGTAGCGTTAAAGCCTTCAACAAATCTGTCACCAATTGTTTATTTTATATTTGGGTTCCTTTAGAAGTTAGAAATCCCCTATGTTTCCATAATTGTCCAAAATCATGCACCACTCCAAATGCAAACTGAGAATCAGTGTAAATATTTACTTAACATTTTTTCCCAATAATACAAGCCTGAATTTAAGCAAATAATTCAGCTCGCTGTGCTGAATATGGTGACTCAAAAGCTGCTGCTTCTACAATTTCTATTTTCTGATTAACAATTTCATACCCAGATAATCTCTCACCCCACGGTCCAATCGATGCACTCCCATCCACATATAATGTGATGTCTATGGGTGCATCCCTCAAGTCCTCTCTGAGAGATGTTTGAAACTGCCCTAACAATGCCGATACCGAATGTGAACTGTACACTAGAAATCTCTTGTTGGAGTGTCAAATTAGCAGCTGATTGTATACTTTTATATTTTGCAGTTAAAATTTGAGTGCAAAGTGGATGTCCCCTGGCAACCAGATCTAATTTAGAGGAGTAACACGCAAACATGTCTATCCCATGTTTTTGAGTCAGAACTGAAGTTGCACATTCAGATAAAATGGAACAATAGAGCTGGAAAGGTTGGTCATATAATGGTCTTCCAAATGCCAGAGCTTGCATCAGAGATCTTTTTAAGTTTTCAAAGACCTCTTGTGCTATCTTTGTTAATTTATTTTCACCCTCCTTGCTAGTATAAGGTGTTAGCTCTTTGGTTGCCAGAGCTATGTTAGGGATCCAAGGTCTACAATAATTGACCATGCCAAGCCATTGCCTCATTTGTTTGGCTTCTTTTGGAATTAGAAATTTGCAGATGGGTTCAAGTCTGCTTTTCTCGAGACTCCTTTCGGTCACCGTAATTATAATCCCTAAAAAATGTACTTTCTCCTGGGCCATTAGTACTTTTGATGGGGAGACTACATATCCCAACTCAGCGAGATGGTTTAGTAGTTGAGCAGTATCTTGCTGATTACTGGATTCGTTTTTACTGGCCACTGATAAATCATCAATATACTGCACCAATGTTGAATTCATTTTGAGTTTTAAAGTACTCAATTGTTCTTGTAGACACCTGGAAAATAAAATAGGTGAGATGATGAATCCCTGAGGCAATCTGGTCCAGGTATATTGTTGGCCTTTGTATGTGGAAGCAAACAAATATTGACTGTCTTTGTGGAGAGGCAGAGAGATGAATGCATGTTGCAAGTCAACTATCAAAAACTACCAAATTTTTGCTTCAGCCCATATTTGGATACGAGCAGGGTTTGGCACTTGGGCATGGAGTGGTTCTACGACAGAGTTGATTCCTCTCAGATCTTGTACAAGTCTATATTGGCCCTCCTTTCCCAGCTTTGGAACGGCAAGAACAATGGTGTTACAAATCGATTGGCACTTCACCAGTATTTCCTGTTCTAGCAAACCCCAAATTAATTTGTCAATGCTGCTGATGGCCTGTAATTTTAGTGGGTACTGTTGTATTGAAGGAAGTGTTACCCTTTTCTGGAGAGCTACTTGGATGGGATTGATGTTCACGTATCCTACCCGAGTTGTGTCCTCCGCACACACCTGAGGGTCCGCATACCCGTATACCTCACTCCCCAGATGATGTGGTAAGCGGGTAACCACTGTTCTTGGGGCCTGATAAAATTCAACAACATATTGATTAGACAAATTTTGCTTTTGGTAATTATTCGGGTCTGCCATGTGATTGCCTTTCTTATATTGTTCCTTGCTCTTTAACTCTTGCTGGGTAGTTCACCATTCGGGTAATGTAAGGAGCCACTTCTTCAGTTCTTTTCCATAACTGTGCTGGTATCTTGATGTATTCAGCAGCTCCCTCTTTTCCTTCAACTAGTGCCAACACTTCCACCTCCCAATCCTGCTCCTCATATGGTTTAAAGAAGGCTTCCAGCTCTTTATCCTTCCCACTCCTGTCGTAAGCCAGTGTGATGTGAGATGGGGGTTCTTCATCCAAATCTAAGGACCACCACTGAGGGGTCACTATGGAGTAAGGGATCCCAGTGGGTCACTACTATGTCTCTGTAGTTGCATTCTATTTTTAAATAGAAAGCACAGAGCAAATCTCTAGCCATCAAATTGCAGTCTAATCCAGTGGTTATCACAAATCTGTGTCTGATTGCTTTTCCTCCATATACTATGTCTACTGGCTCAGAGATGGGCTACTGGCATACTTGCCCTTGAAACCCGGAAAGGTTCTGAATTTCTTTTGATTCTGGGAGATTATAAATTGATTGAAGTGATGACATGGATGCGCCTGTGTCTACTAAAAAGGTACAGATTTTTCCTTCTACCTGGATAGACAATATAGGTTCTTCGTCAGACTTGCATCCAGTCACCATTAAGTTTGCGAATCATAGGCGTGTAAATGGATTATTCTGGGAAAAGGAGATTTGCCCCCTTGATTCTTGGTTTTCCTGCCAGTTCCCTCTGTGCTCTCTAGAATCCTATTGCTCTCCATTTTCTTTGATCTTGGAAATTTCTTCTGTGACCTCTTCTTCCATTCTTTTCTCCATTTGGGCACTCCCTACTCCAGTGACCTATCACTCCACAAGTATAACTGTGGCCCACTCCTGATGACCGGTATCTCCTTAAATCTGGTCTCTGGGAGATTGGCTCAAGGGCAGGTATCTCTCTATGATATATATTCTGGAACTGATTTCTCCCAATCTGTAATTTGCTGGTACCATGGTTCAGGATCAGATTTTGGCACTTCTTTACTGATTACATATTCAGTCTTTTGTTTTACTGCAGGCTGACTCTTCTGCTTCTTTAAGTCCCTCCAGTGATACCTTACAGCCCTAGCCATTTGGCTGGCACTATTTTCTATCCAGTCCATGTTATTAGTTTTAATGGATTCCGCTACGTTGGTGGGAAGGCAATTCAATAAGATGGCACAATATTGGGGGGAATTTACTCGGTTTCGATAATTTAAATCACCCGATTGTTCCATATATAATTCGGAGAATCGTTCTAAAAATCATCTGCATCCTCTCCCTTTTTTGGCCTTACATCTAGGATTCTGGCCAAGTCAATCGGCTTCTGAATGGTGCTTGCAAGGGCCGTTAAAACAGCCTCTTCCCTTGCACTATTGTCCGCTATTATATTCGCTAGAACTTCGTGAGACGGATGTCCTGGAATTGTTAGTAACCTGGTGTGTTCGCTTGGAGTAATTATTTGCTGGATCATTGCCCATAGATCTCGGGAGTCTGCCTGGTAAACGCGCATTGTAGTTCATAGGTGATCTACAAAGGAAGCAGGTGTTTTCTACTATCGGGAATTTAATTTTAAATGGCGATCATTTCATTGGGCTTCCATGGGGAATAGACTCTTATTGTACAGGGATTATTTGCACTCACTGCATTGGCTGGATCTAAAGAAGGATTAGGCATTTCTCTTACAAGGAACTGCCTACAGGTTGTCTGTTTATTTTTTTAACTTTCTGCCATATCAAGATCTATCTCGGCTTCTTCAATTGTGGTCTCACCCCTGGATGTAGCTTCCCCCTCACTAATGTGTTCATGGTACTTTCTTTTTTTATTTTATTTTTTATATCTTTATTTATTAGCGGTACTGTAAGTTGCATCAGTGTACATCCCTTGTATTGTATTGCAGTCATTGTACCCCTTAATTTTTTCTTATTTTAAGGCTTTAGAAAAGAGAGAATAGAGAGAAAAATAGCAGCATAGAAAGTAGAAAAGTGAAAAAGAGTTCTGAAGGTGCAAAAGCGTGACAGAGGGAAAGGAAACCCTTGAAGAGTTAGAAACGGGAATTAAGAAATAGACCCTGGAGAGGAAAAAAAAAGGGAAATAAAAGAAAAAGGGAAAGATAGAGAAAGTAAGAAGAAAAGCCAGTTACTTTATTTTAAACATCTCGCAAAAGGAATCTACCAACTCGACAGTTTTTCTTCCCCCTTTACCAAGACCCGACACCGGTACTTTTTTGAGGTATTCTTGCATGTTATCCTTGTAATAGATTTATAAATGCAGACCATGTCTTATAGAAACAGTCTGATTTTCCTACTAGTCGGAGTCTCATATCTTCCAAGTGTAGTGTTTTGAACATAGTTGAAATCCACATATTGACTGTTGGTACCGGAGAATTTTTCCAGAATTTTAAGATTAGCTTTTTTCCAGTTATTAAGCCATATTCAAATAGAGTCTTTTGAAACACATTTAATTCGGGGCAATCTTCCGATATCCCTAAGATTATCCAGTCTGCTTCCGGGGTCAGTTTTATTTTAAATATTTTTATGAAAATTTCAAAAATGTCAGTCCAAAATGTTAGAATTTTTGTACAAAAGACAAATGAGTGTGCCATATTAGCTTCTTGACATTGACATTTATCACATATAGGTGAGACGTTGGGAAAAGGTTTACTTATTTTAGTTTTTGAATAGTATAATCTGTGTAAGATTTTATATTGTATTAAGGTGTGTCTTACATTAATTGAACATTTATGCACGTTTAATAAATATTCTTCCCACCTTTCTTTGGGATTTTTATACTTAATTCTTTTTCCCAGTCTCTCCTGATACCATCTGTTGTTGGTATTTCTGCATTTAGAATAATATAATATATATATGATATTAGGTTTGCTGATTCTGCCTTTGTATTCATTACTTCTTCCAGTAAGTCTGGAGGCATATTGTGATAATCTTGTGCGTATTTTTTCAGATAGTCACATTGGAAATATTTAAAATTGTTTACAATTTTACAATATTTTACAATATTTACAATATGATTGTTTCCCATATTGTATTTTAGTTGTATTTGTTTAAATAATAATAGTTTTCCCGATTCATACACATCTCCGAAGATTTTAATTCCAGCTCTTTCCCATTGTATAAATGCTTTATCTATAGTTGAAGGTTTAATTGAGGGGTTTTTACCGATAGGAGATAAGAGAGATACATTTCTTAATTTTAGATTGTGTTGTATTTGTTTCCAAATTCTTTTTTTTTTATTTTTATTTTTTAATTTTTTTTATTGTAGAAACAATATATACCAAGTACATTCTTATACGACATTGAGAGTTATGTAATATACAAAGTTATAACATATTGATTATCGATTAATACTATTCATGTTAATTGTAATATTATCCATTATACATTTCATTGTTATTTATTTTATATAATTGGGAGTATATGTAGTATATTCCTAAAATAAGCAATACACTTAGATTTCTCAAATCATAGATATTCTTCTAATTACCAAATAGAAATCCCCGCTAATATAACTACATAGTACCCAATCTTAAACAAAGCTTTTTGATATTCATAATGTTATCAATACATTAATAATATTTGTATTATTGTTAACTTTATATTTCACAATTATTGTATAATTGAAAATACATAGTTTTATATAATTACAAGTTTAAGACATCTATAATCTTTTCATACGAACAGAAATAAGTGTGTACGTATTAAAAATTTATATAATATGTTTCTATAATTTTTTCCTTAATTAAAGATAGAAAGATAGAGAAAAAGAGTAGAAAATAGAAAAGAAAATGTGAAAAAAGTTTGATTGAAGTATTACTAAATAATCCAATCTTGGAGATACATTCATGATTTGTTATATGTATTTCTTCATCCATTCAGATATTCAGGCCTCAGTCAAGTCCCTGCGCCGAACCATTGTGACCCTGTAGATATTTAATATAGGAGACCATATCTCCTTGAAGAGATCTAACCTGTCCATAAGGACAAGTCTCAATCTCTCCAAGTGAAGTGTCTCCGTCATTTCTGTATTCCACATTTTAATTGTTGGGGATACAGGGCCTTTCCAAAATTTTAATATTAATTTTTTCCCAATTATTAAAGTGTTCTATGATTCCTTGTAATTATTTGTTCCGTTTCCGGTATTCCAAGTATGATTAACTTTGGGTCATAAATCATAGTAATATTAATAACTTTCGAGATTATTTTAAATATTTCATTCCAATATTCTAAAATCTTCGTACAATTAGTAAATGAGTGTGACAAAGTTGCTTCTAAGATTTGACATTGATCACATATAGGTGATAGTTTTGGAAATATATTATGTAGTTTAGATTTAGAATAATGTAATCTATGTAAAATTTTAAACTGTATAAGAGCATGTTTTAGCATTTAAAGAGCAGTAATGTATATGTTGTAACTTTCTTCCCATATTTCTGGACTATTATTTGACGTTAATTCATTTTCCAGCGCTGTCTATGTATTTCCGATGATGGAATATCACTTTCCAGCAAAATATTGTAAATATATGATATCATTTTTTCTGTATTTGGATGTTTATTCAAGCATTCATCTAAAATTGCACTCTTTCTATTTCTAAGTTCTTGTGTATTTGCAGAGATATAGTTTCTGATTTGTAAATATCTGAAATATTCATTATTATGAAGCCCGTAGATTTGTTGTAATTCTTGAAATGAAAGAAAAGAATTATCCTTATAAAGATCCCCTATATTTAAAATTCCTTTATTTTTCCATTGTATAAAAGCTTTATCCATCAATTTTATATTGTATTAAGGTGTGTCTTACATTAATTGAACATTTATGCACGTTTAATAAATATTCTTCCCACCTTTCTTTGGGATTTTTATACTTAATTATTTTTCCCAGTCTCTCCTGATACCATCTGTTGTTGGTATTTCTGCATTTAGAATAATATAATATATATATGATATTAGGTTTGCTGATTCTGCCTTTGTATTCATTACTTCTTCCAGTAAGTCTGGAGGCATATTGTGATAATCTTGTGCGTATTTTTTCAGATAGTCACATTGGAAATATTTAAAATTGTTTACAATTTTACAATATTTTACAATATTTACAATATGATTGTTTCCCATATTGTATTTTAGTTGTATTTGTTTAAATAATAATAGTTTTCCCGATTCATACACATCTCCGAAGATTTTAATTCCAGCTCTTTCCCATTGTATAAATGCTTTATCTATAGTTGAAGGTTTAATTGAGGGGTTTTTACCGATAGGAGATAAGAGAGATACATTTCTTAATTTTAGATTGTGTTGTATTTGTTTCCAAATTCTGATTGTACTGTATATAATTGGATTATTGTTGTAATTTTTATTATTCATCGATATTGGAGAGAGAAGGATTGCTCCAATATTATAAGGAGAGCAATCCTCTCTCTCCATAATTGTCCAATCCAGTTGTTGGGGAGAGTTATCCAGCAGTTGGATCATGTTTCTGATATTTACAGACCAGTAGTAATACATAAAGTTGGGGAGTGCTAATCCCCCTACTACTTTGGGTTTATTCAGATGAGCTCTTTGTATTCTGTGGGATTTATAATCCCAAATAAAATTTGTGATATCTGAGTCCATTTAAAAAAAAAACTTTTTGGGTAAATATATTGGGATAGATTGGAACAGGTATAACATTTGTGGTAGAAAAATCATTTTTATGGCATTTATTTGGCCTATTAAGGACATCGGAAGCGTTTTCCAAAATTTAATCAAGTTACATAGTTTCTTAAGTAGAGGGTTATAATTTTCGTCAAACATATCTTGATATCTTCTAGTAATTTCAATGCCCAAGTATTCAAATTTTCCATAGCTATTTTGAAAGGAAACTGTAAAAGATGCGTAGTCTTTCGGTTTTATTGACATGATTTCACTTTTATTCCAATTTATTCTATATCCTGAAAATGATCCGAAGTCCTCTATTAATTTTAAAATATTTGATATAGTAATATGAGGTTTTGTGATGTACAATAGTACATCATCAGCGTATAGTGATATTTTATTATTGGAATATTTTGTTTTATATCCATGGATATTCGGATGAGTTCTGATTCTTTCCGCTAGGGGTTCAATTATGAGGGCAAATAACAACGGTGATAATGAACATCCTTGTCTGTTTCCCCTTGACAAATGAAATTTCGTAGATAAATTATTGTTTGTTAATATTCTGCCCGTTGGCTTATTATATAGTAATTTAATCCATAGAATAAAATTATCTCCCAGATGAAATTATTGCAATACACTGAGCATATAATCCCATTCGACCTGATCGAATGCTTTCTCTGCATCCAACGATATGATTGAGAGTTTTTGATCTCCAGTTTGGTGTGAATGCATTATATTTAACAGACGTCTCAAATTATTAAATGATTGTCTCTTAGGGATAAACCCCGTTTGATCCGGATGTATTAATTTACTAGCATATTTACTTAGTCTTCTAGATAGTATTTTCGCTAATATTTTTTGATTTGTATTTAGCAACGCAATAGCTCTGTATGATCCAGGTTCTTCCACATCTTTATCTTTCTTATGTATTAGTGTGATCGTGGATTCTGCTAGTGTTTCAGGTAGTATTTGTGCTTTGAAGGCATAAGTATACATTTTCTGTAGGCGGGGGGTAAATATGTCATAAAAACCTTTATAGAATTCGTTACTAAATTCGTCGGGACCTGGTGTTTTTCATTTTTTAATGAGATTATTGTTTCTTCTATTTCCTTATTTGAGATTTGTGCTCCCAATTCCTCTTGTTCCTGCAACTCTAATTTAGGAAGGTTACAATTATCAAAGAACTCTGTAACTTTGTTGGTGTCCATTATCGTTTTAGATGTATACAGATTCTCATAAAATTGTGCAAATATTTTATTATTAATATCACTCGGCAAGGTCAATATTTCCCCTTTGATTGATTTAATCTTTAAAATTGTGTGATCCTTTTCTCGTTTTTTTAACTGACGTGCCAGAAGTTTATGGGGCTTATCCCCAAATTCAAAGTGTTCCTGCCTTGTAATTTGTAATAATCTTATGATTTTCTCTGATAATAATTTATTTAATTTGAATTTCAGTATTATTATTCTATTATGTTTATCCGTAGTGGGGTCTTTAGCGTTTTCTATGTCCAGTTGCCTAATTTGTTCTTCTAGTTGTCTTTGTTCATTCTTATTTTTCTTATTTTGAAAAGCTTGATATGAAATTATCACGCCTCGAATAAATGCTTTAAAAGATTCCCATAATAATGTAGGTGATATGTCTGTCGTGTCGTTTATTTCGAAGAAATGGTCCATTTGCTCTTTTAAATATGTACTCCCTTGCGGGTCTTTTAAAGTTCGTGGATTGTACCTCCAAAACGGTTTGTTCTTAGTCATTCCTTCCATTTTTAGAAAAAAAGTTATTGGGGAGTGATCTGAGATCATATTTGTGTGGTAAATACCACATGGTACTTTCTAAATGACTCCTTTTTCTTCTCTCACTGCTCGTTCAACTCGTCTAAGAATACCCTGGTTTCTGTACCCTTCTTCTACCTTCTTTGTCCTTAACTACTTGAGTTTTCTTTCCAGTTTGGCTTCTTGTACCGTGAACTCCTGGACTACTTACTATTAATGGAGCAGTCGGGGTTAAGGAATTCTGTGCCACAGAATCCGATTGTCTATTCCGTTCGCAAGCTACACAATGCGTATCTAAAGTATGGGGATCGCAAGAAGAATAAGGTGGTGTTCATGGATCTCTACTTCTAACACTTCCCCAATCTTCCAAATACTCATCGTCATCAAAACTAACACCAACCATTGCGTCCTCAAGCTCAAGATTTACTGGTGCCCGTTTCTCTTTGGAAAATGTTCTTCTCCCCTTATCTTTAATACTTTCAGGCTTGTCTCTCAAGATGCCTGGAGGTCGGTACTCTTCAGTATCATCTAATTCTATCCCCCGCTTCAGAGTTTCTTCCTTCCAACTTGCCATTCTTTCAGCCGCTCTTCTTGCTTTCTGTTCCTCATAATAATTTTTCCACAACCGGATTAATTCTCTTGCCTCTTCACTGTTGCTGCATTGCCATATAATCTGCTCAATGTACTACAATCCCTTTACTATATCTACGCCACTTTCGGGCCATAATTCGCTCCCTAATTCTTTGTGTAATACCCCGGAATGATTTCTCAATCGTTCAGCTCTTTGTGGAAACTCGCTGCATATTTCTTGTAACGGATTTTCAGAATCAACAGTCATATCTTTTTCCACGTGATTCCCCATTCTTTTGGACAATGGAAGCAACTCCTAAGCCACTCACACCTTCCTATCTGTTTAATTCAATTCACTCCTCCCTTTCAATCTCCAAGACTATCAAGATCGCTCCCCAACAATGGCCAATGGCTGCTAAGCACGGATAATCCAGCACCTCTTTCACACAGTTACACAATCAGTCCTTCCAATCTACTATTCAAATTCTTCCCTTGTCTCTCACAAATTCACACAATTCCCACTCTACAATTTCCATAGTTCTCAATCATCCACAATTTAAGGGGCTCCAGGGAACAATCAACCACAATCAAACACGTTCTCGCAGCCCGTTTCCTTTACCCAGATCCACTTCAGTCTAAACACATGCAAATAAGCTCCAAATACGCAAGCAAAATCGTATACAGAAAATAAATTATACCACTTATTATTATTATACCCTACCACATTCCCATATAAACCATAAGCATTCGTCTAATATCGCAATCGCCAAATGTACAGTTCCAAAAATAAATCACAATATATTTTAATCCCTCCTCGTGGTGTGCTCGGTCAATGGAACAATCCCTCCCCCGAAGCAATCGATCAGATGGAGATGAACCCCCGATCTAACAACCCCGGATCGGACTTTAATACTAATACAATCCTTACTAAACCAAATTCTTAAACATTCCCTTTAACCTACTATTATCCCAGTTTCCCAACACTCAAAACTCTTAAACAACAAACAATCAGTACTATATAACAATTCATGATCTTAACACTTTACAAATGTCTCTTACACACAACGTCGGATCCGCACTAAATTCTATCACTATCAATACAATACACTATAGCCACAACAATCTAACAGTAATCTTTAATTCCATAGTTTCAAAAACAATCACAGTATTTTGTTTCACTGCTATCAACCTCTCCCTCAGATACAGAAGACTTCAGTGAACCTCTCCCTCAGATACAGAAGACTTTCCCATCCTAGGTACACCTTGCTGAGGGGTACTACTTCATAATGAGCTACTTTTCACCTTCAGATACTTTTCCTCTCGCTTAGACTCACGCTTCTATTGGGGGACCCGTTCCTCCACTAAGTTCTCAGAATTAGGTGCACTTTTTCCCGTCTGGTTACTTTTCACTATAAAAGTTCATGAACAGAAATACAGAGGCTACACTGCAAGATGCAAACCACTAGTTAGCCACTGAAATAGGATGGCCAGGTTACAGTTTGCCAAGAAGTACTTAAAAGAGCAACACCAGATCTGGAAAAAGGTCTTGTGGGCAGATGAGATGAAGATTCACTTATATTCACAAATCTTTTATTCTTCTTTCTCAGTCTCATAATGGATTCTTTGACTTTCATTGGCACAACTTTGGTCCTCATGTTGATAAACAGCAATAAAAGTTTCCAAAGGTGATGGAAAGACTGGAGGAAAGACTCGTTGCTGAGAGCTCCCTTATACCTGCATGAAGGAGGCAATTAAACACATCTGAGTAATTACAAACACCTGTGAAGCCATGTGTCCCAAACATTATGGTGCCCTGAAATGGGGGGACTCTGTATAAATACTGCTCTCATTTCTACATTGTGAAACCAAAATGTATAAAAATGGCCTTTATTAAAATCTGACAATAGAAACATAGAAACATAGAAATTAGGTGCAGGAGCAGGCCATTCGGCCCTTCGAGCCTGCACCGCCATTCAATATGATCATGGCTGATCATCCAACTCAGTATCCTGTACCTGCCTTCTCTCCATACCCCCTGATCCCTTCAGCGACAAGGGCCACATCCAACTCCCTCTTAAATATGGCCAACGAACTGGCCTCAACTACCTTCTGAGGCAGAGAATTCGACAGAATCACCGCTCTCTGTGTGAAAAACGATTTTCTCATCTCGGTCCTAAAAGACATCCCCCTCATCCTTAAACTGGGACCCCTTGTCCTGGACTTCCCCAACATCGGGAACAATCTTCCTGCATCTAGCCTGTCCAACCCCTTAAGAATTTTGTAAGTCCCTATGAGATCACCCCTCAATCTTCTAAATTCCAGCGAGTACAAGCCAAGTCTATCCACTCCTTTCTTCATATGGAAGTCGTTGCCTTCCCAGGAATCAGTCTGGTGAACCTTCTCTGTACTCTCCCTCTATGGCAAGAATGTCTTCCTGAGATTAGGAGACCAAAACTGTACGCAATACTCCAGTGTGGCCTCACCAAGACCCTGTACAACTGCAGTGGAACCTCCCTGCTCTTGTACTCAAATCCTTTGCTATGAATGCCAAC
The DNA here is from genome assembly GCA_035221665.1 of Okamejei kenojei. NCBI lineage: Eukaryota > Metazoa > Chordata > Chondrichthyes > Rajiformes > Rajidae > Okamejei > Okamejei kenojei. The sequence continues at coordinate 91,566,563 of CM069132.1, forward strand.
ATACTATTTCGCTTTCTTTTACAGCCTGCTGCACCTGCATGCCTACTTTCAATGACTGGTGTACCATGACACCCAGGTCTCGCTGCATCTCCCCTTTTCCTAATCGGTCACCATTCAAATAATAGTCCTACCTTCCTGTTTTTGCCACCAAAGTGGATAACCTCACATTTATCCACATTAGACTGCATCTGCCATGCATTTGCCCACACACCAGTCTATCCAATTCATCCTGCAGCCTCCTAGCATCCTCCTCACAGCTAACACTGGCCCCCAGCTTCGTGTCATCCGCAAACTTCGAGATGTTGCATTTAATTCCCTCGTCCAAATCATTAATGTATATTGTAAATAGCTGGGGTCCCAGCACTGAGCCTTGCGGCACCCCACTAGTCACTGTCTGCCATCCTGAAAAGGACCCGTTCACTCCTACTCTTTGCTTCCTGTCTGCCAGCCAGTTCTCTATCCACATCAATACCGTGTGCTTTAAGTTTGTATATCAATCTCTTGTGTGGGACCTTGTCGAAAGCCTTCTGAAAGTCCAGATGCAACACATCCACTGCTTCTCCCTTATCCACTCTACTAGTTACATGCTCAAAAAATTCAACAAGATTCGTTAGACATGATTTACCCTTCGTAAATCCATGCTGACTTTGTCCAATGATTTCACCACTTTCCAAATGCGCTGCTATCCCATCTTTAATAATTGACTCTAGCAGTTTCCCCACTACCGATGTTAGACTAACTGGAGTGTAATTCCCCGTTTTCTCTCTCCCTCCCTTTTTAAAAAGTGGGGTTACATTAGCTACCCTCCAATCCTCAGGAACTACTCCAGAATCTAAAGAGTTTTGAAAAATTATCACTAAGGCATCTGCTATTTCTGGGGCTACTTCCTTAAGTCCCCTTGGATGCAGCCTATCAGGCCCTAGGGATTTATCGGCCTTTAATCCATTCAATTTACCCAACACCACTTTCCGGCTAACCTGGATTTCACTCATTTCCTCCATCTCATTTGACCCGCGATCCCCTGCTATTTCCGGCAAATTATTTATGTCTTCCTTAGTGAAGACAGAACCAAAGTAGTTATTCAATTGGTCTGCCATGTCCTTGTTCCCCATGATCAATTCACCCGTTTCTGACTGCAAGGGACCTACATTTGTTTTAATTAATCTTTTGCACATCACATATCGATAAAAACATTTGCAGTCAGTTTTTATGTTTCCTGCCAGTTTTCTTTCATACTCCATTTTCCCTTTCTTAATTAAGCCCTTTGTCCTCCTCTGTTGGTCTCTGAATTTCTCCCAGTCCCCTGGTAGGCTGCTTTTTCTGGCTAATTTGTACGCTTTATCTTTTTCTTTGATAATATCCCTGATTTCCCTCGTTATCCATGGATGCGCCACCTTTCCTGATTTATTCTTTTGCCATACTGGGATGAACAATTGTTGTAGTTCATCCATGCAGTCTTTAAATGCCTTCCATTGCATATCCACCGTCAACCCTTCAAGAATCAATTGCCAGTCGATCTGTGCCATTTCACGTCTCATACCCTCAAAGTTACCTTTCTTTAAGTTCAGGGCCCGTGTTTCTGAATTAACAATGTCGCTCTCCATCCTAATGAAGAACTCAACCATATTATAGTCACTCTTGCCACATACAACAAGGCTGCTAACTAACCCTTCCTCATTACTCAATATCCAGTCTAGAATAGCCTGCTCTCTCGTTGGTTCCTCCACATGTTGGTTTAGAAAACTATCCCGCATACATTCCAAGAAATCCTCTTCCTCAGCACCCCTGCCAATTTGATTCACCCAATCTATATGTAGATTGAAGTCACCCATTATAACGGTTTTACCTACGTTGCAAGCATTTCTAATTTCTTGTTTGATGCCATCCCCAACTCCACTACTACTGTTAGGTGGCCTGTACACAACACCCACTAGCGTTTTCTGCTCCTTAGTGTTTCGCAGCTCCACCCATATCGATTCCACATCCGCCAAGCTAATGTCATTCTTTTCTATTGCGTTAATCTCCTCTCTAACCAGCAACGCTACCCCACCTCCTTCTCCTCTCTGTCTATCCTTCCTGAATATTGAATAACCCTGGATGTTCAGCTCCCAGCCTTGGTCACCCTGGAGCCATGTCTCCGTGATCCCATATCATAATTATTAATAGCTATCTGCACATTCACCTCATCCACCTTATTAAGAATGCTCCTCGCTTTGAGACACAAAGCCTTAAGGCTTGTTTTTACAACACTCTTGGCCCTTTTACAATTATGTTGAAAAGTGGCCCTTCTAGATTTTTGCCCTGGATTTGTTTTCCTGCCACTTTTCACCTCGCTACCTATTGCTCCTATCCTCATTTTACACCCCTCTGTCTCTCTGCTCACACATTTAAGAAACCCTCCACTTCTTATTCTCCGTTTGTTATTTTTGTCTTCTTTCCTCCCTACGTGTTGCGTCTGACTGCTTCTCTTCTCTGCCTCCTGCCTCACAAATGGACTGCTTGCCTTCTCTATTTGAGTCCCTCCCCCCAACCAATCTAGTTTAAAGTCTCCCCAGTAGCCTTTGCAAATCTCCCCGGGTTCAAGTGCAACCCGTCCTTTTTGTACAGGTCACACCTTCCCCAAAAGAGGTCCCAATGATCCAGAAACTTGAATCACTGCGCTCTGCACCAGTCCTTTAGCCATGCATTTATCCTCCACCTTGCTCCATTCCTACTCTCCCTGTCGCGTGGCACAGGCAGTAATCCTGAGATTGTTACCTTTGCGGTCCTTCTCCTTAACACTCTTCCTAACTCTCTAAATACTCCTTTCAGGACATCCTCTCTTTTTCTACCTATGTCATTGGTACCTATATGTACCACGACCTCTGGCTCCTCTCCCTCCCATTTCAAGATATCTTGGACACGTTCAGTCACATCCCGGACCCTGGCACCAGGGAGGCAAACTACCATCCGGGTGTCCTGACTGCGTCCACAGAATCGCCTATCTGACCCCCAAACAATAGAGTCCCCTATTACTGCTGCCCTCCTCTTCTTTTCCTTACCCTTCTGAGCAACATGACCTGTCTGTAGCTCCTCTCTATGGCTTCCTCACTCTCCCTGACCAGACGGAGGTCGAGCTGCTGCTCCAGGTACCGAATACGGTCCATTTGGAGCGCCATCTTGACGCACCTGGCGCAGATGTGGACGTCTGGAGAGCTATCTGACTGCATGACCTCCCACATCTGACATCCAGAACAGTAAACTGCCCTGGCACTCATCCTCCCACTTACCCTGGATACAATACAATACACAATACAATGCAAGGATTTTAGCTGAAAGAAATCAGCAGAGATCTGACTGCCAATCAGCTGCTCCCTCGAGTCGTCTTCCACCAATCAACGGCTTCCTCAACTGCGAGCTGGGAGTTTTGAACTGCGAGCTGCGAATGGAACGTTACGGATTTGGGCTCCTCCCACTGCAACCGCTCCTGGGCCTCTGTGGAAACAAGCCCCGCGAACGAGTTTTTAAACTTACAGCTCTTATATAATCTGTATTATATATATATTTTTTTATTTTTTTATTTTTATTAAACACAAAATGTTATCCTTTAAACTTTACTACTAAATACTGAACCCTTAACTCCCAGAATCCTTAACTCCCTGTTAATGTATTAATGAAATGTAAAAATGTAAACCCTGGGTTGCACCCAATCAGCTGCTTCCTCTGGTCCTCTTCAACCAATCAGAGGCTTCCACCAGATTCCCTCTCTGGAAGATGGAACGTTGCAGATTTCGGTCTCACAGCGCAGGTAACTCCACCCTCTCGCACCAACGGCTCCCCGGGCCTGTGTGAAAAGCAAGCCCCGCGCTAGATTTATACTCACAGCGCAGGGAACTCCACCCTCTCGCACCAACGGCTCCCCGGGCCTCTGTGAAAAGCAAGCCCCGCGCTAGATTTATACTCACAGCGCAGGTAACTCCACCCTCTCGCACCAACGGCTCCCCGGGCCTCTGTGAAAAGCAAGCCCCGCGCTAGATATATACTGTGCACTTTAACCACGTGATTTATTTTCTATTACAAATCTCAAATTGTGGAGTACAGAGGCAAATAAATAAATGATGGGTCTTTGTCCCAAACATTATGGAGGGCACTGTATATAGTCTATCCACTGACTAGTTAGCATGCAACAAAAGCGTTTCTCTGTACTTCAGTACACGTGACAATAAACTGGGTTAATGTTTTCTCATTAATGCAATTTTAACTCTACGATTAATTTGACGAGTTATGTCAGGTGTTTTGGTCAAACTGAGCATAACATTGAAAGTGTCCAGTCAGTTGAAAGCAATTTATAGTCATTTCTTTGTATACCTCAAAATTGGAACAGTGCTATCTCCCTGTTTTCTGATCATGTTTTTATTAAATGCGGTGGAAACCATTTAATCGCACATTGCTATTCACCATCAATTGACAGGATATATAACTGTTGACAAATATTACCTTCCCTGAAAGTAATATTGGATGTCTTTGATCAGTCATTTATATCCCGGTAATCTCCTGCTATAAAATATAATATTTTTTCCCTCCAAGTTATTATCCTATATCCCTTGAAGAGCAATCCCAACATTGTGCTTCAAAGTATTTGCAATTTTTTTAGCTAATCTGTAAAATTATGATGTGGTGCGTGCAAGATTAGATTTGATGAGATAGCTGAAGCAAACCTGGATCACATTGTGTCACTAATGATAAAGTAACAGGCTCAGAAATTATTCATTCTACTTTCCTCTGAGCCACGACTACTATAATCAGGAATAGATTGGATTCTTTTTTCAAGAGAACAAAGTAGGCTGTGGTGTATAGGGCATATCTCTGGGTGGTTATTTTCTGCCTCATGAGTAACAGTTTGGTGACTTAACCACTGCATGACCATACTCACTATCAGGTAAACTTACGACGTGCTATAGTGTGGTTTTGTTTTATTGAAGAATGCTTTATTTCGTTCGCAACACCTCATAAAATAAAACATTTGTGTGAGACTATGTCGACATTTTAAATTATGGACTATGTGCCAGAAACGTTGTGGCTATATCACAAAGAGGTTTTGCAACATTTTAAGAAGGCAGCTCACCACCCACTTCTCAAAGGCAATTAGGCATGGCAATAAATGCTGGCCTTCCACAAATCAATAATTAAATAGCTAACATTCAGCTTTAGTCTTTTTAATGATAAGGGGATTCGTTTTGGCAAAACTAAAACTATGACCAGAGAAATATAGAACTGTAGATGGTGGAATCTTGAGCAGAACAAAAGTGCGGAAGGAACTCGGAGGTTCAGGCAGAATCTAGGGAGGGAATGGACAGGCGAATTTTGGGTCAGGACAGTACTTCAGCCAGGATTTGTCAGAAGAAGAGTTTTGACCTAAAACATTATGTCCATTCTCTCCACGGATGCTGCCTCGTTCTATCAGTGTATCCCGCACTTGTGTAAAACTAAAAACAGCTGCTTTGCAACTCCCTTTAAATCTGGAAATGATTAAATTATTGCTTTGACACAAAGAAGAAAATGCATATGGTCCTTATCATTTGGAGCCTGACAATAACTAAGCAGTTAACAAAAATGATGACATTAACTAAATGACACAATGATTTTGAATGTGTCAAAGTCTTTTTGAAATTTTTATTGCATTAGCGTACTATGCAAGTAGTTATAATTTATTAATTCCAAATATAAAGTGAAAAATTATTGGACTTTCTGAGATAGCATTATAAAAGATAAACTGCTGCTAGCATTGAAGGTTGGCAAAAGAGCAAAACGTAAGAGAAGGAATTTCAATGGAAATGCAGGGAAAAAAGATCTACTTATCAAGTGCACCAATAAATTACAGCTGAACTGAAAAACACCTGCTGCTCTTCAATAATTTAAATGCTGAGCAGTAATCTAACTCATGACTTAAAATGCAAAAGAGAACACGTGGATTAACTTAACACTTAAGATTTCAAACATTTGTATTTAATATTTAAACCTCAATTTGTTGAATTCATTATTAGTTAGAATAAAACCAATAAAAAAATATCTCTCATATATTTCTTGGTTCTATATGTTTTTGAGTTATTTTTTTTTAAATTATTTGATCAAAATTGTAATTGAAGGGTTAGTGCTTCAAAGAGCTGGATAGAGTGATCAGCTATGGTACAGATAGAAGTGTTTCTCTGTTACCCAGAGCATTTGGGTAACCATTTAAAATACAGACACAATCTAAGCATCTTAGAGCATTAGTTATAGATGCTACTGCCAGTTTATTCTGTCAGAGACTAAAGTTTAAAGGGATTCTATTTAGACAGAAGAAAGAGACATGGGCCAGATCATTATTCAGCAGTCTGATAGAAGAATATATCGAAACCACCCTTGCCACTTACAGGGTTCCTTCTCTGATAAACTAACTGATAATATTTTAGTCTTTGAAATTCAATAACCTTTTTTTCTGGAGCAATAGGATTTTTTGTCTATCTAAATAATAAAATCGCTGCCGTTATTATGCAATTAAATAATATTGGTTTAGCCCCTTTAGAAACTTTGCAAAACAGCAACAGATGCTCCAAAGGAAGATTATGCCTCGTCCACTTTCCTACCTGATCACTGCATCCTCTCGTTCCTTGAGACAAACATCTATTGATTTCAGCCTTGAATACACAGAACAAGTGGAGTAACAGCTTTTTGAGGTAGAAATTTCTGAAGAATTTCAGCCCTCGGTGAAGAGGAATTTCTCTCATCCACAGGTGATCCCTTAACCTGAAGTCATAGAATACACTAATAGAGTGGACTTTTCCCATATTATGATCCTTTATGTCTCAAAGAGATCACCTATCAATCTGAGTGAGGCTGGGCCAATCTCACTCAATTTTCCCTTATAGATCAACCACCTCATCCCTGGAACTGACTAAGAGAATCTGTGCTGTATTGATTCTAAGGGAGGTACATCCCTTGGGTGTTGGGAACAAAATTACAGTACACCATGGCAATGCCTTATTCATTCTGATTGAGGCCTCTTTGCTTTAGTCTCACATCCTTTTTATAAGAAAAGCCAGAATTCAATTTGCCTTCCAAGCTGCTTATTGTAGATTAATACAGGTGCTCCCTAATTTACAATGCCTCGACTTGCGATATTTCGACTTTACGATCGGCAAATGCTCGGTGAGCTGCACGTCACTTCTGGTCACGTGATCTCAATGTATTAAATGCATTTCGACGCGATATGTTCGGTTTATGTTGGGTTTATCGGAACGTAACCCCATCGTAGGTTGAGGAGCAGCTGTATTTATTTTCTGTTTAATGAACCACCATATCAAGTACAAACTCATATTTTCCTACATTATCTCCATCTGCTCCCTCTCGCTACTACTTTTGTTGATTATGTCACTTTGAAGATATTTTGCATCTTCGACACTTATTTAACCTAGGTTTGTGTAATGATGTAATGCATGTTGCCTTTTCATCTTAATAATCACAATTAAAAAAACGTATTACTAATTTTAATTTTCTATTCTGTAACCAGTTCACTATCTATGCCAGTTTATTTCTACAAAAAAATAAAAGTCTTCATTTTATGAGACAATCTTTTATGCAGTTCTTCACAAAATGCAGAAAATCTAAATGCACGAATATCTAATTATACTATGTCACTTAGTTCTCTTGTTGGTTACACACCCTCAAAATGCCTGGCTTAAAATATGTTGACTCTACAAGTCCTATTATGGTTCACAAAACAAATTCCTAATAATGGGCTGCAACATTTTGATGAAAAAAGATCCCAGATTAACTAGTTTACAATTACTCATGTAACTTTCCCTTTTTTGTTAAGAAGCAGTGCTGCATTTGCTGTTAAAGATAGACACAAAATGCTGGACGAACTCAGTGGGTCATGCAGCATCTCTCGAGAAAATGGATAGGTAACTTTTTAGATTGGGTAACTTCTTAGCTCTCGACGCAAAACGTCACCTAACTATTTTCTCCATAGAAATCCGCATTTTGTGTCTTTCTTTGGTATAAACAAGAGTCTGCAGTTCCTTTTTATTGCATTTGCTATTCTTCAGCCTGCTGTCACTATACCAGAATCTACGGAGTTATTTAAAATAATCACTAATTCACTCACCATCTCATCTCCCTTACTACCCGAGATAATGTTTAGGAATTTTACTGCTATTACCTCAATGATTTCTAAGGTTACACATGGTTACAATATCTTTCATAACATTTTATTATTGTCTCTTCTTGCGCAGTTTATCTGCAATGCTCGTCTCAGGGGTGTACTCATCGTTCCATTCACAATCAGCTGCAATTGTGTTATAACAATATTCCTTTATTTTGATATAAAAAAGCAAAGCCTATTTGAAAAAGCATGCAAATGCATAAGCTTAATCTTTCTTTTTACATAAAAATTAGTTAGAAAGATAATGTTACTGGTGTGATATAAATTTGAAAGTAGAGGATAATAATTAAAATTACTTTATCTTACAAGGAAGGAGAGAACATTTTTATTGTTTAATTTGAAAAATCATCCAGCACATCTTTCGGTTAAGTAAACACATCAGAGATACTTGAACCCCTTTGCGTCTTTCTCCTCAGTACAGCTCGGGACACAAGGAGAGGATGGTGTTGGATTTGATCCACTGCCTGGAATCACTGCCACTGCTACCGATTCTTCCTCGTGTATATTTGTCAAATGCATGGGGCCAAATGATCTGACTTGTCTCTGAGGTGGATCAGAGTTGTCTCTGAAAAATGAGTAGGCTTCAGGCAGTGTACTGGCAGCTGCCAAAGGGTTTTGAATTGGATTTAATGGTTACAGATAGCCATTGCAATAAACTACTTTCATCACTTACTTGCTCTGTTCTCCGTTGGGGTCTATCACACAATTATTATTTTGATATTAAGAAAATTAAGTGAGAAATTTAAAATTTTTTAGTTTGTTGTAAAATGTATGTTTTAGTTTATGTTTAGTTTTGTATTATGTGCGGGGTGGTGGGGGGAATGTTTTCCTATCTCTTTCCTCGATGGAGATGTGACATTTTCCATGTTGTATCTCCGCCTGCACTGCGGCCTAACATCATGGAGCAGGCGGCCTCTTGCTGGGACTTCTGGAGCTCCATATCCGTGGAGCCTGTGGACTTTAACATCTTGGAGCGGGCGATCCCTTTGCCAGGGGTCGGCCCTTGGTCCTCCAACCTGCGGGAGCTGTGGACCTTAACATCATGAAACTCGCTGTCCCTGGTTAGGAACCAATTTCGGGGACTCCAAGCCTCAGGAGTTTCGACCGCCCCAGATACAGGAGCTTACACCGCACTGACGAGGGAGGTCAACCGCCGGCTGTGGATGGTTCGACTCCCCCGACCGGGGGAGGAAAGGTGCAAAGAAGATAAGACTTTATTGCCTTCCATCAGAGTGAGGAATGTGGAGGAGCTGCTGTGGTGGATGTTTATGTCAATTTTTATGTACTTGTGTTTCTTGTTGATTTATGGCTATGACTGTATGGCAAACCAAATTCTTTGTATGTTGCAAAATATACTTGGTTAATAAATTACGATTATGATTATGATTATGACATCATGCAGCATTAAGAGGCTCTGGCTAAACTGGAGTCAATGGTAATCAGGAGGAAAATCCTCAGCTGGTTGGTATCATATTGAGTACAAAGGAGGGTGGTTGTGGTTGATGCAAGTCGATCGTCCACAGGACATCTCTGCAGGGTTTTGTTAGGAGTTGTGTCCTTGGTCCAATTATCTAGAGCTGCTTCATCAATTACCTTCATGCCAAATGAAGATCTAACAATTATTTCTCTTGATGCAGAAAAGGCTTTCGACCAAGTGGAATGGTCTTATCTTTTCACAGTGTTGGAAAAATTCCAATTGGGAGAAAACTTTACTTTATGGGTGAAACTTTTATTCACTAATCCGACAGCTAGAATATTGACAAATCAAATGCTTTCACCTAAATTTTATTTATCTAGGGGTAACAGACAAGGGTGTGCTCTTTGTCCAATGTTATTTGCTTTAGCCATAGAACCCCTTGCCGAGAGTATCAGGTCCCATTCAAACCCCTGTCTCACTGTGCGAGTTGGCCCACGAGTGACCCCGAGTTTTCACTCGTGGTGATCACGTAGCGGGAACGTCGGAACTCGCACGAGCAACTTATCGACTCGTGGCGCTAACGGCAGGTACTCGGGAAACTTGTTAAAACCCCTGTCTCACTGTGCGAGTTGGCCCACGAGTGACCCCGAGTTTTCACTCATGGTGATCACGTAGCGGGAACGTCGGAACTCGCACGAGCAACTTATCGACTCGTGGCGCTAACGGCAGGTACTCGGGAAACTTGTTAACTCGTGAAAAAAATCAAACATGTTTGATTTTTTCCACGAGTCAAATTAACTGTTCAAGTGTAAAATGGAAACATTTTAACTCGTTGTAATAACGTAGTGGCCCCGTGCGTTTATCTTAGTGTCTCGTGAGTGTACCGTGGGAACTTTAATAATCTGTTCTTTTGCTCGTAAGACTGAACCAAAGATAGACACAAAATGCTGGAGTTTATAACTCAGCGGACCAGGCAGCATCTCTGGAGAGAAGGAATAGAGTCGAGACCCTTCTTCAGACTTTCCTTCGCTCCAGAGATGCAGCCTGTCCCGCAGAGTTACTCCAGCATTTCGTGTCTATCTTCGGCCTTTCTGCCACTTGTCCCCGTGGCTTCACTCTGTCTCAATGAACGGCTTAAAGACCTGCCGTAGGGGCAAGTCTGGGGTGGTGGGTGGGATGTGTCCACGTGTGATGCTCCATCCACCTCCCCGGGGCCGAGAGTGTGGGATTGGGAAGGAACTGCAGATGCTGGTTCACACCGGAGATAGACACACACAATGCTGGAGTAACTCGGCGGGACAGGCAGCATCTCTGGAGCGAAGGAATGGGTGGCATTTCGGGTAAGTCTGAAGAAGGGTCTCGACTCTATTCCTTCTCTCCAGAGATGCTGCCTGGTCCGCTGAGTTGTGTGTGTGTGTCTCTCTCCCTCTCTGTCTATCTGTGTGTATCTGTGTGTGTGTCTGCTGTCTGGTCCCGGTGGCCGCTCAAAGTCACCCGAGCTGCTTGATTCCTCTGAAGTGGTGGCCAGCTGCTGTCTGTGTGTGTGTGTGTGTGTGTGTGTGTGTGTGTGTGTGTGTGTGTGTGTGTGTGTGTGTGTGTGTGTGTGTGTGTGTGTGTGTGTACTGTCGGGTCCCGGTGGCCGCTCAGTCACCCGAGCTGCTTAATTCCTCTGAAGTGGTGGCCAGCTGCTGTCTGTGTGTATCTGTGTGTGTGTGTGTGTGTGTGTGTGTGTGTGTGTGTGTGTGTGTCTCTCTCTCTCCCTCTCTGTCTATCTGTGTGTGTGTGTGTGTGTGTGTGTGTACTGTCGGGTCCCGGTGGCCGCTCAGTCACCCGAGCTGCTTAATTCCTCTGAAGTGGTGGCCAGCTGCTGTCTGTGTGTATCTCTGTGTGTGTGTGTGTGTGTGTGTGTGTGTGTGTGTGTGTGTGTGTGTGTGTGTGTGTGTGTGTGTGTGTGTGTCTCTCTCTCCCTCTCTGTCTATCTGTGTGTATCTGTGTGTGTGTCTGATGTCGGGTCCCGGTGGCCGCTCAAAGTCATCCGAGCTGCCTCATTCCTCTGAAGTGGTGACCAGCTGCTGTCTGTGTGTATCTCTGTGTGTGTGTGTGTGTGTGTGTGTGTGTGTGTGTGTGTGTGTCTCTCTCTCTCTCTCCCTCTCTGTCTATCTGTGTGTGTGTGTGTGTGTGTGTGTGTGTCTGCTGTCGGGTCCCAACGGCCGCTCAATGTCAGTCACCCGGGCTGCTTCCTTTTTTAAAATTATTTAAAATAGAGATCCATTGCAAAAAAGTATTTAAAAACATAAAAAAACAAGAAATGCTTGGTAGAATGCGCATTTTCCCATTGTAGGTCATATCAATAGATGCGGCCGCGCTGAAATAACTCAAAACCACAGGATGGAGATGTATTTTAACATTGTTGCTTTATTAAACCATACCTTCATTCACGATTGGCTCAAGAGTAACGGGAGAGGAACTTGCTAACTCGGGAGAGGAACTTGCTAACTCGGGAGAGGAACTTGCAACATCGCAGCAATTACATACCCGTGGGAACTCGGCCACACACTTGATCATACACTTGCAGTCTCGTGCGCAGCCACGAGTCTATCACTCGGGGTACCTCGTGGGTCAACTCGCACAGTGAGACAGGGGCATCAGGCATTTATGGATATAATACCAAATATACCTCCAATAAAATTTCGTTACACGCAGATGATGTACTTTTATACATTACTAATCCCCAAGTTAGTATTCCAAATGTTTTAAACATTATAGAACAATTTGGTTCTTTTTCTGAATACAGAATAATTTGGAACTAAAGTGAAATCATGCCAATAAAAGATCAAGACCCTTCTCAACGCTAACAATTTCCTTGCAGAATCGTTACTGAAAAGTTTAGATATCTTGGAATTTACGTGACTAGAAAGTATTCCTCTTTGTTTAAAATAAACTTCCCACCATTAATCACTAAATTGTATGCCTACATCCAATTTTGGAAAACACTTCCTTAATCTCCCTTATTGGTAGATTAAATGCCATAAAGATGATCTTCCTTCCGCAACTTTTATACTTATTCCAATCAATACCGATATATCTCCCTAAAAGCTTTAAAAAAAATTGACTCTATTGTCACTAACTTTATTTGGGACCACAAAACCCACCGAATACATGAAAGACATTTGTGCAAATCCAAAGAAAATGGAGGATTAGCTCTACCTAATTTTCTTTTTTATTACTGGGCAACTAATATTACAAATATAACTTTCTGGTTGGATGATACATGTCAACGTGTAACTGGTTAAAAATGAAGAGGGAACATTGTTTGCCTTTTTGTATAGGCTCAATCCTCCTATCTCCAATGCATTTGAATAAGTCAACGTATGAGCAAAATCCAATAATACATAGTACTATCCGTATCTGGAAACAGCTGAAATTCAGTCTTAAATTGAGAAATATATCCCTCCTTCTTCCTATTGCAAATAATCCCTCGTTTAAACCATCTACTTTAGATGTGGTGTTTGTTCAATGGAAGAACTTGTGAATCAATACTGTGGGAGACCTCTATAAGAAGGGGACTCTCTCCTCTTTTCAAGAACTACAGGAGAAACATGACCTGAATGCCAATAATTTTTTTCGATATCTTCAAATCCGAGATTACGTGAAAACATATACACAAGACTGTCCTCTTATGGGACCAGATAGATTAGACGATTGTTTGAATAGATATGCCGAAACAAGTAAGTTGATATCTTATATTTATAACACTCTTCTTAATATTTACACCCCACCCTCTGAGATTTATAGGCAAGCATGGGAGGTTGAGCTGAGTTTACCCATTTCGAAAGATATATGGGAGGAAAGCCTACAATACATTCACTACTGTTCTTTAAATGCCAGGCATTGCCTGATACAATTTAAAATATTGCTTAGGTTATACTACTCAAAGACCAAATTGAACAAGATCTTCCCAACTGTCTCTCCTCTTTGTGATAAATGTCACTTTCAAGAAGGCACCCAAGCTCATTCTTTCGTATCCTGTAAAAATACAAAACTTCTGGATGGAAATATTCAATATCATTTCTAAAAGCACTTCAATTGGAGCCAGATTCAAAACTAATAATATTAGGAATATCAGAGGGCTGCCCTAATCTGACAATATCTCAAAGACGCTTTCTTGACTATGGTTTAATAACTGCAAAATAACTTATACTTAAATTCTGGAAAAAGATAACAGTCTCCACAGTGAAGATGTGGATCACAGAAATGACTGAGACATTACATCTAAAAAAAAGAAGGCTTGTCTTGACTAACAAACCAGATCAATTTTCCAAAATATGGTCACCTTTTATTGAATTTCTTCAACAACAATGGTTGAACAAAAACTCAAAAGCGACGCTAGCGTCGGGTGAGCGGGCGTATGGAAGGGCAGTGGGATATATCTCCGCTTCTTTCACTTCTTCGTTAGTTCTGGGGTTTTTATTTTTTATTTTTTGTGTCTTTCTCGAAATTCTTTCTTCTCTTTTTCTTTTCTTCTTTCTTTCCCTTTTTTCCTTTTTCTTTTTTTCCGATTTAGTTATTAGTTTATACAATGCTAAAACTGAAGCAGTACGAAAATTGTATAACTGTTATGTCAATTACTTTCTCTTTGTACAATTGCTTCTAATAAAATAAATATTTTAAAAAAAATCGATGACCTTCCTTCAGCCGTAAGGGCAAAGGTAAGGATGTTCACTGATGATTGCATAATATTCAGCACCATTCGAGACTCCTCAAATAATGAAGCAGTCCACATCCAAATGCAAAAAAACCTGGACAATATCCAGGCTAGGCTGATAATTGGCCAGTGGCATCCGTGAACACAGGCAACGGCGATGTCCAATCAGAGTAAATGTAGTTATCAATCAATCCCTGTCATTCAAGGGCATTACCATGTCCTGTGGGTTACTTTTTACTAGAATTCAAACCAGAGTAACTATTCATAAAATGTGATGACAAGAGCAGGTCAAAGTTCAGCAAATAACTCGCCTCATTACGCTCTAAAGCCTGAAGACCATTGACAAGGTTCCAGTCAGGAGTGTGATGGAATATACTTCACTTACCTTGTTGTGTGTGGTGCCTTGAGGCTGCGGCTCACCTGCAGTCCGTCTGTCATTTTTTTCTTTTTTTTGTTTTGTTAGAAGTATATTTTCAGTTTATTTTTAGTTGTGTATATGGGGGGTGGGGGGGGGGGGGGGACACCTTTAAACTTTTTAAACTCTTCCTTGAACGGAGACGCGACCTTTTCCTTGTCGTTTTGCTGGGGCCTAACATCGTGGAGCTGGCGGGCCCAAACCGGAATCGACCTGAGGGCACCAGTCACAGAGCCTATGGCCTCACGAAGCTCGCTGATTGGGAGGCTGTGGTGGCGCGGCGACTGCGACCTGAATGCGGAGCTTCGGAGGCTTCAGCCGCAGGCCCTGTGGAAGGTAAAATTGGGAACTCGCAGGTCCCTGGTGGGAGACCGATTTTCGGAAGCTCCCACAACGGCAACTTCACCCGACCCGAATCGCGGGGTTTGAATCGGCCTGTCGCAGGGCCTTACATCGCCCTGCGCGGCTTAATCGGCTACGCGACTTACCATCGCCCGCCGGGGGTTTAACATCAAGAGCCTCGATCGCCTCAACATGGCAGAAGAACAAAGAACAGGGAAGAGATAAGACTTTTGCCTTCCATCACAGTGAGGAGGTGTTTGGGGATTCACTGTGATGGATGTTTGTGTAAAACTGTGCTAATTGTGTGTTATGTTTATTTTGCCATTATGACTGCAGGGAACAAAATTTTGTTCAAACCTCTGTTTGTTTGAATGACAATGAAGGCATTTTATCTTCTTTCTATCTATCTTACCTGGATGAGTGCAACAATCAAGAAGCTTGACACCACACAAAACAGAGCAGCCCAGTTAATAGCATCCCATCAATAAGCATTCACTCGTCCTACCACTGATGCACAGTAGTATCAGTCGCTGTTTGTACCATCAACAGGATGCACTGCAGCAATTCACTGAAACTCGTTAAAAAGCACTTTCTAAATCCATGACTTCTACAGCTAGGAGAAGGCAGTAAAACATGGAAACACAAGCACCAGGGAGTTCTCCTCCAAGCCACACACCTTCCTGACTTGGAAATATATTGCTGTTCCTTCACTGTTGCTGGGTCAAAATCCTAGAACTCCCTCCCGAACAGCATTGTGGAAACACCCACCACATCAGGAACTGCATGGTTCAAAAAGGCAGTTCACCACCATCTTCTCAAGGGCATTAGGGTGGGGAGTTAAATGATGGCTCAGCCTGTGAAGCCCACATTCATTGAATGGATAAAATAAGTAGTTAATTGCATTGAATATCTAGCAATGTCACATTGAGGTAAATGGACATTGTCTCTGCCATAATAGAACATAGAACAGTACAGCCAGAAACAGGCCTTTGGCCCACAATGTCCGTGCCAAACATGATGTTAAGTTAAACTAATCTCATCAGCCTACATGTTTATATCCCTCCATTCCCTGCATATACATGTGCCAATCTAACAGCAGCTTAAATGCCACTATTGTATATGCCTCCACAAATATATCTGGCAGTGCATTCCAGGCACCTACCACTCTCTGCGTAACTACATTAATCGCTGTCACCTTAAAGCTATGCCTCTAGTCTTAGACATTTCCACCCTGGGAGAGAGGTTCTGACTGTCTACCCTTTATATACTTCTCATAACTGTATATACTGTCAGACTTTCCTTCAGCCTCCCACACACTGGGAAAACAATCCAAATGTGCCTATCCTCTCCTTAAAGCTAATACCCTCCAATCCTGACAAACTGTAATTCTGGTAAACGTCTTCTGCACCTTCTCCAAAGCCTCCGCACCCTTGCTGCAATGAGGCAACTAAAACTAAACTTGATACACCAAATGCAGCCTTCCCAAAGTTCTATATAACTGCAAAGTGGCTTTCTGACCCTTGTGCTCAATGCCTCAGCCAATGAAGGCACACATGCCATATGCCTTATTTACCACTCTATCTGCTTATGCTCCCAATTTCTAAGTGTCTGTGATTATATGTATATTATAATTTCTCTGAGTTCTCAAGAGCTTTGTGATTACTCAAAGCTTTCTTATATTTTACTTCGGAGTCGCGTGAGTGATTCCGTGAAGAACCCCGCCAGTCCGCATGCGCGTCATTACGTCTGACACATGGCGCAGCGACCGGTTGGGAGGAGCATTGCTCCTCCAGGGGTAAGTTTTAAAAAGCCTCAGGTAAGTGTAAAACTTAGTCGGAGGTCGTTTTCTGCGTTCAATAAATTCTTGTTTCAGGAGCAAGTCCAATATGGAAAAAAATGTCAGGGATGAAGTCAAGGCGAGCCACCGGGAGAGTACTGATGGAAGACCGCGGAAGTGCGAGTAGCGGGTGACCGCCTAGCTCACCTACAGAGTCGCTAGCGGTACAACCAGCGACTGCAGACTTGGTGCCTGAAAGCACCGTGGCTGCTCCATTGGGGCGGAAAGCCACCAAAAAGTCTGCACGGCCCGTGGACTCTGACGAGTCGGGTCAGGAGGGTTCCCCTCCGGGATTGGATAACGTCTTGGGACGGTTATCCAGAATGGAGATCCTAATGGAGAGGGTGTTCCATCTAGACGCACTCCAACAGGAGGAGTTGTGTCTGGAGAGCCTGTGCCATCAGCACCTGGAACAGGGTTGCTTAATGTTTCCCTCTTGGAGGAGGAGAGCATGCAGCAGTGTTATTCTTTAGCCGAGTCTGAGGGTATAGCCATGGAGCATACTCCAAGGGATGAAGAGGTATGATCCCTGGCAGCCAGATTTTCCATCCCAACATACTCAGGAGGACCACTGGGTGAAGAGTTGGCTGCAAGTATTAACTACTTGGCTTCACACCAGCTTCAAGAGCTCACTATCGATGAAACAACCAAAAAGTATGAGACACCGGCGAATTGTGTCCTACTCAAAGTGTCAGCTGTGAACCACGCCATATGGGATCATATGAGCGTAGGCATAAGAGCTAAGGAAATGAGGCTTCAGAAGGTGCAAAAGCTCCTCGCCTCGAGCATTACAGCATTTGCCAGGTTGGTGGATGGAGGGCACCTGTCTGATGTACTGCAGGATGCCCTGGCCCTCATGTGTAATACGCACTTCGAGATAAACTGTCTGAGGAAAAGTGCCATCCACCCCACCATCAACCCGAAGTTTGCCACTCTGTGCAAATCTAGTAATATTCAGCCACCAAATCTGCTGTTTGGTGAAAAGCTCGCAAAAAAAGTCAAGGAACTGGACGACGAGACAAAGATGGTCGGACTTATTAAAGTACCGTTGAGTGCCAGAGCGCTGCAGCGGCAGTATCCCTTTAAATGGCTTGTTGAAACCGGGACAGATCAAGGACCAAGTCGGCCATTCACCAATATGCGTAGCTGGCGCACATCGACAGGGGCACGGGCGAACATGCCTTTTCCCAGAAACAGGGGGCAGAAAAACCCACATGTAACCATGGAGGTAGGTGGGTCTGGTTCTTGTAGGAACATATTAAATGGTAATCAGTTATAAGTTGGAGGAAGATTATACTTGTTTCTGAAGGAATGGTATGGGATAACATCAGATTTGTTTATACTGCATAGTATACAAGGGTTTTGGTTTGAATTCCTTCCCAATTTGTGTGCTCCCATACAGCATACCACAAGTCGGACTCTCATTTTCTCACAAAAGAGAATTTGGTTGTACAAGCTGAAATTAAAAAAATATATAGAAAAGGGGTAATTGAGAAGACACATTATCAATCTCACCAATTCGTGTCTAATATTTTTCCTAGGCCAAAGAAGGATGGAGGATGTCGAATCATCCTTGACTTGACGAGCCTTAACCCTTTTGTGCAGTATAAACATTCAAAATGGAAACATTTGTTACTGCCAAACAACTGATTTCCAGAGGTTGTTACATGGCATGTATAGATCTTAAAGATGCATATTACTCAGTGCCTGTTCATAGGGATAATCGGAAATATTCGAAATTTAGCTGGATGAGGCAATTATGTTAATTTAAAGCACTGCCTAATGGGTTAACCTTGCAGCTAGATAATTGACAAAACTGTTAAAACCAGTATTGGGGCTACTCCGGGCTCAGGGCCATATTGTTATGGCTTATTTGGATGATATCTTGATAATAGGAAAGACCCGGGAAACAGCTGAATTATCAGTTTCAGTTAAACTCGTGTTTGATAGATTGGGGTTCCTCATTCATCCACAAATCCAAATTGATACCAGTTAGAGTGATTGATTATTTGGGATTCATTATTAACTCAACTCACATGCTTGTGACCTTGCCCAGGGGCAAGAGATTAAATTTAATTGAAGGCAGTAACAAGCTCATGGAGGAGCAACAACCTTCAATTAGACAGGTGGCCAGCCTGGTTGGCAGATTAGTGGTTGCCTTTCCAGCTGCACAGTATGGACCTTTGCATTACCACTGGTGGATAATGAATGTCTCAATTTGCTCCAGCAAAATTCTGGTTGAGGAACCCTCAGTTGTTTTATAGACTGATGTTAGTGCCTTAGGTTGGGGTGCTACGGATACCATCTCTAGCTGTGGAAGCAGATGGAATATGCATGAGGCATTTATTCTTCAATCACATGGAATTAATTATTTAGTGCTAGTGGGAGCGTTTTATGGGCTTAAAGCTTATTGTACAACCATGAGTCACTTACATGTTCAACTTCAGATTGACAACACTATGGCAGTGGCGTATGTTAATCACATGGGTGGAATCAAGTCAGAATCTTGTGATAGATTGGCTAATCTTATTTGGCACTGGTGTATTACATAAATATTTGGGTTTCAGCTACCTACATACCAGGTAGACTCAACATGGTGGCTGACACCAGGTCACGCAAATTCAATGACAACACAGAATGGATGTTGAATCATGAAGTATTTAATGATATTGTTGTTCGGTATGGGATGCCAGATATTGATTTGTTTACATCCAGACTCAATCACCAGTTACCTAAATATGTTTCATGGGAACCAGACCAAGGAGCAGTAGCAGTAGATGCATTCTCGCTACATTGGGGTGGAATGTTTTTATATGCATTTCGTCCATTTTGCCTCATCAGTCAGTGCTTGCTCAAGATCAAGCAGGACTCCGCTTCAGGAGTGTTGGTGGTACAAGACTGGCCTACTCAGCCATGGTTCCCTCTCGTTTTGGAGATAACAACACAGCCAATTATGGGTGTTCCGAAACGCAATGACCTACTGGTGCACTGGGGATTTACATCCATTACATGATCGTATTGATCTGTTAATTTGCAGATTCTGAGGAGGCCATACCTGGGGCTTGGACTATCCGAACGTACCGTGGATGTGATTGCTGCGGCCTGGAGGGATAATACCAAAAAACAGTATACCTCTCATGTCAGGAAATGGGAGATGTTCTGTTCACGGGGGAACATTGCATATCATATGGCACGCATCTCAGATGTGCTAGAATTTCTGTCAACTTTATATTTTGATGAAGGGTTGAGCTATAGTGCCATCAATAGTGCCAGGAGTGCCCTGTCATCATATTTATGGCTGGGGTCGGAACAACATTCTGTTGGATCTCACCCTTTAATATCCCGGTTTATGAGGGGTATTTTTAATTCTAATCCCCCAGACCCAGGTACTCAGAAATCTGGGATGTAAGGGTGATGTTCGAGTTGCTTCGCCAGTGGGGTCCAGCCACATCCCTGTATTTGCCCAAAATCACCCTTAAGGTGGTCATGTTCATGGTGCTGGTTTCAGTGCAATGGGTCCGGACGTTGCAAAAGCTGCAACTGGACAGGATGGTATCATCTGGTCATAACATTACGTTTTACATTTACGATTTAATTAAACAGAACAGACCAGTGGTGTCAGGGTTCAAGGTTATATTTTCAGCATACCCAATGGATTTACGACTGTGTGTAGTGTTGCACTTGCTATATTATATTAAGGTCACCAAGAGCCTTAGAGGTTCGGAATCAGCATTACTTATTAGCCACAAAAAAACGCATATGAAAGTGTCGGTTCAGACCATTTCAAGGTGGCTGAAACAGGTTCTCGTGAGTGCAGGAGTGGATACTGACCATTTAAAATCTCACTCTACCAGGGAGGCATCAACATCAGCAGCAAGGGCAATGGACGTTCCTCTAGACCGCACCCTCGCGGTCACAGGATGGTCAAATGAACTGACTTTTCAAAGGTTCTATAACAAGCTGCTTACCGAACTGGGGGTATTCGCCCAATCCATTTTAAGTTCTGTTTCATAGTTCCCCCTGGGAGAGAGGGGTCGATATTGTTTCTTTTGTTAAATAAACCGTTAACGTTTTCAAATCAATGTCATGATTCAATGCATTGATTTTTATTCACTCATCCCGAGTCAATTGATGCAGTGAGACGCCTGGATTTGTATCTACGGCATTAAATCACAGAGCTTTAAAATCTTCACGGAATCACTCACGTGACTCCGAAGTAAAATAGTAAGATTAAACAAGAACTTACCAGTTTGAATTTTGATCTTTATTTTATGAGGAGTTACGATGAGCGATTATATGTGCCCACCGCTCCCAACCCTCATATCACAAAGGTCATCTGGTAGTTCTAGGTTTTTTAATCTTACTATGTTACTTCAATTACTGTTATTCTGTGATTTCATACCGCTGCTTTGAAGATTGACGTACATGCAGACTGGTGGGGTTCTTCACGTAATCGCTCATCGTAACGCCTCATAAAATAAAGATCAAACTTCAAACTGGTAAGTTCTTGTTTAATCTTACCATTATATTTGACAGATTTTATTACAGGCTTTCTTTCAAGCTGGACAATCATAATCGCCGTCATTTATTGCTGACCTGCTCATCAATGGGATGTATGTTCTGATTGAGAATGATAAATCAATTACTTCTGATGTGGACTAGGCTGGCCAAAAATGTAAATAAAATCATGAGATAGTAGCTTTCACAAAATGAGGTGGTCTCAAAGTACCTTTGAATTGACTGATGTGTTGGTTGAGCTGAACAGCCAGCTTTCTTGTTATGACTAGCATTTCCATCCATCTCTGTGCAATAATTAGGTTCACTTATGCCGTGCCTTACACAAAAAAACATGTATAATCTGCAACAAGTTTCTAAGGTCAGTAAACAAATCACAATCTGCCAACTGAGGTTAACTTTTCTCGATTCTCCTGTGGCTCCTTGTCTGGTTTATCAGACATCCACCTCAGCAACCCTCACCTTGATTTTCTATCATTTGTGAATTTAACCATTTTTCCCATTCCATTCTGGATTCGAATTGTTTTACACCCCATGGGCAGCTGTATCTATCCCCAGCGTGCTCATGTTCTCTTTGCATGAATAGTTGCCACAGTAATTATGTAATTCAACACTCTTAGTTAGTATCTTATTGCATTGTTAGTAGTTGGATGTTCGTTTTGATTTTTTTCTTAGTTGCAGGACTGAATTGGCTTGATGCCTAATATCAGAAATGTTAACGCTTTCACTATTTGACCTATATTCACCGTCTTCCAAGTCCCCACAGGTTTTAATCCCTAGGTCCCCATAACATTTCAAGATTATGCCTAAACATCGTTATCCTGTTGTCAGAAACATCAGGGTTTGAGTTTATTCAAAATATTTCAAATATATTAACCATGCTGTCCATCGTACTGAAAGTTTCAGCCTTGTACATGCTTGCTCATGTTGTATCAGAATATCTTGCTGTGTTAATCAGCAAACTGAACAATAATAAAACGTAGATAGAAACATAACTTAGAGAATAGCACAAATATTTTTCAAAATATACAAGCAAGATTTCATGCAAAGCTGAGTCTGACAGGTAGCACTACAAGGATGAGAACTTTATTCTGAACTCCGCATCTTCCCCCTTTGCTCTATCTATTATACTTGATTGTATTTATGTATAGAATATATGATATAAATATGATAGCATGCAAAACAAATCTTTTCACTGTACATCGGTACACATGACAATATTAAACCTAAACTTCAACCTATACTTAAGCAAATATTTAGACCAGCGTTTGATTTATGCCTGAAATGGCCTGATTTGTACTAAGAGTACAAAATGAAAATGATTCTATTTTCTATTATCTCGAAAGTCTAAAGTCTATTCATTATTACATTGATGAGTACGTAAAAGACAAAAAAACTAACAAACGACACACTTCTTGGCACCAATTATCAGCCACCATTAATGCACAGTGTAGCTGATATTCATATCTCAGATATGTCAGGCAAGTGAGCAATGGCATTATCTGGTGTCTGGGATGCACAGCTAACCTTCACAATCTGGTCTTATTCGTGTAGAGTGTCAGGCCATGAGCAGAAATCATAGTGATTATGGGAAGTATGTCACATGGAATTCATTGTCACAGAAGGCTGTGGAGGCCAAGTCAATGTATATTTTTAAGGCAGAGGTAGATAGATTCTTGATTAGTACGGTTGTTAGGGGTTATGGGGAGAAGGCAGGAGAATGGGATTAAGAGGGAGAGATAGATCAGCCATGATTGAATGGCGGAATAGACGGTGGGGCGAATGGCCTAATTCTACTCCTATCACTTATATGGGAAGACAAGAACACAAGAAGCAGGAACAGGATGGGACAGTTTGGCCCTTTGTTCAAAGGGAACCAATACTGCACACGTATGGACTCACCAAGGGACGATATAATTGGAGTAAGACATTTTCACTCTTCTGCTCAAATCTTTTTGAAATAAAGCTCAAAGTACCATTTACAGGTTTATAGATTAATTGGCTTGGTAAAATTGTAAATTGTCCCTAGTGTGTGTAGCGTTAATGTGCGGGGATTGCTGGTCGGCACACTCAGTGGACCGAAGGGCCTGTTTCCACACTGCATCTCTAAACTATACTAAGCTAATTTTGAACGCCAAGGAGTGAAAAAGATTACAAATAGTCTACTCTCTCCATCCAGAGTACTGATGCCCCCTACGATTGAAGGGATCTACAGGAGGCACTGCCTCAAAAGGGCAGCCAGTTTCATCAGGCTCCACACCACTCTGCCAAGCTCTCATTTCATACTTGCCTTGGAAAGAAGGGGCAGGAGTTTGAAAACCCTGACCTCCAGGTTTAAGAACCACTTCTTCCCAACTATCAGACTGTTAAAAC
The DNA here is from genome assembly GCA_035221665.1 of Okamejei kenojei. Classification (NCBI taxonomy): domain Eukaryota; kingdom Metazoa; phylum Chordata; class Chondrichthyes; order Rajiformes; family Rajidae; genus Okamejei; species Okamejei kenojei. The sequence continues at coordinate 91,590,349 of CM069132.1, forward strand.
ACTGCAAACTAAAGTATGAACTACAAACTACTTTTTCCATTATTATTGTATTTTTTAATTTATTGTACTTTTTTCTTTATTATGTAATCTATCAGCATTATGTTCACAGGCCTGCTATGCTGCTGCAATTAAGAATTTAATCGTTCTGTTTTCCTTGTACATGACAATGAAGCATTCTTGACTTATTTTCTCCTGATTCCTTCTTCATCTTGAACTCACACCAAGAATTAAAGTGACAGGTGACAGGAATCTCAGGGTCGCTCCCGCAGAATGTGTGTTGCAGGGATAGGTACTGGGTCCACTATTGTTTGTCATCTATATTAACAATTTGGATGCCAATGCAGATAATACATTTGTTGGTGACACCAACGTTGGTGGTACAGTAGCCAGTCTGGAAAACTATCTGAGTTTAACTGTGACAAGTGTGAGCTGATGCATTTTGGTAAGTCAAACCAGGGGAGGCCTATAATAAATGGCAGGCCCTAGGGATTATCGAGGAGCAGAGAGACCAACAGGTACAGGTATACAATTCCGTGAAAGGGGTAACACAGTTAGAGGATCGCAAAGAGGGTGTTATGCATGCTGGTCTTCATCAGTAAGAGTATTAGGTACAGGATTTGGCACATCATGTTAGAGCTGCACAAAATATCGATGAGATCACATTTGGAGTGTTTTGTGCATTTTTAGTTCCCCTATGATAGGGATGATGTTATTAGGATGGAATGGTTGCAGAAATAATTCACAAGAATGTTACCAAGACTCGAGGACATAGTCATAGAATCAGACAGCACAGGCCCTTCAGCCCAACTCATCCATGCTGACCAAGATGCTACATATAAGTTAGTCCCATTTGCCTGTATTTGGCCTAAATCCCCCTGAAACTTTCCTATCCACAGGTGCAGGAGACTAACTTTATAAAGGTATACAAAATCACGAAAAACCTAAGGTGAATACTCACAGTTTTGTTCCCCATTTTAGAGGAGTCCAAAACTACAGGACATAACTTTAAGCTGAGAGCGGAAAGATTTAAAAGAGGCCCTAGAGCAATTTCTTCACAGAGAGGGTGGTGTGTATATGGAAAGTGTTGCCAGAGGAACTGTTGAGGTGGGAACAACAGCATCATTTAAAATAGTCAGGTACATGGATAGTGAAAGGTTTAACTTCAAGAGAGATTTAGATTTAGCACTTAGGGCTAAGGGAATCAAGGGATATGGGGAAAAAGCCGGAATGGAGTACTGATTTTGGATGCTCAGCTGGCTTGAAGGGCCGAATGCCCTACTCCTGCACCTATTTTCTATGTTTCTATGTTTGCTATGAACGTGCGCAAATGGGACTAGCTCAGTGCGTTCAGCAAGGATTGTTTGGGGCAAAGGGCATGCTTTCATGCTCTATGAGTCTCTAAATGCAGGTGCTTTGTAAAGTAACCACCTAATCTGCCTTGCAAACGGCCACTCCATATCCAAACTACTTATCCTGTACAATGTCTTTCAGCATGTTTTTGTTTCTCAAACTTTTGGCTAACTTAGTCTTATTATTTTTCAATCTGCACAGTTAGGTTTCCACTGCTACCAAGCTCTGACACAGTTGTGATCAAGAATATTTATCCTTCATTGTATTTCCCCATTTATTTACTGCCTTTGACCCAACTGACCAATCGCAATCTGAGAGTCACTGGCAGTGACATCTATCTTCTCTCCTCTGTGCCTAATCTGTGGTGTCCATTAAGAATTAATTTCTGGCCACATTTATCTTCTTTATCTGAAAAGATGTTGTCAGCATCTGTAAGATTATTTTCACCTCTTCACTCTGTTTTGAAACTGTCAGACTGTTTGTATCACTTAACCATCCACCAGTCTCAGGTCATCTATTGAACAAGCGTGGAACAGTACACCACATGAACAGCTGACCCATTCTTTGACTATTTGTACATTTGCAACAATTTCAATACACTGCCCTTCCATATCCCACTCTACATAAATTTGTTCTCTTGGCCCTTGTTTATATCTAGGTCTGTTTGGCCACAACCAATGTGCTTCCTTATAGAAACATAGAAACATAGAAATTAGGTGCAGGAGTAGGCCATTCAGCCCTTCGAGCCTGCACCGCCATTCAATATGATCATGGCTGATCATCCAACTCAGTATCCCGTACCTGCCTTCTCTCCATACCCTCTGATCCCCTTAGCCACAAGGGCCACATCCAACTCACTCTTAAATATAGCCAATGAACTGGCCTCAACTACCCTCTGTGGCAGAGAGTTCCAGAGACTCACCACTCTCTGCGTGAAAAAAGTCTTTCTCATCTCGGTCTTAAAGGATTTCCCCCTTATCCTTAAGCTGTGACCCCTTGTCCTGGACTTCCCCAACATCGGGAACAATCTTCCTGCATCTAGCCTGTCCAACCCCTTAAGAATTTTGTAAGTTTCTATAAGATCCCCTCTCAATCTCCTAAATTCCAGAGAGTATAAACCGAGTCTATCCAGTCTTTCTTCATAAGACAGTCCTGACATCCCAGGAATCAGTCTGGTGAACCTTCTCTGCACTCCCTCTATGGCAATAATGTCCTTCCTCAGATTTGGAGACCAAAACTGTACGCAATACTCCAGGTGTGGTCTCACCAAGACCCTGTACAACTGAAGTAGAACCTCCCTGCTCCTGTACTCAAATCCTTTTGCTATGAAAGCTAACATACCATTCGCTTTTTTCACTGCCTGCTGCACCTGCATGCCTACTTTCAATGACTGGTGTACCATGACACCCAGGTCTCGCTGCATCTCCCCTTTTCCTAATCGGCCACCATTTAAATAATAGTCTGCTTTCCTGTTTTTGCCACCAAAGTGGATAACCTCACATTTATCCACATTATACTGCATCTGCCAAACATTTGCCCACTCACCCAGCCTATCCAAGTCACCTTGCAGTCTCCTAGCATCCTCCTCACAGCGAACACTGCCCCCCAGCTTAGTGTCATCCGCAAACTGGAGATATTGCCTTCAATTCCCTCATCCAGATCATTAATATATATTGTAAATAGCTGGGGTCCCAGCACTGAGCCCTGCGGTACCCCACTAGTTACTGCCTGCCATTGTGAAAAGGACCCGTTTACTCCTACTCTTTGCTTCCTGTTTGCCAGCCAGTTCTCTATCCACATCAATACTGAACCCCTAATACCGTATGCTTTAAGTTTGTATACTAATCTCTTATGTGGGACCTTGTCGAAAGCCTTCTGGAAGTCCAGATATACCACATCCACTGGCTTATATTCATTGGCTACTGAGCCTTGATTTTTAAATTCTTAACTGTGTTTTAAAATATTTCCTCTGTCTTGTCTTTTGTACTGCCTTCAGTCCTGTAATCCTCTAAGGTATCTACACTCTTTTATATTCTGGCCAAAGTGTAATTATTCCACCACAGTCAACTGTACCTGCCCTGTAATGATCCCAAACTCTGGAATTTTGTTTTGAAACCTCTCTGCCTCTTAGCCTCACTTTCCATTTATAAGTCACAGTATAAAATCTGCTCATGCCAAAGTCTTGATTTTTAAATATCTTCTAAACCAAAAGGAGCTGTACTTAGTTTAATATTGTGGAGATTTTGTGCATCCATGAATACTCTCTTAAACATCTGCAGTTGTATTTTAACAGAGCTTATTGACTGGTTGCATCACGTCCTAGTGCCGCAATTTGAATTTACAGGAATGAGGAGATTATTAATGAGGTGGTGGACACTGCCCAGTCTGTCAAAGGGACCTTCAGGAGGCGCTACCTCAAAGTCATCCAGCATCATCAACAAACCACACCACCTTGGCCATGCTCTCATTTCACTCCTACCATTGGGAACAGTCTGAAAACTGTGACCGTTAGGTTCAAAAGTAACTTATTCCCAACGAACATCAGGATTTTGAACACTATACATCACTAAACTCAACGATGAACTAGGGACTGTCTTTGGTTGCACTGAGACATTGGGGTTTTCACTAATATTGGAGTTATTTATTTATTGATTTTTTTGGTTATTATATATTATCTATGTGTATTGTGTTTATAAGCCTGTTATGCTGCTGCAAGTAAAATGTCATTGTCCCATTGTTGGTACATATGACAATTTTACTTCGGAGTCACGTGCGTGACTACGTGAAGAAGCCCCGCCTGGCGCTAGAACGGCATTACGTCGACGCTGACGGCTGAAGCAAGAGCTGCAGAGCGCAGCTCCTCGCAGCAGTCGGAGCGGACCCGCAGGTAAGTGCAAGGAAAGAGGGGACGTTCTGAAAAAAGACGCTACGCTGGTAGAACCAGCAATTGCGAAAGTAAAATCAGAGTCACGCTGGCGTAATGATTTAGCCAGATAATAAAAAAGGAAAAATGGAGGTCTCAAAGAAAAATTTCACGGGTAAAAAGATCGTCCCGGGGTGAAGCTAAAGAGTCGGGACAAGAGTTTAGTGCGGATCCGGTTCCAATACCGGTGGCCATTGATTTACCCGTTAGTGAGACTATAATTTCTCCAGAAATACAAACCACGGAGGAAAATGTTCCTAGAAAAAGCAAAAAGAAATCCGTGAGGCCCGTGGTTTCTGATAATGACTCTGATAATGAAAGTCCTCCGGATAATAAAGCTATATGGCTTAAAATGGAGCATATGGAGAAAGTACTCCAGAATATAATGAGACAAGGGTCACAGTACCCAGAAGTTTCCCAAAATGACCCTGAGGGGTTTGAATATCCAGAATATGGCTATGTGCCAAATTGGGAATTTGAAACTCCAGACCCAGGATTAAGGGCGGAGGAAGTCTCATTGGATATAATTCCAAGTGTATCAGGGCTGCAAAGGTCAGACCCTGCAAGTGGTGATGTGGATTATGAGTGCACACCACGAATAAAAAAAGAAAAGGCCAGATGTGCCTGATGTGGCAAAATAATTTGCTATACCGGAAGGAAGTGGTGAGGCTATGGAAGAAAACCTAGCTGCCAACATATTAACTATATGGTATCTCACCAACTTCAAGATTCTGTGATGGTTGAAACAGCAGAATTATATAAAACACTGGATAATTGCACCTCATTGAAGGTACCTACGGTTAATCCATCTATATGGACGCCTATGTCTCCAGGCATGAGAGGACAAGAAATAAGATTTCAAAGAATCCTCAAACTGATTTCAGCTGCCATTACTGCCTATGGAAGGCAAATGGAAGGGTCGGAAATGGTTAAAATCCAAAAAGATACTTTGGGCTTATTGTGCAATTCCTTCTATGAAATTAATTGTATGAGGAAAATTGCGATTCGGCCCATATTTCATCCAAGATTTGCAGGTCTGTGTCGATCAAGTGGTGTTCAAGCTCCTGGTTATCTGTTTGGAGAGAACCTGCCTAAACAAATAAGAGAAATGGATGAAGAGGCTAAATCTATTAGCCACATGAGACCTTTCGTTTTTGGACAAAAAAGGTATTTTTCGTTAAGAAGGGGATTTGATTTCGGAAACAGAGGCAAGAATATGATAAGAAAATATTACCATCCGACACAGCCTAATGTTCACCCATATACGGGGAGAAGGAGACCGCCACGTTCATATGGAGAGGTACAAAAAATTTATTCAATTTCTAAAGAAACTGTGGACGAATCTCCAGTTGGAGGGAGATTACAAATGTTTTATGATGAGTGGCTTGCCATCACATCTGATCGGTTTATTTTACAAACAGTTTCAGGAGCTATTATAACATTTAAAGAAGGTGTTAACTCTCCGGTACAAAATAAACCTGCTTATGGTTTCATGTTTTCTGCAATTGAAGAGGCAGAGATTAATGTGGAAATTGACAAATTGTTTAAAAAAGGTGTTATTGAAAAAACTGTTGAACATGAACATCAATTTGTGTCAAATATATTTCCAAGAAGTAAAAAAGATGGTGGTTGCAGAATTATTCTGGACCTTACAAATTTTAATACATTTGTCGAGTATAAACATTTTAAGATGGAAACATTCAATACTACAAGACATTTGATGTCAGCAGGTTGTTATATGGCCACAATTCATTTAAAGGACACATACTATTCAGTACCGATACACCAATTTTTTTGAAGATATTTAAAATTTAATTGGCTAGGACAGCTGTGGCAATTTAAAGCTTTACCAAATGGGTTAAGTTCAGCTCCCAGGCTCTTTACAAAGCTGTTGAAACCAGCTTTAGCACAATTAAGAGCACAAAAGCACATCGTTATGGCTTATCTGGATGACATTTTAATCATCAATTGTAATCAGGAATCAGCTGAAAAATCAGTTTCAGCAACTAAAACCTTATTTAAGAAATTAGGGTTCTTGATTCATCCAATTAAATCCCAGCTGCAGCCAACACAGTCAATTAACTATTTGGGGTTTGTGATCAACTCAGTTACTATGTTAGTAACTTTGCCAATAGATAAGATTGATGATATTATAATGACCTGCAGGGGTCTTATGCACAAACCTTATCCCTCCATCCGGGAAGTAGCAAAAGTTATTGGGAAATTAGTAGCAGCATTTCCTGCAGTGGAATTTGGTCCATTACATTACCAAAACCTGCAAAGAGATAAAATAAAAGCTCTAAAAAAGAGAGCAGGCCATTTTGATAGTCCTATGCAATTAACAAAAAATGTCTTATTGGAATTGCAATGGTGAATTGAAAATGTCCCACAAGCTGCTAAAAACATTGTGATACAACAGACTGAAGTAATTTTACAAACAGATGCTAGTGCTCTCGGATGGGGGGGCGACAGATTCATTTACCAGCTGTGGGGGCAGATGGACTGTCCAAGAGGAAATGTTTCTCCAAACATATGGTATTAACTATGTAGAGTTATTGGGGGCATTTTATGGATTAAAAGCCTATTGTTCTATAAAAAAGAATCTGCATGTACTAATACAATTAGACAATGCAACAGCTGTTGCATATATTAATCACATGGGGGGAGTCAGATCAGTATCATGTGATTGTCTGGTCAATCAGATATGGCAGTGGTGTATTGAGCACCAAATTTGGATTTCGGCGAATTATATCCCAGGTAAATACAATGTGGTGGCAGACAATAGATCAAGGGTGTTTAAAGATAACACAGAATGGATGTTGAACCCAGTAATTTTCAGTAAAATTGTGATTCAATATGGGTTACCAGACATTGATCTATTTGCATCAAGATTAAATCATCAATTACCTAAATATGTGTCTTGGGAACCAGATCCAGATGCAGTAGCAGTAGATGCTTTTTCACTGCATTGGGGAATATGTTCTTTTATGCTTTTCCACCATTTGCTCTGGTTCAGCAATGTCTGAAGAAAATAGAACAAGATTCTGCCACAGGATTATTGGTGATTCCAAATTGGCCGACACAACCATGGTTCCCATTAATGTTAAACATGATTAAAGAACCATATATGTCAATTCCTAGCAGCAGTGATTTGTTAATAAAACCGGTGACCAAAGAAATTCATCCATTACATGCTTATATGAATTTGTTAATCTGCAGGTTTTGACCAGACCACTACAAGAGCTTGGATTGTCGGATAGGACTATGGATATTATAGTCGCATCATGGCGAGATAGCACCCAGAGACAATATATGACACATATAAAGAAATGGGAAAAATTTTCTAGACAATCAAATATATCCTATCATACTGTGAACATTGCCAACATATTGGAGTTCCTTGCCGAGCTGCATTTTGAACAGCACTTAAGTTATAGTGCTATTAATAGTGCACGTAGTGCATTGTCATCCTATTTAGGACAAATCTCTGATCAGAAATCAATTGGATCACATCCATTAATATCGAGATTTATGAAAGGAATCTTTAACAAAAATCCACCCAAACCAAGATATACAGAAATTTGGGATGTCAGCATTGTACTTACTCTACTCAGGCAATGGACTCCAATCGAAGTTTTATCATTGGAAAAGTTAACATTTAAATTAGTAATGTTAATGGCATTGGTTTCAGCTCAAAGGGTGCAAACATTACAATTGCTACGTTTAGACTGTATGCATGTGGCTACAGATAACATTGTGTTTTATGTTTACGATCTGATCAAACAAAGCAGACCAGGAAGAACTGGAGCAAAGGTAACGTTTCAAGCTTACCCTATTGATCCAACATTGTGTGTAGTTAAACATTTGAACCAATATATAAAAATTACCAAAACTCTTCGAGGTAATGAAAAAACATTAATGGTTACGCATAAGAAACCACACACAAAAGCTTCAGTGCAAACAATTTTGAGGTGGTTAAAACAATTGTTACTTTTAGCAGGAGTAGACACTGATGTGTTCAAATCTCACTCCACCAGGGCAGCAGCTACGTCCGCGGCGAAGTTACAGGACGTGCCACTCGAACATATTTTAGAAACCGCAGGGTGGTGTAAAGAAGAAACTTTTTCAAAGTTCTACAATAAACCTGTTCACACAATGACAGGCTTTGGACACGCGGTGTTGGGTTCACTATAATCACCTGCTTTGTTTCACTATCAATTGATATTATTGATTATGTTATCACTTATATCTTTTATCACTTTGTAATGGTTTTCCCCAGATGTAAAAAAGGGGTTATTATATGTTCTTTTATCATTAAAAGATTTATGGAAAGAACTGAAACTGGTCTGGTAAAATGTTTTTACTCATGTATGTGTTGACCTAGCTGGACTGTCGTATGGAAGAATTCTACGACATGGAAAACACAGACGCTTCAAAATCTTCACATAGTCACTCACGTGACTCCGAAGTAGTAAGATTAAACGAGAACTTACCAGTTTGAAGTTTGATCTTTATTTTATGAGGAGTAACGATGAGGGATTGCGTGAAGAAGCCCCGCCTGGCGCTAGAACGGCATACTTCAAAGCAGCGGCATGAAAAACACAGAACATAATAACCGGAGTAAGATAGTAAGGCTTCTCATAGATTTAGAACTACCAGATGATCATTTATTTTATGAGGGTGGGGAGTGGAGGGCACGTAATCCCTCATCGTTACTCCTCATAAAATAAAGATCAAACTTCAAACTGGTAAGTTCTCATTTAATCTTACTATTAAACACCCTTAATTGTTGTAGGTTAGATCAACTTTGCATTCAAATCTATTTTCTTGGCTTGATTCAAAATTCCTCATTAACCTCAGCTAACAATAATTTTGAAATTGTTAAATGACTTAGCCGGAGCAGCCTTTCGGGTTGAAAAATATTTACAAAGGTTTATGCTCTTTCGGTAATGGGAATCTTTTAGCAAACACATAAACCAGTTCCTATGTAAAACGCAGCTTGTGCCCCTGGTTGAAGTCCAGAATAAAAAGTTTCTATTCATCCAAGCAACTCATTTAATCAATTTAATCATCTCAATCAGATTACCTTCGTGTTCTTGGCACAAGGGAATGCATGCCATGTCTCGCCAACCTTGCTTCATAATTTAACCGTCTTGATTCCAGACTTTTTTCTGGTGACTGCATTACACACAGCTACAGAGGGCCAGTGCCCAGAAATATGGATAGTATGCCACATCTAATCACACAATGTATCTTAATGTCCACTGCTGCATTCAACCTCCTTGAGATAAAGATTTGTCTATTTTTATTTATACTGTTTAGTTAAGGGGATATTACAATACACCAGAATAGTTTGCCTACATTTTTTTGAATTACTATTTGTACCCAGCTGACCTTACACTGCTGCACAAGTTCCAGATTAAGGGGAGACCAACTGCACAGTTGTACCTGCCATGTGAGCTATTGTAGCCAACTCGACCTGCTGCAATGTGATCATTAAAACTTTGACTGATGCATAGGAGATCTGAGCTATACTCAATTCTTTCCGCACTGAGCGGCAACAGTGGCAGCTGGCCAATATTGCTTTGCCACTAGATAAAGAGTATACTGAAGGCAGTCATATGGTTATCTTGGAAAGACACAAAATACTGGAGTAACTCAGCAGGTCAGATAGCTTGAGCAGGAAGGAACTGCAGATGTTGGTTTAATCTGAGGATAGACACAAAAAACTGGAGTAACTCAGCGGGTCAGGCAGAATCTCTGGAGAAAAGGAATAGGTGATGTTTTGGGTCAAGACCCTTCAGACTGAAAGTCAGGGGAAAGGGAAACAAGAGATATAGACAATGATATGAGATATGGAACAAATGAATGAAAGATATACAAAAAGTAACGTTGATCAAGAAAAGGCGGAGCCCAAAAAGGTCCAGTGTTGGCTGTGATGCAGGTGGTAACGAGTTCTACAGGCATTGAAACTCAACAGGACGACAGTGAAACTTGCACAATGACTAGAGTGGGGGAGGGACAGTGAGAGAGGGGACACAGGCTTATTTGAAGTTAGAGTAATCAATACTCATACCGTTGGGTTGTTAGCTGCCCAAGCGAAATATGAGGTGCTGTTCCTCCAATTTGCAATTGGCCGCACTCTGACAATAGAAGAGGCCCAGGACAGAAAGATCAGTATGGGAGTGACAGCGTTACTGGAGTACATGAATATATGATGCTTTGAGTCAGGACCCTTCTTCAAACAAAACTTCAGATGGTACCAATCCGAAACGTCACCAATGTTTTCTAGAGATGACGCTTGACCCGCTCAGTTACCTCAGCACTTCGTGTCTTTCCTTGGTAAACCAGCATTGGCAGGTCCTTGTTTCTGCATATGGTATCATGTTTCTTCTGTCTTGGTTGTGCAGTATGACTCGGCTTTTGCTACTTATTCAGGTTCACAAAGTACATTAGCTGGATAGCTGAGATCCAGCTAATGTACTTTGTGAACCTGAATAAGTAGATAGTAAGAACCGGATAGTAGAGCCTTGTAAATTGTTGCATGATTCAGTGTTGAAGTCGTCCTGTCGACCGGCTGAGTTACTCCAGCATTTTGTGTCTATCTTTAGTGTACAACAGCATCTGCAGTTCCTTCCTACACATAAGAATTAAACTATTGTCATTACATACAACAATTACACAGTTGACTTGACTCTTCCCAACAGAGATATTAAATGTCTAGATATGATTTTGTGTATAAAAGTCGCTTAAGGTGAGATGGTAATACTTTCAGTTTCAGGTTTCAGTTTGCACGTGTTCTCTGCTGGAGTGAATACATGATCCAATAAAAGAGCTGTGAGCAATTGGCTTAAATTGACAATTGATGTGCAACATATTGACATGTAATGCTGCATAGCATGTGTACTTGGTCCATCTGCCTCACAAATGGGAGACTTGGGTAGCCTTTTTAGACACCTTTTTTAATTTGTACCATCTGCTTTCACAGCTGTTCCCAGGTTCCACAGGTGGTACACAACACCAAGGTTGGTATTGTCAATTGCAGATCCCTTGTACTGCTGTCTTGCAGAAAACACATGCAGTACTTCCACTTTTCCAACCATGAAAGAAGAGTTAGTTCATAAGTAAGTTCATGTGATAGGAGCATAATTAGGCCATTCGGCCCATAAAGTCTCCTCTGCCATTAAATCGTGGCTGATCTATCTCTCCCTCCTCACCTCATTCTCCTGCCTTCTCTGCAATCCCCAGCATGTGTGTAAGACATGCTGATTTCTAAGTTTATTGGGTAGTGTAAATTATTCCTGGTGTAGATAGGTGGAATATTGGGGTGACACCAGAGAGAAATGGTTGCAGGGAATGAGCTGTGGAAATGACCTATTTATGTTATGTTGCTTCCACGTGAGTTTTGCCATCCTGTAATTTTCAAAAACATGCTTCAGTATGTTTGAAAAACGTTGCATTGCCTAAGCAACTTTTGGGTTGGGACCCTTCTTCAGACTGATTGTTGTAGAGGGGAAAAAGCTGGAAAATAGGTGTGGGTAGGCTAGGCATGGCAAGTGTCCAGCACTTTGTGTTTTACTCAAAAAGTTTGTCCCGTCCCCACTTCTTTTCCTGATGTCTCCCCCTACTACAATCAGTCTGAAGAAGAATCCCAACCTGAAACGTTGCCTATCACTGTCCGCGAAGGATGTTGCTGAACCTGCTGAATTCAGCCAGCACTTTGTGTTTTACGCAATCTTTCAGCATCTACAGGTTCATAGTTTAGTTTCCTTTGCCCTCTCTAAATCTTTCCTCGACTGCCCGCAGGCCCGGGGTTCCACCGCTGGTCCATGCCGTCTACCCGACCACCACAAGGCCGAGAGCTGCGACGCCATTGCTGCCACGAGAAACAGCACCAACACTCACTGCCTTCCCAGTCGATTCAAGGCCTGGACCACCGAAGCTGCCACTGCCGCTGACTCCCACCACCTCCCTGGGACCGCCGACCTTCACTGCCTCCCTGATGCCACTGCTGTCGCCGACCCTCGGCACCTCATCAGCTGCCCGGGACTACCTATATTTCGTCCGCTGACCTGGACTTCAGTCCCCCGCGGACCTCCACCAGCCACTCCGCTGACCCTCACCTCTCCACTGCCCACCAGAGGGCTGCAGCCATGGCCTTACCTAAGTTCCAGGCTCAGCACCAGGCCCACAGTCTCCACGATGCAGACTCGCACACCACGGGGCCTGACTGTGCCTCCTACAGGGAACCTCAGTGGGGTTTCCACTGGCTCTTCCCCTTCCCATTTTAGCCAGGTAGCCCCAGCTACTTCCCACCCATACAATAGTCCTCATGACCCCCTCCTGTCTGAGCACCCACCATCCCTCCACCAGACATCGCCTCAGCCTCCAACTACTCACCTGCCTTCCTCCGACCCCAACTCCACGCTTGCCGTGTGTTCACCATCCTCTCTGACCTGCCCCTTTCTGATACGGGAAGGCCTGTCCTCAGCAAAGGCCTCACCTTTGTTCCCCTCCGCCCCCACCTCAACGAGTTCCGGGTCCGCCACGATGTAGAGCTATTCTTCCGTCGCCTCAGCCTGCGTGCCTTTTTCCATGGGAAGGAGTCCTCACCACCCAGTGATGTCCCCTTCTCCCTCCTCTACTGGACCCTCTCCTCTTGAACTACCCCGGATGGCCCTCTACCTTCTTTAGACGTTTTCATTTCCAACTGCCGGCGGGACATCAACCGCCTCAACTTTTCCGCTCCCAATAAATATGCTAACCTTTCTGCCCCTCAAAACGTACAGCCTTCCGCTCACTCTACAGCAACCCCAACTTGACAATCAAACCTGCTGACAAGGGTGGCGCCATGGTAGTCCGGCACGCTGACCTCAACCGGGTTGAGGCCAAGCGACAACTCTCAGACACCTCCTCCTTATCCTTGGACCATGAATTCACAGACGAGCACCAGACCTTAATATCACACACCATTTCTGATTTTATTATTTCAAGGTCAGTTTATTGTCACATGAACCAATTAAGGAACAGTGAAATTCGAATTACAGGCTCTCTGCTCTCTAAAACCTCTAACCTTATTGATCCCCAGCCCTGCACGGCCCAATTTTATCTTCTCCCCAAAGTCCACAAACAGAACTGTCCTGGCAGACCCATTGTTTCTACTTGTTCATGTCCCACCAAATTAATTTCCACATACATCCTATCCCCCCTGGCCTGTCCCACTGAGTTACTCCAGCATTTTGTGTCTACCTTCTCTCTAAATATCTGCTGGGCTCGAACATTGATCTGTTTTCTTTCACCTGCTTCAATGCAGTCAGAGCTGGGGATATCACGCAGCATCAGCATGGTGAGATTTTGCCAAGTTTATATTTTGCAATGTATGGATCAGCTGAAGTGCTTGAAAATCTCCTCCCATTATGCTTGTAGAATTTGTAGGTAAAAGTAAAAGATAAATTTGGTAATATACAAATAAATGCATTTAAATTTTGAGTGTTCCAAAAAGATCCCTGTGTGCAAAAACAATCATGTTGATCGATGGGCTGAAGAAACAATGGAAATTATATATCTACCTGCTGTGCCCTGTACAGAAGCCAGTATACATCATATGAATGGCAGATTAAGCAAATAGCATCCTTCTTCAAGCTACAGTATTATTTCTGCAAGAACGATGTAATGAAACTGCACCTCTCGATTCCTGCTTGACTTCAATATGTGATTAATATATCTTACTTTTATGAATAGAATAAAAATGGAATTGTGAATACATAAGCTACAAATCCTCTTTTATTACAATGATAAAAATTAAGTTCCATTTCCTTGGACCTATTCCATTTTATATTGCTTTCCAAGAGGAAGGTCTATTATGCTGAATTGTCATTTCTTTGTTGATGGTTCTGGTACAGCATTTGTTTTTTGTCTGAAGAAATCATGGGCTGCTTTCTATTCTGTAATTACCTCAAGTCTGAGCATTACTTCTGGAAATGTTTCTGTTGATGTTAATGAAATTTAATGATGGATGCGGAACACTAGATGCAAATGCCAAGGAAATTTGAATTAACAATGAGTAACCGGTTGAACATTTATAACCTTTATTGATATCAGCAGTGCTTTCAGTTAGTCCAAACTCGAATTTTTAAACAATTCCACACAGCTCATTCAAGATCACCGAGAAAGAATTCCACTGAGTGGGAACCAGTGGACGCATCGTGTTTCGTTTCGTGTTCAGAGCAACTTGCTGACCCTTACTGGCCTCATGGTGATGTATCAAATCCTTCAGTAACATACAGCACCATAACTGTTGGGAATAAAACCTAAAATGCACCAGCTTTCAAAGTTATGCAGCCTTGTCCTAAAGGGTGAATGGCCTTGTTTGTTTTTACCAAGATGAGGAGCTGCAATCAGAGAGTGATCCTGGTTTATCGATATTATGGCTAGCTGATGTCAGAGGCTGAAATTCTCTGGAATGACACACAGGAAAACAAATGCACTGACTCAATATCATCAGCTCTGTTGCTTAGCAACCAGCACATCCTCAGCATTTCCAGACTCAAAACAGCTGCACTTTAAAAAAAAGATTTTTTTTATGGGGTGGGTTCTGAAAAACATAATTAGTAAATAGAGGAATAAGGGACTTTATGTTTGGTATTCCAGATTAAAAATATGATTAATTCATAGAAAATACAGGCTTTAGTTACAACTGAGGTTTTGTAGAATCTAATATCCCAGTGTAGACAGGATATTGTGTATGGTATGAATTGGACAATCATTGTGAGGTTGTTAATGCTGTTCATCCAGTGAGCTTCGTGTGATGCCTAATTCAGTTTAGTGATGGAGAACCATTTTAGTCTTCACATTGCACTGTCAACTAATTGCTGCATTCTACTCACACTCCCTTCTGAGGATGAGAAATGTTAAAGGGAAGAAGTGCTTTACAAAATCTAAATTTTGACAGATTGACAGGGGTGACTGACACTGGAGCCATGGGCAGCAGTGAGAAAGAAAACCACCTCACCGTCAGCATGCGGCTGTTGCCCAGGGAATAGTCCAGCAGTGACAGGAAGAAATGGTTGACCGTGTCATTGCCCCAACACTTGCACCCTTGCAGAAATGTTGGAAAAGAAATAATGACCCTGCCAATCCGCATTACTTTGTACCTTTCCTATCTGGGCAAAGTTACATCATGTTGCTTTAGCCCTGACACCACCACCCCTCCTCCTTTCACCTCACATGGTTCTCATTCAATTACAGCAATACGCTTCATGACTTCTGTTGCTTGGCTGGCTCTGTAGGATTCTTGCAATGTGGTATCAGGGTAATTTCCTTCTCCCCTTATGCTAAGCTCAAAATTCATTACATACACTGAGTGTCGACTTGGTTGCACAGCATTGACGATTATTTCCTCCTGTACGGTTTATCGTTAAGCGCTAATCTGAGTTTCTCCTTTAATCCACATGAAAGCTGCAGAGAATGGTGAGTAGGATTGATACAAGGAGGGTGGGGGAGAGAAGGTTGTCTCTGATACAGTAGCTAACAAACTTCTTATTTCTCTCTCTCAGTTCTGATGAAGGTCGACGAACTGGTCCTCTTTCCAGGAATGGGGTTGGTCCCGTTAATTATTTTCTGTTTTGAATCTGTCCATTACCTTTTGCAAATCACCAACTACTCAATGACAAGTTTAGGTTTATTTTCGCTACATGTATTGAGTTACGGTAAAAAGCTTTGTTTGTCATGCAATCCAAACAGATCAAATATACTATTCATAAATACAATCGGTCAAACTCAGTACAATAGATAAAGCAAAGAGGATAAGAGAGAGTGCAGAATATAGTTCT
The DNA here is from genome assembly GCA_035221665.1 of Okamejei kenojei. Taxonomy (NCBI): domain Eukaryota; kingdom Metazoa; phylum Chordata; class Chondrichthyes; order Rajiformes; family Rajidae; genus Okamejei; species Okamejei kenojei. Next base: position 91,606,453 of record CM069132.1, read on the forward strand.
CAACATTGTAGTGCATTATAGAGCATAATTTCCTTTGACAAAGTCCAATGTCCCCAATGGGGTAGAGGTGAATCAAACAATACCATAGGTAATGGAAGGACCATTCAGAAGCATGGTAACAGAGGGGAAGAAGCTGATTCTGAAGCTGATTCTGGTGGTGAACTCTTTCAAGTTTCAGTATCTTCTACCAGACAGCAGGGAGAAGAACGGATGACCGAGGTAGGACATCTTTGATTATGTTGTCCGCTTTTCAGAGGCGGTGTGAAGTGTAAATGGAGTCAATGGTGGGAAATCCCGTGTGTGCGATGAACTGGACTACGTCTACAATTATCTGCAATTTATTGAGTCATAGAGTGAAACAGTGTGGAAACAGGCCCTTCGGCCCAACTCGCCCACACTGCCAACAATGTCCCAACTACCCTCGTTCCACTTGCCTGCGCTTGGTCCATATCCCTCCAAACCTGTCCTATCCATGTATCTGCCCAACTGCTTCTTAAATTATGTGAAAGTCCTAGCTTCAACTACATCCTCTGGCAGCCTGTTCCATACACCCACCACCCTTTGTGTGAAAAGGTTACCCCTCGGAATCCTATTAAAACTTTTCCCTTCACCTTGAACCTATGTCCTCTGGTCCTCGATTCCCCTACTCTGGGCAAAAGACTGTATCTACCCGATCTATTCCTCTCATGATTTTGTATATCTCTATAAAATCTCCCCTCATCTTCCTGCACTCCATGGAATAGAGACCCAGCTACTCAACCTCTCCCGATATCTAACACCTTCTAGTCCTGGCAACATCCTCGTAAATCTTTTTTGAACTCTTTCAAGCTTGAGATTATCTTTCCTATAGCACGGTGCCCAGACCAGGAAACAATGTACTAAATGCGGTCTCACCAAAGTTTATACAACTGCCACATGACCTCCCAACTTCTATACTCAATACTCTGACTGATGAAGGCCAAAATGCCAAAAGCCTTTTTGACCAACTTATCTACCTGCAACTCGACCTTCAAGGAACCATGCACCTGTATTCCTAGATCTCTCTGCTCTACAACACTACCCAGAGGCCTACCATTTACTGTATAGGTCCTGCCCTTGTTCGACATCCCAAAATGTAACACTTCACACTTCTCTGTATTAAATTCCATCAACAATTCGTCCGCCCACCTGGCCAATCGATCCAGATCCTGCTGCAATCGTTCACACCCTTCTTCACTATCTGCAAAACCACTAACTTTTGAATCATCAGCAAACTTGCTAATCTTGCCATGTATGTTCTGATCCAAATCATTGATGTAGATGACAAACAGTAACGGGCCCAGCACCGAACCCTGACGCACACCACTAGTCTGAGAAGCAACCTTCCACCATTACACTATGCTTCCTTCCATGGAGCCAATTTGTATTCACTGGAGTTTAGAAGGATGTGGGGGGATCTTATAGAAACATATAAAATTATAAAAGGACTGGACAAGCTAGATGCAGGAAAAATGTTCCCAATGTTGGGTGAGTCCAGAACCAGGGGCCACAGTCTTAGATTAAAGGGGAGATCATTTAAGACTGAGGTGAGAAAAAACTTTTTTACCCAGAGAGTTGTTAATTTATGGAATTCCCTGCCACAGAGGGCAGTGGAGGCCAAATCACTGGATGGATTTAAGAGACAGTTAGATAGAGCTCTAGGGGCTAGTGGAGACAAGGGATATGGGGAGAAGGCAGGCACGGGTTATTGATAGCGGACGATCAGCCATGATCACAATGAATGGCGGTGCTGGCTCGAAGGGCCAAATGGCCTCCTCCTGCACCTATTTTCTATGTTTCTATGTTTCTATGTTAATTTGCTATCCATTCTGGCTATCTCTCCTTGGATCCCATGCGAACTAACCTTTCAGAGCAGCCTACCATGCAGAACCTTGTCGAACGCCTTACTAAAGTCCATGTACACACCCTCTACATCTCTGCCCTCCTCAACCTTTTGGTCACATCTTCAAAAAAATCAATCAATCAAAGAGGCACAACATTTGCCACCCTCCAGTTTTCTTGTATGCATGGGCAGAGCTGGTTCGAAATGAATCTAAGATGCAACCTAACAGTATGCTTTCTATAGTGCATCTGTAGAAGTCTGTAAGAGTTACTGAAGACATGCCAAATGTCCACTGTTTCCTCACGAATTAGAGGCATTGATGTAATGTCAATATGGGTGGTCTATGACAGGTCATTGGTAATATTAACATAGAGGAACTTGAACTTCTCAACCATTTCCACATCAGCACCATTTACTCCACCATGTTTTAGAAACACAGCAAAATAGAAAATAGGTGCAGGTATAGGCCATTTGGCCGTTCAAGCCAGCACTGCCATTCAATATGATCATGGCTGAATATCCAGAATCAGTACCCTGTTCCTGCTTTCTTCCCATATCCCTTGATTCTGTTAGCCCTGAGAGCTGTGTCTAACTCTCTCTTGAATGCATCCAGTAAATTGGCTTCCATTGCCTTCTGTGGCAGAGGATTCCACAGATTCACAACTCTCTGGGTGAAAAAGTTGTTCCTCATCTCAGTCCTAAATGCCCTACCCCTTATTCTTAAACTGTGACCCCTGGTTCTTGACTCCCCCAACATCGGGACCATTTTTCCCAATCCCGTAAGAATTTTATATGTCTCTATAAGATTCCCTCTCATCCTCTAATTTCTAGTGAATATAAGCCCAGTCGATCCATTCTTTCATCATATATCAGACCCGCCATCCCGGGAATTTATCTGGTGATTATACCAACAGCAATCCCTCAATAGCAAGTAGACAAAAATGCTAGAGAAACTCAGTGGGTGAGGCAGCATCTATGGATCTAAGGAAATAGCCAAAGTTTCGGGCCAAAACCCTTCTTCAGACTGATGTGAGGTTGGGGTCTGGAAGAAGAAAGGAAGAGGTGGAGCCAGTTGGCTGAGGGAGAGCTGAGAAGGGGAGGAGAAAGTAAGAACTACCTAAAATTAGAGTCAATGTTCATACTGCTGGGGTGCAAAATGCCCAAGCGAAATATGAGGTGCTGCTCCTCCAATTTACGGTGGTCCTCACTCTGGCCATGGAGGAGGCCCAGGGCAGAAAGGTCGGATTCGGAATGGGAGGGAGAGTTGAAGTGCTGAGCCACTGAGAGATCAGGTTGGTTATTGCGAACCGAGTGGAGGTGTTCGGTGAAGCGATCGCCAAGCCTATGCTTGGTTTCACCGATGTAGAGCAGCCGACATCTAGAGCAGCAGATGCAATAGATGAGGTTGGAGGAGGTGCAGGTGAACCTCTACCGCACCTGACACCTCAATAGCAAGAATGTCCTTCCTCAAATTAGGAGACTAAAACTGCACACAATACTCCAGGGCCCTGTACAACTGCAGTAGGACTTCTTGCTCCTATACGCAAATCCACTTGCTATGAATGCCAATATGCCTTTAGCTTTCTTCACTGCCTGCTGTACCTGCATGCTTACTTTCAGTGACTGATGTACAAGCACACCCAGGACTCGTTGCACCTCCCCCTTTCCCAATGTGACACCATACAGATAATAATCTGCCTTCTTGTTCTTGCCACCAAAGTGATGAGGTTGGATTTGCATTTATGCATATTATACTGCATCTGCCATGTATCTGCCCACTCACCCAACCTATCCAAGTCACCCTGCGGCCTCATAGCATCCCCCTCGCAGCTCATACTGCCACCTAGCTTTGTGTCATCTGCAAACTTTGAGGTTTTACATTTAATTCCTTCGTCTAAATCATTAATATATATTGTAAATAACTGGGGTCCCAGCACTGAGGCTTGCTGCACCCCACTTTCTCAAGTAAATAATTAGCTCCTTCAACTTGCTGACATTAAGAGTGAGGTTATTGTCCTGACACCATGTCACTAAGTTATCTATCTCCTTCCTATACTCTGTTTTGGCATTGTTCATGATTTGTCCCATCACAATGGTGTCTCATGCAAACATGTCGATGAAATTAGACACACATTGGACTGTCAACCATGGAGCTTATACAGCAGACCAGAGGAATGCCCTGTAAATGTTTGAGGAGTTATGAAGCACAGCATCAACATTCTGCAGGCTTGAAGTATGGAGTCACCTCACTGGTTGAAAAGCAGGATCTTTCTTGCAAGCCATTAATTAAAGCATCTCAGGCTTCTCACAATTGTACCATTCAAGCCCTTGGTGTATCATATCCTTTACTTTGTACTGGCTGTAAGACTATTTAATCAGGGATAGAAATGATAACACAGATGTGGGACATCTGTGAGTGCTGTGCTGCATAGCGCTCCCTTGTGGGTGTGCCAGAGGCACAATAGAGCCTCAAGGGGTTGATTATTTCACACTGCATGCCCATCCCCATGGCAATTCCACCAGTATGCCATCTAGGTGGCTGGAAGTCATCTGGGTCAAACTATTCTGCCAGCTGCCAATTTCTTGCTATCCATAGTCTCAGCAGGTACACAAAGCTTGTTGACTATGATGGTCTCAAGACATCCTTACGGAGTCGCATCATCTTTCCATCACATTGGAAAGTGCATAACTGGGACAATTTCTTCATGTCATGCCTTTCATGTAGCAAAAGGATTCCAGTGCACTTCACAGGAGAGTTACCAAATAAAAATTAATTAACACTGCGTGGCATTGGAGTTATTAAAACTAATGACCAAAGCATGGTGAAAGAGATTAGTTTTAAGGAGGCATTTTGTCGCTGGTGAAATGGAGAACATTTCATAGGAAATTCCACACCCCAGCAGCTGGAGACAGAGCCAATGATGGTGCGTCAACAGAATTTGACGATATTCAAGATGACAGAATTAAAAGATATCTTACGGGCGTGGGGCTGGAAGAGTGACAGAGATATGGAATGGCAAGTGCACAAAATATTTTATTATTGGTTTGTTATTGTCATACTAGTCTGAACAGAAATAGAGTGAAAAATATTGTTTTGTGTGCTACCCAGGCAAATCACACCTTACATGAGTACATCAGATTGTGCATACCAGACAGAGAAGGGTCCCAACCCAGAATGTCAATATAATCATGTTACTCCAACAATGTATCTTTTTTTGCAGAATGTAGTGTTACAGGCACAGAGAAAATGCACATTTTTTTTAAAAGATGCAAGGGCTGCAGATTGGAAGATTGGAAATTCACCCTTGGTGTTTGGGACATCGTTCAAGAATCTGATAATAGCGGAGATTTTGAAATGTAGATAAGAACTTTAAAATCAAGACATTGCTTAACCAGCAGCCAGCGTAGATTAGCAAGCAGAATGGTGATAAGTGAATGGAATTCTGTGCAAATGACAATGCATGCAGCAGAGATTTAGATTACCCCAAATCTCTGAAAACAGAATGAGGCTGACCAGAGTTGTTTGCATTAATCAAATCTAAAGGTGGCAAAGGTTTAGAGAAGGGCACACAAAATGCTGGAGTAACTCAGCGGGACAGGCAACATTTCTGGAGAGAAGGAATGCGTGGCATTTTGGGACGAGACCCTTCTTCAGACTGTTTAGATAAGAGCAGTTGAGCTGAAGTGGAAGTGAAGTTAAGGCAGAGCAGAAGGTCAGGAGGTTACCCCAGGGTGATAATAATATCATTGATAATTGAGGAGAATTTAGCAATTATAATGTTATCTAAAATTCGCATGCACAGAGCATTTCTGTTGTATCTCCAACATTAGTTGATGCTGACCTGTGGAATTTATTGCCACAGACAGCTGTGGAGGCCAAGTCTGAGTATTTTTAAAGCGGAGATTGACAGATACTTGAATAGTAAGGGTGTCAAAGGTTACATGGAGAAGGTATATGAATGGGTTGAGATAGGTGAGAAAGATAAATGGTTAAATGGCAATGTAGACTCGATGGGCCGAATGGCCTAATTCAGTTCCAATGACTTATGAACGTATGAATTAATATCTATATAGGTTTTCGGGGAAGAAGTAATTTATCGTGGTCCCAGATGGAATTGCGATCTTATTGCTTTATTTTACTGCTCTCGTTTCCAAAGGTAGCACAGTTGCAATGCTGCCTAAAGAGGCTGCTTGAAGTCCCACTTTCAGTCAGGAATGCTATTTTCTTATAACATAGAAGGAAATCTTTGAGCCCATCGATTCTATCTCAGCTTTCAGAGCAATCCCATCAATCATAATTCCCCACTGATTTCCCTGTAATCTATTCCCTCTAACATACCTGTAAAATCCACCCCGCTTCTCTGATCATCCACCTAAATGCTAACATACTTTTGGGATATGGCAGGGAACAGGAGCACCCTGGGTGAAAACATGGTCAAGGGGAGTATTTACCACCTCAGACAGTCCTGGAAGTCAGGGTTGAACAGATGTCTCAGAACCTATGTTACAGCACTGCCTTCTGCGCCTTTGTGCCAAATTCAGGACTGTAACTGCAAACTTTCACACCCTCAGATCTACCTGCTCTGCAATAATCTATACTTCCTAAAGTGTTGCTCTTCTCTTTTATTTTCGTAATAATGTTAGCCATTAAAACTGCCTACAACCAAAAAACTCTGTTGCAAGGTCTCCAAACACATGAAAAATTTACAAAGAATTAATTTAAGTCGTACATTTCTCAGCCCTGCAGATTCTGATAGCATTATGCTGCCACTCTAATGCACACAGTTTTCCAGGGAGAACACACCTTTCAGTAAAAAAATTATCAAAGTAGAGCAATGCCAATCGCTTTACTTTTAAGTGTATTTGGCAATAAATTGCCTTGCAAGTCATCGATGCGTATAACTGCGACTATCTTTCACTTGTAGAAGTGAACATCCATGGAGATTACAGCTGACAGCTGTATTCACTTGAATAGTTTCACAGAGAATTTTGTTAACCTGAATTTATTCAGTAAAGCATTAGAAAAGCAAGGAAAAATATCACAAGGACTATTACAGAGTCGTAGTCATAGAGTCCTACAGCATTAAAACTGGCCCTTCGGCCCATACCGACCAACATGTCCCATCTTCACATCCCATCAACATGTCCTACCTGCCTGTGTTTGGTCCATATCCCACTAAAATCTGTCCAACTGTTTCTTAAATGTTGGGATAGTCCCTGCTTCAACTACCTCATGGTACCTCTGGCAGCTCATTCCAGGCACCCATCACCCTTTGTGTGGAAAGGTTAACCCTCAAAATCCAACTAAATCTTCCCCCCTTTACCTTAAACCTATGTCCTCTGGTTCTCGATTCCCCTACACTGAGCAAGAGACTCTGGCATTCTACCCGATATATTCCTCTATGTATGCAGACTTCTTTATACTCAATGATATTCAATGGTGACTAAATATCCAAGGTTTTTAATCAAGGGATATGGGCAGAAGGCAGGCACGGGTTATTGATAGGGGACGATCAGCCATGATCACAATGAATGGTGGTGCTGGCTCGAAGGGCCGAATGGCCTCCTCCTGCACCTATATTCTCTGTAAATGGAACAAATTAGATTAAGGAGATTTTATATATCCTGATATATCCTGAAGTTTTGAGAAAATTATAATGATTTTGTTTTGTGTGGTGTCAGTAACATTTATTCATCGATTTTTACTTTTACAAATCCTAATTCTGGATCTGATTATTCTTTAAAGAAAGGATAAAACCCATGAAAAGGAGATTAGAAATACAATTAAATTTAATTTATCTAGTATTAGTTCTATAGCCCAGAAACAGGCCCTATATCCTAAGGCCTTCAATACTGGGAAAAACATGAGTCTCAATACAATAATTCAGACACACGCAGAATGTGGCTAGGCCTGAATACTATAACTGGCTGCAAAGTGAGGTCAGGCAACCAAATTGGTGATAATTTGGCCCTACCTGATGAAAATGCTTTCTATGCACGCTTTGAGCAGAAGGCCTATGGGGCTATGACATCCGTCACTTCAGACTAAAGTCTGCCTTTTCCCAGGGTCGCTGTTGCAGAAGTTAGATCAGCTTTTCTAAGGGTGAACCCAAGGAAAGCAACTTGGATGGCTCAGATTGAGTCCCTGGCCATGTCCTTAAAATCTGTGTGGACCAACTAGCGGTAGTGTTCACGGGCATCTTTAATCTCCCTCTCTACTCCATTCAGAGATACCCACCTGCTTCACAACGACCACTATCATCCCCGTGCTGAAGGAAAGCAAGATCCCGTGCCTTAATGACTACTGTCCAGTGGCCTTGACTTCAACCATCATGAAATGCTTTGAGAGGCTAGTTATAGAACATATTAAATCCAGTCTACCAAGCAGCCTTGACCCATTGCAGTTTGTTTACTGCCCTATACTCATCCCTGGAACACCTGGGTAAGAGAGACACCAAATGTATGTCAGACTTCCATTCTTAAACTACAGCTCTACTTTTAACACCATTATCCCATCTAAGCTTCTCAACAAACTTGTGGAACTTGGAGTCAGCACTCATCTGTGCAACTGGATCCTCGACTACCATCAATCACCCATTCACATTAATCCTTCACTAATTCCTTTTTATTCTCCCTACATTTCCATCAATTCCTCCCAGTTGCCTACACATTCAGAACCTTGGGTGTAGTCCATCTGGTCCAGGTGACATCCACCTTCCGACCTTTCAGCTTCCATAACTCTGGTCATGAACTCTTTAAATTGCTTCATGCTTCAAATTTTAAATTTCATTGGGCCAGCGACAGGGCATTCATCGTAAGCGTGAGCTGCAGAACAAGTGATTTTCAGCACTGGACAAGATAACAGGCAATGGCTTAAACACAAGTGCAGTGCTGCTTATCTAGTCAGGCAGTCATGGAAGACAGGTTATTCTACAGGTGACATTGGCACCTATAAAAATTTAATGGTGAGATATCTTTTGCAGAAGGAGCATAAAAATTCGCTGCTTCCTGCTTGTTCTGATTATGATATTTAATTTATTTTGGTTTAGAGATAAGGTGCAGGAATAGGACCTTCGACGTACCGAGTACGTGCCGACCAGCTATCCCTGCACAGGGAAAAAGTACAAATTCCATACAGATAGCACCTGTAGTCAGGATCAAACTCGGGTCTCTGACCCTGTAAGGCAGCAACTCTACATTTGCGGCATCATGCTGCCCGATATATCCAGCAAAAAAAATGTTCAGCACTATAGTTTGTAGATGTCCTCATATTAATTATGTTCTATGTTTACTAATAATTTCTTATTCCTTCTGTTGCTTCTAAAAGGCTCAAAACTACAAGCATACTAATAAGATTCTAATAACTGCAGGCACAATTACATTCATTTTCCCTCATTTTCAGGATTTGTCATGTGATTTGAATGCAGCAAAAAACTTTTAAACCCATCCAATTTTATTTGTAAATGCAACATTCAAATTGATTTTGTAATTTACAAGAATGTGCCCTGACTGAATTTTTTTTATGGAACTGACATAAATATAAGAATTGTACGCATATAAAATGAGCATTCTGGAATCTTGAGTAGAGTTGAGCCCATAATTAAATCACGTACATCAGTTCTTGCCTTATTTTAATTGTATAAATGATGAACAATACAATGATAATACTTCTCATCCATAGAATAAGGACACATGAGGGGGAGGCTGTTTTATCAGGTGGCATTTGTATCATGTCCACAGCCCTCTCATATATTTTCAAAAGTAAATCACTGAAGTAACTGGCTTGTTTACATAAACACTTATATTCAGATGGTATTTGCCTTTATTGGTTAAGATTTGGTTGGTTGGGTTTAAGAGCAAGGAAATAATGCTGAAAATGTATAAAACATTTCCAAAAGGACAGAGGAGGGAGAAATCCCCATCATAACACAAGAACACAAGAATAAAATAGGAGCGGGCTCCTTAAGCCTTCCCCGCCATTCAATATAATGGCTGATCTATGCTGGCCTCCCGTTCTGGCTCAGTTCCTGGGGCAGTTTGGCACGGGACACGCGCTGAGGGCTGATCATCCTGCAGCAGGCCGCCCTTGTGGAGGGTGTATAGTGTTAAAAGGCCGAAACACCCAGTGATGCAAGGGTACACTACTGATGATGTGTCCTGTGCCCAACTGTCCTGAAGGTTACCCAGGCCAAGATATACGTATACGTAACCCCACCCCCGCCCCCCCGATGTTGAGCGTCTACCACTCTCAACAATCAACGAATGTCGTGAAATGCTCCTCACCTACTGGCACAAGGGACTTCTTAACATCTTGTCCTGTGTACTTGATTCTGAAAATCTGGACTCGTCCACTGACTGCTGTGAAAGGACAGCTGACAACATGGGAAAGTCCATGTGACAGCTTGGAGAGACAGCTGACAGGAGGGAACAGACCCCACTGGGGCCGTCATGGGCTAGCTACCCATGACAGCAGTCCCCAACGCTGTTTCAGCTAGTTGGAGACACCCGCGAAATGCTACAAAAAGTAAATTAAAGGAAATACCCCAGAGCCTGCGAGAGCGGGGGCGCAAGATGGCTCACCGATTGATAACACGGTTACAGACCCAGGAACGGAAACGACCATGGACAAGGAGAGCATGGCACATGAGACATCCACAACAGCTGCGGGACACAAACTTCAGGTGTGCATCTGTGCTTGGGAGAAAAGAACATCAATGATGGGCTTGAAGATCCACCAAGGGACGAAAAAGTGCTTGAGAGAGCAGAGACATGGGCCTCGCATTGACCACTACATCTTACGAAGCAACCAGTCAAATCAGTCGAGTGAAGCACAGCGACGGGACACAAACCAAAGTTCGCAGAGCATCAGCACTCATGTCACTGAAGAGGGTGATACAAGCACAGAAATGCTGGTGGAGGATCCCACGCAACATCTACAAAGACCTCCATTGGAGGGAAAGATCAAAGCGTACAAACATGGAGTGAAATGGCCCAAAGCTGTTGAAAAGAAAGAATGGGAGACAGTCAACAGTGACCTTATACATATCTTGGAGCAACAAGTGGGCACAGCAGTGGAAAAGCTTGAAAGGATGGGCAACACAATCTACAGCTAAGGAGAAGAACGGTGTGGGGTGAGTAAAGGGAGAGGTGGAAAGAAATTACCAACACCAATCAAGTTCAGGAGGCAGCAGGAGATCGAGAGGCTAATCTGAGAGAGGAGACAGTTGAAAAAGCAATCGAAAAAAGCAACTGACGCAGAGAGAGAAGGTTCCATGCTACTCCAAGAGGGCATCAAGAGCCGATTGGCAGCCTTGCGAAAAGCAGAAAACATGAGGAAACTTCGCAAGAAGAAAGAACACACAAGAACACGGTTCTACAAAGACACTTTCACGTTCATCAAAGACCTCTTCGCAAAGGAAAAAAGTGGAACTTTGAAAACATCGAAACAAGAATTGGAGGAACACCTGGAAAAGGCCCACCAAGACACAAAAAGGCATGAGCAGTTAGTCATCCCACACGACATCCCGCCTATTCAACCACCTGAATTCAACCTGGACACCAGCCCTCCGAAATGGAAAAAGATAGAGAACACTGTCCGGCGAGCAAGAGCAGCATCAGCTCTGGGGCCAAACAGAATACCATACAAGCTGTACAAGAACGCACCGGATGTGTTACGCTTTCTATGGAAGCTCATGAGGGTGGTGTGGAAGAAGCAAACAATACCTAAGGCGTGGCAAAGGGCCGGCGGCGTACTAATACCTAAAGAAAAGGATGCGTCAGACATCAGCCAATTCCAGCCAATATGTCTCCTCAACGTCGAGGGAAAAATCTTTTTCAGCATTGTATCACAAAGGCTATCCACCTATCTGGTAACAAACAAGTACACTGATACATCTGTGCAGAAAGCAGGAATTCCAGGATTTTCGGGCTGCTTGGAGCACACAAGCATGATCTGGCACCAGATCCAAGCAGCTAAGAAGGACAAGAGAGACCTACATGTGATCTTCCTCGATCTGGCCAATGCATTTGGTTCAGTTCCCCATGAACTCCTTTGGGAATCCTTTGCCTTTTTCCATGTACCAGAGCTCATCACCACACTGGTCAAGAACTATTTCCAAGACCTGCAGCTGTGCTTCACAACAGCTGAATTCAGTACAACATGGCAGCTCTTGGAAGTAGGCATCATGGCAGGCTGCACAGTCTCACCCGTGGCCTTTACAATGGCCATGGAAGTCATCATCAGGGCCTCAAAATGGGTGGTGGGCAGTGAACGAACCAGAGCTGGGCTCCGTCTGCCACCCATCAGGGCATACATGGACGACATGACAACACTAACCACTACTGCAGCATGCACCAAGCGGCTACTTGGAAAGCTGCAGGAGAACATCAAGTGGGCACGAATGAAAATCAAACCAAGTAAATCTCGAAGCATTTCCATAGTTAAGGGGGTGCTTAGAGACACAAGGTTCTGCATCGGTGACGACCCAATACTAACAGTGTCTGAGCAGCCAGTAAAAAGCCTGGGCAGATGGTACAATGCAAGTCTCAAGGACAAAGAGCAGGTGCAACAACTAAGGCAAGAAATTGTCAACGGCCTGGAGAACATCAATCAGACCCTACTGCTTGGGAAACTGAAGCTCTGGTGCCTACAGTTTGGACTCCTTCCTCGGACAATGTGGCCACTGACCGTTTATGAAGCCCCAATAACAACTGTGGAGAAGATGGAGCGAACCATAACTTCATAGCGAAGAAATGGCTCTGTGTCCCACGATGTCTAACTAACATCGGCCTCCACGGCAAAGGGGTCCTGGAACTACCTCTCACTAGCCTAACAGAGGAATACAAGTGTTCTAAAATAAGACTCCAGATGACACTGAGGGACTCCAGAGACAAGACCATCAGTGCTGTTGCGCCGCCCCTAGTAACTGGCCGGAAGTGGACACCATCTGATGCAGTACAGCAAGCTTCATCAGCCCTGAGGCACAAAGACGTCGTGGGGCAAGTGCAGCAGGGAAGAGGAGGCTTTGGCCTTACGACAAGTAAACCAACTTGGCGAAAGGCCACAACATTGGAGCGGAGGACATTGGTGGTTGAGGAGGTGCGGCAACAGGATGAGGCCGTAAGAAGTACAAAGGCGGTCTCTCTTGCCAAACAGGGACAATGGATGCAGTGGGAAGGTGTGGAGCGGAGGAAGATCAGCTGGAAAGAACTATGGGAAATGGAATCAAGCAAGATCAGCTTCATCATCAGAGCGACATATGACGTGCTTCCATCACCAAAGAACCTCCATCAGTGGTACGGCGAGGATCCAACCTGTGCCCTCTGCCCAACTCCAGCGATCCTCAAACACATCATGGTAGGCTGCAAGACCAGCATCACGCAAGGGAGATACACATGGCGGCATAATCAGGTACTAAATAGCCTGGCAACAGCCCTTGAGAACAGGCGGTGTGCGACCAACTCCTTGCCTCCAAGAGCAAGCAACCCCCCCCCCCTCCCCCCCACTTAAGGGCAACAACCTTTGTCTGAGAAGGACAGAAAACACCTAAACATCCTTCCACCAGATCAGAAGAAGGAAACCTATGCAGGGCCCGTGACTGGAGGATGCTGGCGGACATCGGCCGACAACTAATCTTTCCACCTGAAATTGCTTCAACCAACCTCAGGCCAGACTTGGTGTTCTGGTCCCCTTCACAGAAGACTGCTTACATCATAGAGCTCACAGTTCCATGGGAGAACTCGTGTTAAAGAAGGAACTGCAGATGTTGGAGAATCGAGGGTTACACAAAAAGCTGGAGAAACTCAGTGGGTGCAGCAGCATCTAAGGAGCGAAGGAGATAGGCGACGTTTCGGGTCGAGATGCTTCTTCAGACTGGTCAGGGATCAGGGAAACGAGAGATGTAGACGGTGATGTGGAGAGATAAAGAACCCCCGATGTTGAGCGTCCACTCTCCACAATCAACGAATGTCATGAAATGCTCCCCACTTACTGGCACAAGGGACTTCTTAACATCTTGTCCTGTGTTCTTGATTCTTTGCCTGATCCTTCAAAAAATGGTCACCTCCATCTTAAATATTTCTGATTATCTAGCTTCCACAGTCCTTTCAGATATAGTACTCCAGACATTCACCACGCTCTGCAAAAATAAGTTATTACTACACTGTTTTAAATGACTGGCCCCTTACATCTTAACTATGTTCCTTTTGAGACTCACCAGTGAGTGAAACCATTTCAACATCTACCCTATCAACCCCCTCAGGATCACATGTTTCAATATGTTCACCACTCATTCTTCCAAACTCCATAGAATACAGACACAAACTGTTTTGCATCTCTTGATAGGCCAACCCTCTCATCTCAGGTATCAATCAGCCCTTTGCCTCCAATTTTGCAATATCCTTTGTGTATGCTGGTTTAAACTGCAGATGCTGGTTTAAACCGAAGATAGACACAAAAAACTGGAGTAATTCAGCGGGATAGGCAGCATCTCTGGAGAGAAGGAATAGGTGTTTCTGGTCAATAGACAATAGACAATAGGTGCAGGAGTAGGCCATTTGGTCCTTTGAGCCAGCACCGCCATTCAATGTGATTATGGCTGATCATCAGTACCCCGTTCCTGCCTTTTCCCCTCATCACCTGACTCCGCTATCTTTAAGAGCCTATCTAGCTCTCTCTTGAAAGTATCCAGAGAATCGTGCTCCACTGCTCTCTGAAGCAATTCCATACTCACAACGCTTTGTGCAAAAAAGTGTTTCCCCATCTCCGTTCTAAATGGCTTACCCCTTATTCTTAAACTGCAGTCCCTGGTTCTGGGCTCCCCCAACATCGAGAACATGTTTCCAGCCTCTAGCATGTCCAAGCCCTTAATATTCTTATATGTTTCAATAAGATCCCCTCTCATCCTTCTAAATTCCAGAGTATACAAGCCCAACCACTCCATTCTCTCAGATTATGACAGTCCCGCCATCCCAGGAATTAAACTTGTGAACCTACGCTGCCCTCCGCCAATAGCAAGAATGTCCTTCCTCAAATTTGGAGGCCAAAACTGTACACAATACTCCAGGTGTGATGTCACTCGGGCCCTGTACAACTGCAGAAGGACCTCTTCGCTCCTCTTGTTTTAAAGGCCAACATGCCATTCGCTTTCTTCACTGCCCGCTGTACCTGCATGCTTACTTTCATTGACTGATGAACAAGGACCCCCGGATCCCGTTGTACTTCCCTTTTCTCAACTTGATACTATTTAGATAATAATCTTCCTTCCTGTTTTGCTACCAAAGTGGAAAACCTCATTGCATCCTCCTCACAATTCACATTGCCACCCAGCTATCTGCAAATTTGCTAATGTTATGTAATCTCTTCATCTAAATCATTAATATATATATTGTAAATAGCTGCAGTCGAGACCCATCGAGCCCCTTCTTCAGACTGACGATGCAATATCCTTTCTTAGGTCAGGGGATCAAACCTGTGTGCAGTACCCCAGTATGCCTTACCAACACCCTGTTCATAAACCTACTCCCCATTTTTAAACTCTAAACTCTTTTCAAAAAAGCCCAAAATGCTGTGTGGCTTCTTAACTACTTGAGAGATTTAGAGTCATAGAGTGATACAGTTTGGAAACAAGCCCGTCGGCATAACTTGTCCACACCAGGCAGCAGACAAACTAGTCCTACATGCCCTCATTTGGCCTGTATTCCTCCAAACCTGTCCTATCCATGTATCTGTCTAACTGTTTCTTAAATGTTGTGATAGTCCCTGCCTCAACTACCTCCTCTGGCAGTTTGTTCCATACACCCACCACTCATTGTGTGAAAAAGGTTCCCCTCAGATTCTTAATAATTGATTCACCTACTCTGGGCATCTACCTGATCTATTTTATCTACCTGATGATTTTATACATCTCGATAAGATCACCCCTCATCCTCCTGCGTGCCAAGGAGTCCTAGTCTCCTCTACCTCTCACGATAGTAACTAGTGGGGTGCCGCAAAGCTCAGTGCTGCGATCCTAGTTATTTACAATATATATTAACGATTTAGACAAAGGAATTAAATGTAACATCTCCAAGTTTGCGGCTGACACAAAGCTGGGTGGCAGGGTGAGCTGCGAGGAGGATGCTATGAGGCTGGAGGGTTACTTGGATTGGTTGGGTGAGTGGGCCGATGCATGGCAGATGCAGTATAAATGTGAGGCAAAAACAAGCAGGCAGATTATTATCTGAATGGTTTCAGATTAGAAAAAGGGGAGGTGCAACGAGACCTGTGTGTCCTTGTACATCTATCACTGAAAGTAAGCATGCAGGTACAGCAGGCAGTCAAGAAAACAAAAGACATTTTGGCCTTCATAGCGAGAGGATTTCAGTATAGGAGCAAGGAGGACCTACTGCAGTTGTACAGGGCCCTGGCGAGACCACAACTGGTGTATTGTGTACAATTTTGGTCTCCTAATTTGAGGAAGAACATTCTTGCTATTGAGGGTAGGTTCACCAGGTTAATTCCCGGGATGGTGGGACATGATGAAAGAATGGATCGACTGGGCTAAAATTCACAGGAATTTAGAAGGATGAGAGGGGGATCTTATAGAAAAATATAAAATTCTTAAGGGATTGGGCAGGCTAGATGCAGGAAAAATATTCCCGATGTTGGTGGAGTCCAGAACCAGGGGTCACAGTGTAACAATAGGGGTAGGCCATTTAGGACTGAGATGATGAAAAACGTTTTCACCCAGAGAGTTGTGAATCTCATAATCATAATCATACTTTTATCAGCCAAGTATGTTTTGCAACATATGAGGAATTTCATTTGCCATTCAGTCATACCAATAAAAATCAACAGAACACACAAAATATATTTTAACATGAACATCACCACAGTAACACCTCCGCATTCCTCACTGAGTTAGAAGGCGAAAAAAATGTTCAATCTCTCCCTTCTTTGTCCTCCAGCTGTCGGGGGCCTCTAACATTCCGTTGACGGGACGATCTTACTCCCATAGCCGGCAGCGGGCCTCCACGTCGGGGCGATCAAACTCCTGCATCGGGGGGGAATCTCAGCTCCCCCACGCCAGGCGATCTACCCCGTGTCAGGGCTAGTTGAACGCCATGTGGCTTTTGGAGCTTCCCGATGTTGGTCTCAACCCGAGACTGTGGGCTCCTTGATTTTAATGTCCGCAGGCCGCGGTTGGAGGTTGGAGCGTCGATCCCAGGCAAAGGATTGGCTCCGATGGTAAGTCCATGCCCCTTGGTGAGTCTCAAAGTTAGTCCCGAGCATGGCCTTCAGCTCCATGATGTTGGGCCACAGAACGACCGGAGATACGATCCGGAAAACAATCGCATCTCCAGCAAGGTAAGAGATTGAAAAAAGTCTCCCCCGTTCCCTCCACCACCCCCACCCCCCACATAAAACCAGCCAGAGAACATTAACACAAACTTTTAAAACACATTAGAAATAACAAAAAAAAAGATGAAAAGGCAGACTGTAGGTGAGGCTGCCATCGAAGCACCACCTGGAATCTGTGGAATTCACTGCCACAGAAGACAGTGAAGGCCAATTCACTGGATGTTTTCAAGAGAGAGTTAGATATAGCTCTTGGGGCTAACAGAATCAGGGATATGGGGAGAAAGCAGGAATGGGGTACTGATTTTGGATGATCAGCCATGATCATATTGAATGGCGGTGCTGGCCGCCACATAAAGGGCTCTGACAAAGTTACAAAGTATCCCACACCTTGTCCTCTTTTGTTCTCCCACCCTTCTCCATCCAACCCTCCCTCCCCCCCTCATGGCAGTCTCGCCATGGCGGATCCTCCATTGTTCTTCCCCCCCCCCTCCTTCATGGCGGTCCCCCCACACCGGGTCATCCTTTGTTCCTCCGCCCAGCGGCGGCATCTTCATTTCCACGTGTCCATCCTCGTCTGTCTATCGGCACCCCCATCGACCACCGCACCAACCTCTCCACTATCGCTGTCGGGTCCCCTCCTGACACTCCCATGGCGCCGACCCAAGCCTCAGCCGTGGGCTCCATCAACCCAGGCCCCAGCCGCGGACTCCACCAGCCAAGGCTCCATTGGCCGCGGGTTCCGTCAGCTACAGGACAATGGAAAAATAACTAAATTAACATGTCGCTGGTATTGATACCATGAGCTGAATGGGTTTCTGGACTATAAATATGCACGATTCTATGAAGCCATGGTGGAGATGCGAAGATTTATTTATTTAGTGGATAATTATGTTCTGGATGCATCACCTGAAAGTGGGTGAAAACAGATTCAAAAATAACTTTATAAAGGGAATTAGATGTTCATTTAAAAAAATAAATGCTTGCAGAAAGAATCATCATCATCGGCGATCAGTCAAAGTCGAGTGTGGGTCCTGATGGGTCTTTTCTGTCCCGCCAGGTGCATGACCTCTTTTACAAGGGGGAGATTGGTGCACCGACAGTTATGGCTTTTGCCAGAGACAGACCCTTATCTAACGGCATGGACTTCACGGTGGGTGGGAGACTCTCCCTGCTGCAGCCTTCCTTCGTCCGTTCAGCCATTGTAGTGCTGTGCACATTGGCCAGCCACCATCCTTCACCTAGTTCACCAAAGAAAGGTCTTCTTCTTGGGCCGCACTTTTTCAGGAACGTCGCCCTCGACCTGCCGGCATGACGAGAACATCACGGCACAGCACGGGAGAACAAAGGGTACGACGGTGGTGCAGCGGGAGAGTTGCTGGCTTACAGCACTTTCAGCACCATAGACTCAGGTTCGATCCTGTGTATGGGGGCTGTCTGTACGGAGTATGACCGGGGAGAACGTAATTTGGGTTTCCTCCCACACTCCAAAGAAGTACAAATTTGTAGGTTAATTGGCTTTCTATAAATATAAATAGTGTTAATGTGCGCTGGGTCGAAGGGCCTGTTTCCGCGCTGTATCTCTAAACTAAAAACTTAACTGTCCCCAATTGGTGACCTTGCAGAATTTAGCTCTCAGGATCTTAGGCACAAGCTTTTCCAACACAACAAGGTGGCAACCCTCGGAACAGGCAGAAAGAATAGGAGAACATGGATAAATACAGATGAGCCTTGCAGTCAATAATTTCTCATTAGATTGTATGATTCCATGCAATATAATGCTCAATACCTTTTGCCAATTGAATGTTCTCCATTCTTAATTAATACCCAAGATAAAAAATCTGCTATTAGACTATATTTTCAATGTCACATGATCAAAAAAAATGTGACTTTGAACCAGAAATTATATAATAAATACCGTAGCAACTATTTTACAATGCACTCTTTTCAATGTTCAACGAGTACTTTTTGTATCAAGTTCTGTTTATGCAGAATTTGTCATTTTGTAAATTTGAACTGGGTATTACTGATAATCTATAGACAATTGAGTGTTTCCTTTGATTGAGAGATACTATATATCAGAGATACTATATATCAAAGATACTAGTATCTTTGCTATAAATCTCTGTGAAATAACATCCTGTGCCCCCGTCACAATCCCGCCCACCCTACAACCTAGTCCCATCGGTAAAATTCCATATGCATATATTAGCTCTGTAAGATTTGGAATAAAAACAATCGTCAGATTTTCATGTCTGTCAGTCAAAACATAATCCGACCTGTTCAAAAGTTTCTTTAATTCTTCCATACATAACTTTCAAGATAAATAAAGCTGTTTCAAAATTGTAGTTAAGTACCACTCGTAAATAATCAACATCAAAGACTCAAATAGTGATAGCTTAATTTTTAACTCTGATTCTTTTATTTATTGGATCTTTGCTTTGCTGCGCACTAACACTGGATTCAAAAATGCTTATAACTTATCGATGTGCTTTCCACACCAGGACATCATGCAGTCCCAAAAAACAAGACACAAATTCAAACAACCGGGCCTTAAATATGTGGGTAATGACATTTTGGACAAATCAAGCACTCTGGCAGGATATTATCAGAATCCCTGAGGTTAAAATGTAACCACTTTTTGGGGGGGTTCATGTCATATTATTACTATTGTCAGAACATTACCCAAGACTCATGGAAAACAGCAAATGCAATGTGCTGCAGCTGCCAAATGTGCACAAAAATATAATGCCAATTATCTGCTACATTTTCCCATTTGTTCAATCACAATTGATATTGAGTATCTAGTATATGTCATGATTTCGAGAAGCTACTGGAGTGATGATATAATAGCTAAATGCAGTGGCAGTAATTAGTTTTTTGTTTAATTACTTGTATGAGCTGTCTAGATCTGTAAGATTGTTGTGAATAATGAGTAAGCTTGCCTGTTCATTGATACAGCGAATTTAGAATGAAATATTTACTTTTATTAATTCACAGACAATTTTCCAATGATTGAATAGGGTTGCAAGACAACACAATCTCTAATTAAATTTCATGAGTAGATCTTCATGGTGAATTATCAACATGCAAGAAACAGATAAGTCTCTGTTTACCAGTGCCCAAATTTATACAACATTCGCATAAAATCTATACACTATTCATGGGATTGGTTTTATGTCAGTATCCACAATAACATTCCAAAATATATTTTACACACCAAGAGTTAATAAGGATGTGACGTAGAAATTGTGCCTTTTAAACATTAATGTTTTTTTCAGAAACAAGTTAATGATACAGAAGGTTAATTAGCAAACAGAACTGCAGTCAAATAACTTATTGAGGCTATCACAGCACTGCCACAACGCAGTCTTAAACCTTCAGCAAAAATATAATTATTATTCACTTCTGTGTGAAAATGGTCTCCTGCCAATCATTTCTGCTATCACCTCCTTTCCTACACTGTCACTGTTATTGTCTCGTTGGAAGAAATGGAAGGGTGTGAAAAACAAAAATTCTACATTACATATCCAGCTCACATTGCAAAATATTTGTGATTGTTATGTGGTAGAGTGGATATTCATAATCAGAGACTCATAGGTTTATTACGAGGTGCAGTATGGTTATGTACACAATGGTTGTGCAGGAACATGCATGTGAGGACATTGGGGATGGAAGGAGATTAAATACTAGGAAATAATTTACACATTGGTAGCTTCAACCTGGCTTCCTTGTTTCTCTGGAGGGTGAAATGCTGCATTTAACTGCTTCAGGAGAAGATGGTTGCCAATTGGCAGATGTGAATTTCCCAATTTGAATTATATTACAACATATTCTTCAGTTTTTATTGTTGACGTGATTCTCTAGTTTGCTGAAACTTTGATGCTTATTTTATGCTCCTTGGATGTCTTGCGTTTCACTGCCTCAATCTGGATCAATTTGACCAGAAAATGTTCAACAGCCTGCTGCTGACACAAGGAACTGCAGCATTGGAAAAAAAAACACAATGTGCTGGAGTAACCCAGGGGGTCAGACAGCATCTCTGGAAGACATGGAAAACTGACGTTTTGGGACGGGACCCTTCTTCAGACTGGTCTGCAACAGCACAGCCAAGAGGAAATGAGCAAAGACATGCGGCCCGCAGGAGATGCAACCCATATAATAGATAGGTCATCGACATTAACGCTGCTTCTTTCTCCATTGATGCTGCATGATGTGTTGACTATTTCAAGAGTCAAGGGTGTTTATTTGTCACATGCGCTGGATACGAACCAGAACAATGAAGTTCTTACTTGCTACACCTTCACAGGTACATTAAATGCAACAATTAAAATAAATTATCAGTTATTCTAAAGTTAACTAGGCCACTGTTGTGCAAAACCCAAAATACGTAGAGCATAGTAACACAAAGTCCTGAATGGTTCTATTATTGTTTTTCCTGTTCTTTATTTTCTAGAGATTGAATCTTCTTGACATGTCTGAAAATTGGTATCAACAGCAAGTGGAGGAATCAGGTAAAAAGCTTCCATCTACTAGTTTAGAAGGGGGAAAGGAAGAAGACTAATAGCAGTGATATACGTAAGTCTGATACTCCCACCTCTTCTTAAGATATCAAGGATGACCACATGAATGCATGGTTTCCATTACTTGTCTGAGTAGCCTGGAGACACAAGAAACTGCAGGTGCTGGAATCTTGAGTAAAAAACAAAGTGCTGGAGGAACTCAGTGGTCCCTACTCCAACCTCTCTTTTCTAGCTTTCTCTCTCCAAGCTATTCTATCAGTCCAAAGAAAGGTTGCAACCCAAAATGTTCGCTCCACAGATGCTTCCTGACTCTCTGAGTTGCTCCAGCACATTGTCTTTTTGCTCAAGTAACCTATCTCACTAGAAAATACACCAGCTCCTCCTTCCCCCTATACCATTGACAAGCAGTCTTGTAACCAATTAATCAGCCATTGAACATCTCGTCCATCCTCGTCAATTTTTGTCATCACATTAATCACAAACAAGTCATTCGTACCAAGCAGGCCCCAAAATAAATAAGGCAGGAAAGTGAAAAGGATCTAAATAAATAGCACAAAGGTAGACAAAAATGCTGGAGAAAGTCAATGGGTGAGGCAGCATCTATGGAGCGAAGGAATAGGTGACGTTTCAGGTCGAGACCCATCTTCAGACTTGTGTAAATAGCACAAATCTATTTACTGCCTCACAGAGCATATTATATTTGAGTATAAGAGCAGGGAGGTTCTACTGCAGTTGTACAGGGTCTTGGTGAGGCCACACCTGGAGCATTGCGTACAGTTTTTGTCTCCTAATCTGAGGAAAGACATTCTTGTCATAGAGGGAGTACAGAGAAGGTTCACCAGACTGATTCCTGGGATGGCAGGACTTTCATATGAAGAAAGACTGGATAGACTCGGTTTGTACTCGCTAGAATTTAGAATATTGAGGGGGGATCTTATAGAGACTTACAAAATTCTTAAGGGGTTGGACAGGCTAGATGCAGGCAGATTGTTCCCGATGTTGGGGAAGTCCAGAACAAGGGATCACAGTTTAAGGATAAGGGAGAAGTCTTTTAGGACCAAGATGAGAAAATCATTTTTCACACAGAGAGTGGTGAATCTGTGGAATTCTCTGCCACAGAAGGTATTTGAGGCCAGTTCATTGGCTATATTTAAGAGGGAGTTACATGTGGCTCTTGTGGCTAAAGGGATCAGGGGGTATGGAGAGAAGGCAGGTACAGAATACTGAGGTGGATGATCAGCCATGATCATATTGAATGGCGGTGCAGGCTCAAAGGGCCGAATGGCCTACTCCTGCACCTATTTTCTATGTTTCTATCCCTTTATGCTTACAAAGCCTGAATCATCCTGCTAGTTCTAGTGTTGTTTAAAAAGTGGTGAAGTCAGGTTACACAGACACAGCTTGCTGAAATCTTCTTGGCCTGCATCCCGTGGGTGCTGGGGTCCACTGTCCATATTAAAAGCCAGGTTAATGCAGTCACAGCTATGCTCAGCCAGAAGTGCCAAGTGGATGATTCATCTCAGGTTCCTCCAGTAACAGAAGCCAGGCTTTAGCTAATATCAATTCACACCAAGTAATATCAAGAAATGGTTGAGAGCAATTTGATGCACGAAAGGTTATGGGGCTTGACAACATCTTGGCTGCCCTATCGTAGGCTTGCATGCCAGGACTAGTAGCACGTCTAGGCAAGCTGTTTCAATGTAATTACATCGTCAACATCTGCCCAACAATACTGAACAATTCCCCAAGCATTTTGGTTCTCAAAAAATCAATGTTGGCTCATTATCTTCCAGTCTTCTGTCAATCAGTGATGACAGGTGTTATTTACAATGCTAACATGCAACATTTATTTTCACCAGCACCACTCAGCTTTTGAAGCAAGTCTGTTTGTGTTCACCTTCAGATCTCATCATAGCCTTGATCCAATCAAGTTACAGAAGTGAGGGAAGAGCGACTGCTCTTGACAAAGTGACTGTTCTTGGCATCAAGAAGCCCTGGTAAAGCTGAAATTAATGGGCATCAAGGGAAAATATTTCAATTGGTATAATTATACCTTGCACAGTTGGTGTAGTTATCGAAAATCAATAATGCCAGCCACAGGATATAACTGCAGGAGTTCCCCAGTACTATTTCCTTTGCCCGACTACTGCTTCAATTGACCTTCATTTCATCATAAATTCTGAAATGATGATATTGGTGATGATTGCACAATGTTTAATTTCCCTCACAACACCTGAGCAAAAGAAGCAGTCCATGCAGGCATATTGAGAATTAGACTATATTCTGGCAATTAAAACCCTCCACAGTATTGTCCAGTCACAATGGATTCCAACAAGGGATATGCAATGGCATTACCATTACCATTTCCTTCAGAAACTGTATCTTGGGAGTCACCATTGACAAGAAACGTAATTTGACCAGCCACATAAATACTATGGCTCCAAGATCATATGTGCTGGACTAATGCAACACAATTGAATACCTTAACTTCAGTCTATTTTAATTCATGACTATTAAATGAACAGCAGTGTAGTTCACAAGCTAATGCAAGTAAAGGGAAATGAGATTGAGTTCTTGAGCCAGATTTCCAAACAGCGAATCATCTGAGAAAATGCATGTTTAATGTCAAGTACAAAATAAGAGATCTCCTTTGGTTCTATTACTAGCTCATCGTTCCATAAAGATCTAAGGCAGGGCCACTCTCTGCTGTCATGTTCAACCAAAATTGGACTTCCATGGAAGATAGACACAAAGTGCTGGAGTACAAATCAGAGCCAGCACCGATGGTCAAGGTGGCCATAATGGTCTGTTGTTTGCTATGGAATGAATGGCGGTGCTGGCTCGAAGGGTTAAACGGCCTCCTCCTGCACATATTTTCTATGTTTCTATGTTTCTAGGAGTGGTAATTGGGATGAGAAGATGGAATTAATGAGTGGTTAACCCGAACTCACCTTCCTAATGGAATGCAGTTTTAGAATGAGGGACACAAAGGATGGCAAATACCAGTTCTTGCCTGACAATGGGAATTGAAGTAGAGGCAAGGAATTAGAAGTGGGCCTCACAAATATTCCCATATAACACCCAAATTCAGGATAGGTAGCAAAGGGAAATTTTAATAAACGGAATCAGAATTGTTACCTCCCTTTGCATCACTTTCTTGTAGATTTATTGCAAGAACAGAATGTAACATTACCAGTGTTACATTTATGAGCACCGTATACCTCTGGGTACAGCTTTGGGCAGAGTTAGAGTGTTTGAGCTTTGGGCAGAGTTAGGTCCCTAATTCACTTGGAATATCTTCTGTACAATTTATT
The DNA here is from genome assembly GCA_035221665.1 of Okamejei kenojei. Taxonomy (NCBI): domain Eukaryota; kingdom Metazoa; phylum Chordata; class Chondrichthyes; order Rajiformes; family Rajidae; genus Okamejei; species Okamejei kenojei. The sequence continues at coordinate 91,631,488 of CM069132.1, forward strand.
TGATGCAAGTGTGATTAAAAATCCAATTATACACACATGTGAACTTTATGATATAGTTTGAGTGAAGTTATGGAGTGAATCATGATTCTCATTATCCAGATTGCACTGGATAAAAAAATATAGCCCAGAGTGCCGTGTTGGTGATTGCTGCTCTGCAGTAATTGATCACAGTCATCGTTTGCCACATCAGCATTCCCTAATCGATTTTAGCCTTTCTCCAATGTGAGACCATTTATTAGGTCAATAAGTTCCCATCTTTTAACCTTCTATGAAAAATGTATTGCGGTTACTTGAATTTAATTTAATTTGCCATTATTTGACATACTTGCAAATGGTGATTTAATCAGATTCACATTGCACCCCTTCATCACTACCACTCCCCACCAGCAACGCCTGGCCTCCCCCCTGCATCTCACTGTACAACAATGCTACGATTCTCTGGGATGCAGAATTAAATGAGGCCACGGTAGCTTTTTCCTAACTTTCTCTGGTACTGACTCCCCGTGCAAGTAGCTATTGCATTAGAAAATAACACGCCATAATGTTCATTAAAATAATGCCTTCAGCATATTAAGAAATATGCAGTGATGTAGTCGTGATCATTTGAAATTGGGGACTTCTGGGAGATTCTAATACCCACCAACCTCAGTGCCAACCTCCGCACAACAGATGCTTCATTCCCTGTGCTGTTTTCATAGACCAGGAAGAGGAGGCTAAATACAAGAGAGAATATTGGAAATGAAGATGAGGTAGCATTTCAGAAAGATGGTATTAACCAGATATTTTACCCTAGATCCCCTCTCAACATCCCACAACCACAAGTAAGAATTACAGGCACTAGAATTTCCAATGAAGGAAATGTACAGTGGAAGATGCTGGAGCTGGAACATCGACTACAGAAGACCATTTTGTTCTCACCATTCTCAGTCTATTCAATGGGAAAATTAGCTTTCAGGATGCGTGTGTGTGGGAGGGTCTGTCTGTCTAAACATGTGCTTCTTGATCTTTTAACGTAAAAATAATTGGACAGCTTTCATTTTTAATATTAAAAAAAATATCCATAGTAATCTTGAAATGCTTGTAAATGTTATTCAGACTCATTCAGTTAGTGACAGCTTTGACAACCAGCAAAGCCTGGGGCAAAGTCTCATCAGCAAGGCTCCCAACGGACAGACTCTTCCCAGGGTCCTGAGCAAAACAGCATCCCTAGGGCCAGTGTAATGTGATCCTGGGGCATCGGGCCATCTGTCCTGTTGTCACTAATGAATAGGCTGCGCCAAACACCCTCTTTCCTCAATATAGTTTTTATACAATACAATGTATTTCAATTTTACCCTGTTCAAAGCAGTCTGTGTTTTCAAATCTTCCTTGATAATCCTATTTTTAATGTTCATTTCCATTGAAATGCATAATTCTAATTTCCATTACTTACTCTGATCTTTTTCACATTCTAAGCATGCTCATGCTCTTCCCTATATTTTCCCAACCTATTTCCCTATTCACCTCCAGATCTTGTTTTCCTTATTTATATTGCCTTCTGTGAACTTATAAATATTTTATGATTATGTACTTAGTCTGCAATCATCAACCTTCGCTCAGTGGCAGTTCTCAAAAAATGTTTAATTTGCTCTTAGCTGAATATCCAAAACAATGTTTTTTTGTCATTCCACAATTTCCTGACCGTACACATTTAACCCAAGTATTGGGTTCATATCAAATTTAACAATGGCAGTCACCCAAGGACATTTCCAATATGTTATCCAAGTTAAAGTGAGGCCTATCTATTGGACTGGGCTAGGAAACAGCAATTAAATGCAAATCCTAACTATCATATAGTTTGCATGGAAAGTTCACCTTAGATTAAGTTGGTTAAAATCCTCAGATGTTATGTTGTTTAATTTGCTTTGACCTGTCATTTGTTACAGAGTTACAGAGAGTAACCCAACTAACCTGAATATTACCAACTAACCTGAATATTACCAACTACCAACTAACCTAATAACCCAACTAAACAGAATCCCTGATCCCTGACCAGTCTGAAGAAGGGTCTCGACCCGAAACTTCGCCTAACTCCTTCGCTCCTTAGATGCTGCTGCACCCGCTGAGTTTCTCCAGCTTTTTGTGTAACCTGAATATTATGTTTGCTTCCTTCTTCTCCTCAAGCACTCCCTTAGGACTGAGGATGATTTGCTTCAACTTCAGTTCCATGGAACATTGATGAGGCCAATGTAGGATCTGCAGACTGTACCATATATGGGAAAGGAAGCGGCTGACTGGGTAGATGGAGGTGTAGGCAGAGACATGGTGCACTCCCCACAGGTATCGGGCAGAGTGAGATGAAGAACAGGTCCAGGTGTGGGGCAGAGTGAGGTGGGGAATGTTATGTGGTTGGAACAAAGGGGGATCCGGCGTGGGGGAACCGCCATAATGGGGGGGTGGGGGAGATACTTTGTAACTTTGTCGGCACCCTTTGTGTGGCAACTCTTTGCATACCTTAGGTATTATCACTGTGACTTGTCACATTTGACAATAAAGTATCATTCTTTCAGACAGCAACAACACAGTTAGGCTGCAATTGAAGTGAAGTAGAAAATAGGCCAGATATGTGAGCGGAGGCAGTGAATGAGGCCAGATGTGCAGTCAGAACAATGCAGGGATAGAACCAGATGTGCAGTCTGAACAATGCATGCTGAGAACCACTGTTTCAACATGCTTGGCCACTATTTCAGTGTTTGATATCATAATGTGTTCCTTGCAATGAGAATTCATTGGCGATAAGGACAATCCTAGGTTTCGAGAGTAGAATCTGTTGACACAGCAGATTGTCCATGCTGTCCAACATCACCAACTCTGCTGTGGTACTCCACTTATCCCAATGCTGGTCCAGGGATACCTGCATGATATTGATTTTAGAAGTGAAACAAAACTGGAATTCAGTCCTAATGGTTTGCATCTGTGCTTAAACACTGTATTTAGGAGTTAATTGACTGGATTCAGCTGTGGCCTTGTACATGGATCCATCAGTCACCCAAATCTAATGAGGAATATGGTTGGTTTTAAGACAGCATGTGTAGTGGAGCATTAGAGTTTGTATTTCATATTTGCATCATATTACCTTTTGTTTGTGAGCTACTTGTGGTTGACATTATGGTCAGCCACTGTAGATTTGACATGTGTCACAATTTTTAGCAGGAGACACTGAGTTTTTAATACAGCTGGCATTTTACATCCTGTGTATTTGCACAATGTCTTCAAATGTTGAACTGTAAATATTTGAGAAATATTAGATATTTTCCTGTCTTTGTATGGCAAAATAACATTACTGATTTGGTCCTACCTTGAAACACATTAAGTGGATTGGAAATAAATTGATTTTCCTCCTTCTTAGTTTAATCTTTCCATGGCCTATTGTACTGAAGGGTTATTTGTTTAATTTGCATGATTCAAGTAAACTTCTGACCAGAAACAAGGAAATGTTAGTCCCTAATACTAGACAATGGATTAGAAGATGCTAATTTCCATGTAGCAGTTAAGTCAATAGACAATAGACAATAAGTGCAGGAGTAGGCCATTCGGCCCTTCGAGCCAGCCCCGCCATTCAATATGATCATGGCTGATCATCCATAATCAGTACCCCGTTCCTGCCTTCTCGCCATATCCCCTGACTCCGCTATCTTTAAGAGCTCTATCTAACACTCTCTTGAAAGCATCCAGAGAATTGGTCTCAACTGCCTTCTGAGGTAGAGAATTCCACAAATTCACAACTCTCTGGGTGAAAAAGTTTTTCATCATCTTCGCTCTAAATGGCCTACCCCTAATTCTTAAACGGTGGCCTCTGGTTCTGGATTCCCCCAACATCGGGAACATGTTTCCTGCCTCTAGTGTGTACAATTCCTTAATATTCTTATATGTTTCAAAAAGATTCCCACTCATCCTTCTAAATTCCAGAGTATACAAGCCCAGCCGCTCCATTCTATCAACATATCACAGTCCTGCCATCCTGGGAATTAACCTTGTGAACCTGGGCTGCACTCCCTCAAAAGCAAGAATGTCCTTTCTCAAATTCCTCAAAAGCTGCACACAATACTCCAGGTTTGGTTTCACTGGGGCCCTGTACAACTGCAGAAGTACCTCTCTGCTCCTATACACAACTCTTGGTAGGAAGACCAAAATGCCATTAGCTTTCTTCACTGCCTGCTGTACCTGCATGCTTACTTCCAGTGACTAATGAACAAGAACCCCCAGATCTCGTTGTACTTCTCCTTTTCCCAATTTGACACCATTCAGATAATAATCTGTCTTCCTGTTTTTGCCACCAAAGTGGATAATCTCACATTTATCCACATTAAACTGCATCTGCCATGCATCTGCCCACTCACCCAACCTGTCCAAGTCACCCTGCATCCTCATAGCATACTCCTCACAGTTCACACTGCCACCCAACATTGTGTCAAATTTGCTAATGTTACTTTGAATCCCTTCATCTAAATCATTAATGTATATTGTAAATACCTGCGGTCCCAGCTCCGAAACTTGCGGAACCCCACTAGTTACTGCCTGCCATTCTGAAAGGGACCCGTTAATCCCTACTCTTTGTTTCCTGTCTGCCAACCAATTTTCTATCCATGTCAGTACCCTACCTCAAATACCATGTGCTCTAATTTTGCCCACTAATCTCTATGTGGGACCTTATCAAATGCTTTCTGAAAGTCCAGGTATACTACATCCACTGTTCCTCTCCCTTGTCCATTTTCCTAGTTACAGCCTCAAAAACTTCCAGAAGATTAGTCAAGCATGATTTCCCCATCGTAAATCCATGCTGACATAGTCTGATCCTGTTACTGCCTTTCAAATGTGGCGCTATTTCATCTCTTATAATTGATTCCAGCATCTTCCCCACCACCGATGTTAGGCTAACTGGTCTATAATTTCGTAAAAAGTGGGACAACATTAGCAATCCACAAGAACTGATCCTGAATCTATAGAACATTGGAAAATGACCACCAATGTGTCCATGATTTCTAGAGCCACTTCCTTAATTACCCTGGGGTGCAGACCATCAGGCCCTGGGGATTTATCAGCCTTCAGTCCCATCAGTCTACCCAACACCATTACCTGTCTAATGTGATTTTCCCCCAGTTCCTCCATCACCTGAGGTCCTCTGGCCACTGGTACATCTGGGAGATTGTTTGTGTCTTCCTTAGTGAAGACAGATCCAAAGTACTTGTTCAACTCGTCTGCCATTTCCTTGTTCCCCATAATAAATTCACCTGCCCCTGTCTTCAAGGGACCCACATTTGTCTTAAATAAGTTTTTCGTCTTCACATACCGAAATTAGCTTTTACTATCCTCCTTGATATCCTTGGCTCGCTTACCTTCGTACCGCATCATTTCTCCCCGTATTGCCTTTTTGGTTATCTTCTGTTGCTCTTTAAAAGTTTCCCAATCCTCTGGCTTCCCACACATCTTTGCTATGTTATGCTTCTTCTCTTTTATTTTTACACTGTCCTTGACTTCCCTTATCAGCCACTGTCACCTCTTACTCCCCTTAGAATCTTTCTTCCTCATTGGAATGAACTGATCCTGCACCTTCTGTATTGTTCCCAGAAATACCTGCCATTGTTGTTCCACTGTTATCCATGCTAGGGTCTCTTTCCAGTCAATTTTGGCCAGCTCCTCCCTCGTGCCTCCATAGTCCCCTTTGTTCAACTGTCATACTGACACTTCCGATTTTGCCCTCGCCCTCAAATTGTAGATTAAAACATCATATTATTGTTTTTGTTGTAGCGGTGTCCCAAAAGATTATTGGGACACCGCTACCAGCCTTGAAGGGCATCTCCCACACACGGTGCCTCAGGAAGGCTGTCAGCATTCATAAAGACTCCTCTCACCCTTGTAATGGACTGTTCGAGCTACTCCCTTCCAGAAGACATTACAAGGCCTTCTACGCCCGCACCTCCAGACTCAGGAACAGCTTCATTCCCAGAGCTATAGCGGCACTGAACCGGCCCTGCTGAGTACCCCCCTACCCCCATGGACTGCCTCCCCCGGCCTCGCACTTTAGTCTGTGTTGATTTTACTGGTCTAATGTTCGTTTTTACAAACCTTGTTCTCGGGGTATCTAAACCTAAATTTTATTTATCGGATGGAAGTTGCAAACCAAGTCTCGTTGCACTTATGTGTAATGACAATAAAAGGTATTATTATTATTGTCATTACCTCCTAATGGCTCCTTCACCTTGAGTTCCCTTATCAAATCCGGTTCATTACACAACACTAAATCCAAAAGTGCCTTCTCCCTGGTAGGCTCTAGTACAACCTGCTCTAAGAATCCATCTCAGAGGCACTCCGCAAACTCCCTTTCCAGTACCAACCTAATTTTCCCATTCTACCTCCATGTTGAAATAGAAAGATTAAATGTTAACCTACCGTTTGAAGTTGGAGTGAGCGAACCCGCCAGCCCGCATGCGCGTCAATCTTCAAAGCAACTGTATGAAACCACAGACCACTTGCATGAACTTAAACTATAGAAAGAATAACAACGCTTGACTTATAACATATAACCATATAACAATTACAGCACGGAAACAGGCCCTCTCAGCCCTTCCAGTCCGTGCCGACCATTTGTTTTCCCCTAGTCCCATCTACCTGCACTCAGACCATACCCCTCCATTCCCTTCACGTCCATATACCTATCCACTTTACTCTTAAATGTTAAAATCGATCCTGCCTCCACCACTTCTGCTGGAAGCTGATTCCACACAGCCACCACCCTCTGAGTAAAGAAGTTCCCCCTCATGTTACCCCGAAACCTCTGTCCCTTAATTCTCATGTCATGCCCTCTTGTTTGAAACTTCCCTACCCTCAATGGGAAAAACGTATCCACGTCAACTCTGTCTACCCCTTTCATCATTTTAAAGACCTCAATCAAGTCCCCCCTTAACCTTCTGCGCTCCAAAAAATAAAGACCTAACTTGTTCAACCTTTCTCTGTAACATAGTTGCTGGAACCCTGGCAACATTCTAGTAAATCTCCTCTGTACTCTCTCTATTTTGTTGACATCCTTCCTATAACTAGGCGACCAAAATTGTACACCAGAATTGGTCTTACCAATGCCTTGTACAATTTTAACATTACTTCCCTACTCCTATATTCAATGCTCTGATTTATAAAGGCCAGCACACCAAAGGCTTTCTTTACCACCCTATCTACATGCGATTCCACCTTCAGGGAACGATGCACAGTTATTCCTAGATCCCTCTGTTCCACAGCATTCCTCAATTCCCTACCATTTACCATGTACGTCCTATTTTGATTTGTCCTGCCAAGATGTAGCACTTCACACTTATCAGCATTAAACTCCATCTGCCATCTTTCAGCCCACTTTTCCAAATGGCCCAAATCTCTCTGTAGACTTTGAAAATCTACTTCATTATCTGCATACTTACTTATCCAATTTTCAACCCCATCATCCAGATCATTGATGTACATGACAAACAACAGTGGACCCAACACAGATCCCTGAGGCACCCCACTGGTCACCGGCTTCCAACCTGACAAACAGCCATCCACCATTACTCTCTGACATCTCCCATTCAGCCACTGTTGAATCCATCTTGCTACTCTGCCATTAACACCCAAAGATTGAACCTTCTTAACCAACCTACCATGGGGAACCTTGTCAAAGGCCTTACTGAAATCCATATAGACAACATCCACTGCTTTACCCTCATCAATTTCCCTAGTTACCGCTTCAAAAAATTCAAGAAGGTTTGTCAAACATGACCTTCCAGGCACAAATCCATGTTGACTGTTCCTGATCAGACCCTGTTTATCCAGATGCTTATATATATTATCTCTAAGTATCCTTTCCATTAATTTGCCCACCACTGACGTCAAACTAATAGGTCTATAATTGCTAGGTTTATTCTTTGAACCCTTTTTAAACAATGGAACAACATGCGCAGTACGCCAATCCTCGGGCACTATTCCCGTTTCTAATGACATTTGAAATATTTCTGTCATAGCTCCTGCTATTTCTACACTTACTTCCCTCAATGTCCTAGGGAATATCCTGTCTGGACCTGGAGACTTATCCACTTTTATATTTTTCAAAAGTGTCAGTACTTCCTCCTCTTTGAATCTCATAGTTTCCACAGCTACTCTACTTTTTCCCCTTAACTCACAGAGTTCAATATCCTTCTCCTTGGTGAATACCGAAGAAAAGAAATTGTTCAATATCTCCCCCATCTCTTTTGGCTCTGCAGATAGCTGTCCATTCTGGTTCTCTAATGGTCCAATTTTATCCCTCGTTATCCTTTTGCTATTAATATAGCTGTAGAAACCCTTTGGGTTTACTTTCACCTTTCTTGCCAAAGCAACCTCATATCTTCTTTTAGCCTTCCTAATTTCTTTCTTAAGATTCTTTTTACATTCTTTATACTCCTCTAGCACCTCATTTACTCCATGCCTCCTATAATTATTGTAGATATCTCTCTTTTTTCGAAACAAGTGTCCAATTTCCCTTGAAAACCATGGCTCTTTCCAATTTTTACTATTTCCTTTCAACCTAACAGGGACATAAAGATTCTGTACTCTTACAATTTCCCCTTTAAATGTCCTCCATTTCTCTTCTACATCCTTCCCATGAAACAAAGTGTCCCAATTCACTCCTTTAAAATCCTTACGCATTTCCTCAAAGTTAGCCTTTCTCCAATCAAAAATCTCTACCCTAGGTCCAGTTCTGACTCTCTCCATAATTATATTGAAAACTAATGGTATTGTGATCACTGGTCCCGAAGTGCTCACCAACGCATACCTCCGTCACCTGACCTGCCTCATTTCCTAACAGGAGGTCCAGCACTGCCCCTTCTCTGGTCGGTACCTCTATGTACTGCTGCAAAAAACTATCCTGCACACATTTTACAAACTCCAAACCATCCAGCCCATTTACAGAATGTGTTTCCCAGTCTATTTTTGGAAAATTGAAATCTCCCACAATCACTACCTTGTGCTTACTACTAATATCTGCTATCTCCTTACATATTTGCTCTTCCAATTCACGCTCCCCATTTGGCGGTCTATAATACACCCCTAAAAGTGTTGCTACACCGTTCCCACTTCTCAGTTCCACCCAAATAGCCTCCCTAGACGAGCCCTCTAATCTATCCTGCCAAAGCACTGCTGTAATATCTTCTCTGACAAGCAATGCAACACCTCCCCCTCTGGTCCCTCCAATTCTATCACACCTGAAGCAACGAAATCCTGGAATATTTAGTTTCCAATCACAGCCCTCCTGCAACCATGTTTCACTGATTGCCACAACATCATATTTCCAGGTGTCAATCCAGGCTCTAAGTTCGTCCACCTTACTTACAATGCTCCTAGCATTAAAATATACACATTTTAGAAACCCACCATCCCATATTCTGGGTCTATTATCTTTTTCATCTTTCTCGCCTACATTTTGGATCCGAGTGCTTCCCTTCTCTGCCTCTTGCCCCACAACCTGACCCCTAGCCCCCTCTACCAGAGTCCCTCCCCCAGCCTTTCTAGTTTAAAGTCTCCCCAGTAGCCTTTGCAAATCTCCCTGCCAGGATATTGGTCCCCCTCGGGCTCAAGTGCAACCCGTCCTTTGTGTACAGATCATGCCTTCCCCAAAAGAGGTCCCAGTGATCCAGAAACTTGAATCCCTGCCCACTGCACCAGTCCCTCAGCCACGCATTTATCCTCCACCTCATTTCATTCCTACTCCCACTGTCACGCGGCACAGGCAGTAATCCTGAAATCGTTACCCTTTTGGTCCTTCTCCTTAACTTTCCCCCCAACTCCCTAAATTCTCCCTTCAGGACCTCATCACTTTTCTGCCTATGTCATTGGTACCTATGTGTACCATAACATCAGGCTCCTCTCCCTCCCTTATCAGAATCTTTTGTACACGTTCTGACACATGCGAGACCCTGGCACCAGGGAGGCAAACTACCATCAGGGTCTCCCGACTGCGTCTACAGAATCGCCTATCCGACCCCCTAACTATAGAGTCCCCTATTACAATTGCCCTCCTCTTTTTGCTACCCTTCTGAGCATCAGGGCCGGTCTCTGTGCCGGAGGCCCGGCCGCTGTTGGTGCCCCCAGCTAGGCTGTCCCTCCAATCGTACTCAAAACCCGAGTACCTATTTTCCAGGTGTACGGTCACAGGGGTACTCTCTAGCCCCTGCCTCTGCCCCTTGCCCTTCCTAACCGTGACCCACTTGTCTGCCTCCTGTGGTCTGGGAGTGACTACCTCCCTGTAGCTCCTCTCTATTACCTCCTCACTCTCCCTGAGGAGACGGAGGTCATCGAGCTGCTGCTCCAGGTTCCTAACACAGTCCTTTAGGAGCCCCATCTCAACACACCTGGCGCAGATGTGGACGTCTGGAAGGCTATCAGATTCCCTGACCTCCCACATCTGACATCCAGAACAGTACACTGCCCTGGCCTTCATACTGCCCCCCTTACACAGGATACAACAGCAACACAATACAAAGTACACAACAAACTGCTGGGATCTGACTGCCAATCAGCTGCTTACCCTGGTCCACTTCCCACCAATCAGCGGCTTCCTCAAAAAAAAAAAAAAAACCCACTTCTCCAAATGGAATGTTATGGATTTGGGTAAAAACAAGCCCCGCGCTAGATTTTGAAGCTTACCGGTCGGGTGTCGCTCCTCCCCCTCCTCCTCTTCCAACGGCTCCTGTGGGCCTCTGAAAGAAAAACAAGCCCCGCGCTAGATTTTGAAGCTTACCGGTCGGGTGTCGCTCCTCCCCCTCCTCCTCTTCCAACGGCTCCTGTGGGCCTCTGAAAGAAAACAAGCCCCGCGCTAGATTTTGAAGCTTACCGGTCGGGTGTCGCTCCTCCCCCTCCTCCTCTTCCAACGGCTCCTGTGGGCTTACCTAATGATCTTTATGAAATTCAGGGTTGGGAGTGGAGGACACATAGTCTTTCACTCCAACTTCTCATAAAACAAAGATCAAACTTAAAATTGTAAGTTCTCGTTTAATCTTTCTATTTTATATCGAATTCTCGTGATGAGACTACGTGAAGCCTTCGAAGCTCTGTGGTTTCATGCAGTAAACCAATCTGTATGTGAACACACTACACAGATAAACCATAAATGGTTGAAAGAAAAACATAGTTAATTCAAACATTATGTTAAATTACATGCATGTACATACTCTTTAACAGAAGCAATCCCCTTACCTCAGGGATATACAATTGTCTTAATTAACACAACTCAGACTTCTATCTGTAAATTGACCAGGCCTGTTAATCGGCTTATTATAAAACTTCTGAAAAGTGTGTTCACCTGCCCATCCTGCTGTTGCAAGAATATGATCAAGCGGAACCTCCATTTTATTTGCTGCCGATGTAGCTGTAGCCCTGGTAATAGTGAGGCTTGAAAATATCAGTATCCACTCCCGCATCCAATTGTGTACATTTTATCCACCTAGAAATGGTTTGCACCATCACCCTCTTGTGTGGCTTTTTATAACTTATAAAGAAAGCTTGTTCATCACCTCAAAGGTATTTTGTAACCTCAATGTATTTCTTTACATAAGTAACTACACACAATTTCCGATCCGATGGATACACGGCCAGTTCTAATTTGTACCCCAACGCACCTGACCTGCTTTGCTTAATCAATTAATTCACGTAAAATACCACTTTTTTGTCCGATACCACAGAGTTATCCAGGCGATGTTAATGCAAAGACTGAGCTCTTTGCGCTAAGTGCCATAAGCATTACTAATTTGTGAGTGAGCTGAACCAATGACAGAGATGCAGCTGGTGCCAGATTGCGAAGTAGCCTTAAAACAACCTTCACATTCCATACATCATTATATCTAGGTCTTGGAGGGTTCATGTTAAAGACGCCTTTAAGGGACTTCTGCTCCAAACTGCAGGATGAGACAGATGTTCGGCAGCTGTGGCGGGGCCTGAATGCAATCACCTCCTGCAAGGCGAAACCAGGAGGCAGCTCGAATGTCGGTGAAACAGCATTCCCTGACGAGCTCAATGCGTTTTACGCACGCTTTGATAGGGAGAATACTGATGTGCCTTCCCGAGCCCCCATTCGCTGTGATGGTATTTCAGTCTCAGTCACAGAGGCCAACGTCAGGAAATCCTTCAGAGGGGTGAACCCTCGAATAGCGCCTGGACTTGATGGAATACCCGGTCGTGTTCTAAAAACCTGTGCGGACCAACTGGCTGGAGTTTTTACGGACATTTTCAACCTCTCACTTCTGAGGTCTGAGGTCCCCACCTGCTTCAAAAGGGCACCAATTATACCAGTGCCCAAGAAGAGTAAGGTGACGTGCCTCAATGACTATCGACCAGTGGCACTAACGCCTGTGGTGATGAAGTGCTTTGAGAGGTTGATCATGGAGCAAATCAACTCCTACCTCGACAAAAACCTGGACCCACTGCAGTTCGCTTACCGTCACAACAGATCAATGGTGGATGCGATCTCGCTGGCCCTCCACTCCGCTCTGGACCACTTGGACAACAAAAACTCATATGTCAGGCTGTTATTTATCGATTACAGCTCGGCATTTAACACAATCATCCCCTCCAAGCTGGTTGCCAAACTCTCGGTCTCTGTGCATCCCTCTGCAATTGGATCCTCAACTTCCTCATTCACAGTCCGTTCGTATTGGTGGAAATGTGTCAGCCTCAATAACAATCAGCACGGGAGCACCTCAAGGCTGCGTGCTCAGCCCCCTGCTGTACTCACTCTATACTCATCATGGATCATGGAAACTTTATTCTCATTCAGACCTTTCGGTCTGAACAAAATTTCGTTGCATTGCAGTCATACATATAATAAATAACAAAACACACAATAAACACAAATTTAACATGACTGCGTAGCCGGTCACAGTGCGAACTCCATCATCAAATTCGCTGATGACACCACTGTTGTGGGACGTATCACTGATGGGGATGAGTCGGAGTACAGAAGAGAGATCGAGCAACTGTCCATATGGTGCCAGCACAATAACCTGGCCCTCAACACCAGTAAAACCAAGGAACTGATTGTGGACTTTGGAAGGAGTAGGATGGGGACCCACAGTCCCGTTTATATCAACAGGTCGAAGGTTGAAAGGGTCAAGAGCTTCAAATTTGTGGAATTCCATTAACACTGGTTTAAGAATCTTAGTAAATAGCCTAGGGGCTGAGCTCAGCCCATTAGGTAAAGCCTTAAATTGCCATAACTAGCCTTGCCAGATAAACTTCAGCTATTTCCTATGATTCTCATGTATAGGAACTGAGTAGTATGCATCTTTGAGATCTATAGATGCCATAAAACAATGCTCGGTAATCAGCTGTTTTGCTGTATGACAATCTTCCATCTTAAAGTGGTTATAATCCAAATAAGTGTTTAAACTGGCATCCTCCACTTTTCTTTTCCCTTGAGAAAATGTTATAAATATATTCCCCTTTTTCATGGACAGACTGTTCAATCACCCCAATCAACCTCATGTCCAGTTTAAAAGCCAAAGTTTCCTCTTTGGATCGTATATACAGGGGTCTCGGTTTGTCTTGTCGAGGAGGAAACCTGTCAGCCAAAAACTCAATTTTGTAACCATTTATGCTTTGTAGAATAAGCAGATCCAAGGTTATCTGTTCCCACTTGTTTAAAAATAGCCTTTGTTTTGTTCTGTCTCCTCCCTCTCGCTCCGGTATCGTGACCTGCTGGGAATTGAGACTGAACATACGGAGTGCGCATCCTCCATGGTGGGCGTGATGGACCTGGGCCTAAAAAAGGCCTCTGGCTAGGTCTGAATTGAGTAAGCCTGGTGCTCCAACCAGCCTCAGAGTAGCGATTCCTGCCGCTTGCCATATAGGGGTGATAAGCCCACCGGAATACTGGAGCCTTACGCACATAGGATGTTTTTACCACCCCCGCAGCCGCCTTAAATTCATCCTGCAAGTCTTTAATTTGCTTACTTAAGTCTTCTCTGAAGAGAGACTTTGCAGGCTGCACGTTATTGGCTCTGCATAAATGAGCAAATTTAAGATCTATTTCAGGCCTTACAGCATCTTTGTGAAAGCAATTTAGCTCAAAATGGGTACTACATAGAAGTGCTAATGCACCTTGCTGCACTTCCAAGAGCTGAGACCCATCTACTGACCATGCAAAGGCCGTAATGCCTCTAGTGAACAGTCTTAGGACTCACCAGTTTTCTGGACTGGTATATTTCCCCGCCGCATCCGTCATATTCTCCTCCTTTAGCTGATGAGAAGTTAAATAGCTGATGCTCCTAGCCAGTTGGAATGCTATTTATTGTCATTCAAACAACTAGGTTTGAACGAAATTTCATTTCTACAGTTTTTTTACATTACAAAAAAACCAAGACCCACACTTAACACAGTTTACATAAACATCCATCACAGTGAATCTCCAACACCTCCTCACTGTGATGGAATCTCTTCCCTTTGTTCTTCTCCTGCAGTCTAGCAGTCCAACTGCAGCGTCGAGGCGAAGTGGGGCTCCGATGTTAAAGCCCCCGGCGGGCGATGGTATGTCCTGTGGCCGTTTAACCCTCGCGGAGCGATGTTAGGCCCCGCTCCGTGTCTTTTAAACCCCGTGATCCAGCGGGAGAAGTTGCCGTTGCGGAGCTCGGAAAAGCGGTCTCCCACCAGGGATCTGCGAGCTCCCGATGTTCCTGTCCACCAGGCCTGCGGCCGTAGCCTCGGAAGCTCCAGAGCTCGCTGCCGAGCGCCACCACAGCTCTCCCCGCTCCGAAGAAGGCCAGCTCCGCGATGTCAGTTCCGCAGGCACTGCAGCCTTCAGGCCGGTCCCCGGCCGGAGGCCGCCGCAGGCTCCTCGATGTTAGGCCCAACGACACCGGAGACCCGAGAGGGAAAAAGTCGGGTCCCCGCACAGGGAAGAGATTAAATGGTTTCCCCCACCCCCCGTCCCCCAAATATACACAGCTAAAAAAATAATAAAAACTAGCTCAAGACATACATTTAACAAGTCAAAAATTATAAAAAGATAGATGACTGTAGTCGAGCCACTGCTGTTATGCGCCGCCACACCCAGTTCTTCCTCCCGTGGATCTCCTATCCCCGAGGGGATGGCAAATTTTGTGACAAGAGCAGGTAGCTCCTTCTTATGATTCAACTGCCGCATATCATCCATTAGTTATGTAGAAACATAGAAACATAGAAAATAGGTGCAGGAGGAGGCTATTCAGCCCTTCGAGCCAGCACCGCCATTCTTTGCAATCATGGCTGATCGTCCCCAATCAATAACCCGTGCCTGCCTTCTCCCCATATCCCTTGATTCCACTGGCCCCTAGAGCTCTATCCATCTCTCTCTCAAATCCATCCAGTGATTTGGCCTCCACTGCACTCTGTGGCAGGGAATTCCACAAATTCACAACTCTCTGAGTGAAAAAGTTTTTTCTCACCTCGAACTTAAATGGCCTCTCCTTTATTCTATGACTAGTTCAGGGGATTCAAATTCCTTATCGATATCTCCATAGTCGGAGTCACCCATGTAATACTCTCCGACATTCCCCTCATCTGAGTGGGAGATATCATGCAACCCTGAGCCAGGTGTTGCTACAGGCTTCTGACTGGAGCAGCCTGTAAGTGCCTCCTGAGTACGGAGCACATTTCCTTCCATCATTCTCTCAATTAGCTCCTCTAATTTAGAGAGCCGGCAAATGACATCCTCCATGGATGTTGGGACAGTGTCTTCCTGCCCAGAGTCGTCCATTTGGACATTTCTCACCGCTTTTGCCTTGGCCTTGCCCGAACTCGGGGTTGCCAAACTGCTCCCTCTCAGAGGTTGCTGTGCAGGCACCGCCTGCCAGCGTCTCTGAGATAGAAACCGAAGGCCGTCGGCTTTTCCCATTGCCGCGGTTTTCTGCCACTGACTTTTGAGCAGCCCGTTTCCCTTTTGCTTTAGGTTTCTCCATCCTGAAACCTAATCCAACGTCGGAATTCGTTCTTTTCCCCTGTACTTACCTCCCAGCTTTTAAACCCTTACCGCTTGGGAGACTGACGTTCATCCCCAACCGAATCTCGCGCCATGCGTCGAAGTATATTGATGCGCATGCGGGCTGGCGGGTTGTTCACGTAGTCTCATCATGAGACTTTGATGTAAAATCTCCCATAACCACCGCAGCATTACCTTTTTTACATGCCAATTTTAACTCTAGATTCAACTTGCACCCTATATCCAGGCTACTCTTTGGGGGCCTGTAGATAACTCCCAATTGGGTCTTTTTACCCTTACAATTACTGAGTTTTATCCATACTGACTCTACATCTCCTGATTCTATATCACCGCTCGCAAGGGACTAAATTTCAATCCTCACCAACAGGGCTACATCACCCCCTCTGCCCATCTGTTTTCGATAGGACATATACCCCTGAATATTCAGTTGCCAGACCTGGTCCTCTTGCAGCCATGTCTCTGTATTTCCCACAACATAATACTTGCCAGTTTCTAACTGAGCCTCAAGCTCATCCACTTAATTTCTTATACTTCGCGCATTCATATACAATACTTTGACTTTGGTATTCACCACCCCTCTCACAACGGTCATTATTGGCCCTGACCTTATTCGCTAATCCCTTCTCGAATTTTCCTTCCCATTAATTTGGGAGTCTTTCGAAACTTTTCAAGTACTCACTTCCCCTTTACCTCCATCTTTATACTCCCAATTTGTCAACCCCTCCTCCATGCTATTTGGTTTAAATCCACACGTGTAGCGCTAGCAAACCTGCCTGCCAGAGCGTCAGTCCCCCTCCAGTTTAGGTGTAACCGACCCTTTTGTACAGGTCACCCCTACCCCAGAAAAGATCCCAGTGGTCTGTAAATCTATATCCCTGTTCCTTGCATCAGCCCCCCAGCCACACATTCAGATCCCCTATCTCCCTGTTCTTGCCCTCACCAGCACTAGGCACAGGAAGCAATCTAGATATAACCACCCGAGAAGTCCTGCTTCTCAGTCTTCTTCCTAACTATCTAAACTCACATTGCAGAGCCTCCTTCCTCTTCTTCCCGACGTCGTTTGTGCCCACGAGCCCAACTACTGCCAGCTGTTCACCTTCTCTCTCTCTTGAGGATGTTCTGAAGTTGGTCCATGGCATCTTGGACCCTAGCACATGGGAGGCAACAGACCATCCTCGAATCCCAACTGCCACCACAGAATCTCCTGTCTGCACCTGGAACAATGGAGTCACCCACCAGTATGGCTCTGCCCAGCATCGGTCTTGACGGTCGAGTCTCATCTCTAGGATTGGAGCCACCGACCTGTCACCGCTCGGACTGGAAGTGTTGTCTGCCCCAACAGCTCCCAAGAGGGTGTACATGTTTTCATTAGGCACAGCCACCTGGGTCTCCTGCACTCTACGGTTATTCCCCTTTCTCACAGTCACCCATCTTCACTCTTCCTGTATCCTTCACGTGACGACCTCACATTAGGCCTTGTCCAGGAAACTCCAATTTTCCTGGATGGTCCTGAGGTCATCCAGCTGCTTTTCCAGTTCCCCAACACATTCATTCTATTGCTAATTTCCATGTAGCAGTTACTGTATTTCCCGGCGACGAAGACGCATCTAGGTCCACGATGCTCCCCCATTTTGAGTTGCTAAATTTTGGAAAAAAAAACATTCACTGTGGTGGCAGCCATTTGCATTGCGTATTGTTTTGCATTGCATATTGTTTTCATATAAAACAAAGATAATGTATATACCTGTAATTAAAAAAGTACAGCGTTCAGAATAAAATAACATTATTAATGAGTACGAAACAAAAATTACAAAAACAAAAATCATTCTAATCTTCAAATCCGAAAAATTCACTACTATCATCCGAATCTTCAAAACATGATAATTCATCAGAGTCATCACTGCTGTTTGAAATATCACTATCATCAAATAGAATGCGTTACTGATGCCACATTTTTTAAAAGCGTTGACGACAATTTCAGTCTTAACACGGTTCCACGATTTTAAAACCCACTCGTACACATGGTTGGCCTGTTAGTGTTAGATCATGGTCTGTGCTTCTCATCCACTGATTCCATTCCTCTTTCATAAACGATTTAAAGGGTTTGTTGATGGATACGTCCAAAGGCTGAAGTTAGCAAGTTAATCCACCGGGGATTGCTGCAATTTTCAACTTCACTCTCTTTACCCTTTCTTTAGTAGCCATAGTTAGGTGAGCGTGAAACTGGTCCCACACAAGTAGGGATGTTTTTTGAAGGCCACCGGGGGACGCCGTGACCAGACGTTATCCAACCAAAGCTTCATTCCATCCCCATCCATCCATCCTTTTGAATAACAATCCCAGGTGGAATTTTGCCTTTTGGTATGGTTTTCCACTTAAAAATAAGTAGTGGTGGTAATTTAGTCCCATCTGCACAACATGAAAGCACTGCAGTGTTGTGGGTTTTCTCGTGTCCAGATGTCTTTATAGTTATGGATATAGAGCCTTTGATATCCACTGTCCCATTTAATACCACATCAGATGTTAACGACACCTCATTTATGTTTCCAATTTGTCCCAGTTCATAGTCAGTCTCTTTTCTTGCATTGATTACGTAGCTATGAAATTCAATTGTTATGTTTTCATAATTTTCAGGCATTTTCATAATTTTACTTCGGAGTCACATGAGTGATTACGTGAAGAAGCCCCGCCTGGCGCTAGAACGGCATTACGTCGACGCTGACGGCAGAAGCAAGAGCTGCAGAGCGCAGCTCCTCGCAGCGGCCGGAACGGACCCGCAGGTAAGTGCAAGGAAAATAGGGTACGTTCTAAAAAAGATGTTACGCTGGTAGAACCAGCAAAAGTGAAAGTAAAATTTAAAATCAGAGTCACGCTGGCGTACTGATTTAGCCAGATAATAAAAAAGAAAATGGAGAAGTCTCAAAGGAAAATTTCGCGGGTAAAAAGATCGTCCCGGGAAGAAGCTAAAAGAGTCGGGACAAGAGATTAGTGCGGATCTGGTTCCGATACCGGTGGCCGCTGATTCACCCGTTAGTGAGACTATAATTTCTCCAGAAATGGAAACCACGGAGGAAAATGTTCCTAGAAAAAGTAAAAAGAAATCTGTGAGGCCCGTGGTTTCTGATAATGACTCTGATAATGAAAGTCCTCCGGATAATAAAGCTATATGGCTAAAAATGGAACATATGGAGAAAGTGCTCCAAAATATTATGAGACAAGGGTCACAGTACCCAGAAGTTTCCCAAAATGACCCTGAGGGGTTTGAATATCCAGAATATGGCTATGTGCCAAATTGGGAATTTGAAACTCCAGACCCAGGATTAAGGGTGGAGGAAGTCTCATTGGATATAATTCCAGCTGTATCAGGGCTGCAAAAGTCAGACGCTGCAAGTGGTGATGTGGATTATGAGTGCACACCACGAATAAAAAAGAAGAGGCCAGATGTGCCTGATATGGCAAAAGATTTTGCTATACCTGAAGGAAGTGGTGAGGCTATGGAAGAAAACCTAGCTGCCAGTATTAATTATATGGTATCTCACCAACTTCAAGATTCTGTGATGATTGAAACAGCAGAATTATATAAAACACCGGAAAATTGCACCTCATTGAAGATACCTACGGTTAATCCGTCTATATGGACGCCTATGACTCCAGGCATGAGAGGACAAGAAATAAGATTTCAAAGAATCCTCAAACTGATTTCAGCTGCCATTACTGCTTTTGGAAGGCAAATGGAAGGGTCGGAAATGGTTAAAATCCAAAAAGATACTTTGGGCTTATTGTGCACTTCCTTCTATGAAATTACTTGTATGAGAAAAATTGCGATTCGGCCCATATTTCATCCAAGGTTTGCAGGTCTGTGTCGATCAAGTGGTGTTCACGCTCCTGGTTATCTATTTTGAGAGAACCTGCCTAAACAAATAAGAGAAATGGATGAAGAGGCTAAATCTATTAGCCACATAAGACCTTTCGTTTTTGGACAAAAAAGGTATTTTTCGTCAAGGAGGGGATTTGATTTTGGAAACAGAGGCAGGAATATGATAAGAAAATATTACCATCCGACACAGCCTAATGTTCATCCGTATACGGGGAGAAGGAGACCACCACGTTCATATGGAGAGGTACAAAAAAAATTATTCTATTCTTAAAGAAACTGTGGACAAATCTCCAGTTGGAGGGAGATTACAAATGTTTTATGATGAATGGCTTGCCATCACATCTGATCGGTTTATTTTACAAACAATTTCAGGAGCTACTATAACATTTAAAGAAGGTGTTAACTCTCCGGTACAAAATAAACCTGCTTATGGTTTCATGTTTTCTGCTATTGAAGAGGCAGAAATTAATGTGGAAATTGACAAATTGTTCAAAAAAGGTGTTATTGAAAAAACTGTTGAACATAAACATCAATTTGTGTCAAATATCTTTCCAAGAAGTAAAAAAGATGGTGGTTGCAGAATTATTCTGGACCTTACAAACTTTAATACATTTGTCAAGTATAAACATTTTAAGATGGAAACGTTCAACACTACAAGACATTTGATATCAGCAGGTTGTTATATGGCTATAATTGATTTAAAGGATGCGTACTATTCAGTACCAATACATCAATTTTTTCGAAAGTATTTAAAATTTAATTGGCTGGGACAGCTGTGGCAATTCAAAGCTTTACCAAATGGGTTAAGTTCAGCTCCCAGTCTCTTCACAAAGCTGTTGAAACCATCTTTAGCACAATTAAGAGCACAAAAGCACATCATTATGGCTTATCTGGATGACATTTTAATTATCAGTAGTAATCAGGAATCAGCTGGAAAATCAGTTTCAGCAACCAAAACTTTATTTGAGAAGTTAGGTTTCTTGATTCATCCAATTAAGTCCCAGCTGCAGCCAGCACAGTCAATTAACTATTTGGGGTTTGTGATTAATTCAGTCACTATGTTAGTAACTTTGCCAACAGATAAGATTGATGATATTTTAATGACCTGTAGGGGTCTCATTCACAAACCTTATCCCTCCATCCGGGATGTAGCAAAGGTTATTGGTAAATTAGTAGCAGCATTTCCTGGAGTAGAATTTGATCCATTACATTACCAAAACCTTCAAAGGGACAAAATAAGAGTCCAAAAAAAGAGAGCAGGCCATTTTGATAGGCCTATGCAATTAACAAAAGAAGCTTTATTGGAATTGCAATGGTGGATTGAAAATGTCCCACAAGCTGCTAAAAACATTTTAATACAACAGCCTGAAGTATTTTTACAAACAGATGCTAGTGCTCTCGGATGGGGGGCGACAGATTCATTTACCAGTTGTGGGGCAGATGGACTGTCCAAGAGGAAATGTTTCTCCAAACATATGGTATTAACTATTTAGAATTATTGGGGGTGTTTTATGGATTAAAAGCCTATTGTTCTACAAAAAAGAATCTGCATGGTACTGATACAATTAGACAATAAAACAGCTGTTGCATATATTAATCACATGGGTGGAGTCAGATCGGTATCATGTGATTGTCTGGTCAATCAGATATGGCAGTGGTGTATAAAGCACCAAATTTGGATTTCGGCAAATTATATCCCAGGTAAAGACAATGTGGTGGCAGACAATAGATCAAGGGTGTTTAAAGACAACACAGAATTGATGTTGAACCCAGTAATTTTCAGTAAAATTGTGATTCAATATGGGTTACCAGACATTGATCTGTTTGCATCAAGATTAAATCATCAATTGCCTAAATATGTGTCTTGGGAACCAGATCCAGATGCAGTAGCAGTAGATGCTTTTTCACTACATTGGGGGAATATGTTCTTTTATGCTTTTCCGCCATTTGCTCTGGTTCAGCAATGTCTGAAGAAAATAGAACAAGATTCTGCCACAGGATGATTGGTGATTCCAAACTGGCCGACACAACCATGGTTCCCATTGATGTTAAACATGATTAAAGAACCATATATGTCAATTCCTAGCAGCAGTGATTTGTTAATAAAACCAGTAACCAAAGAGATTCATCCATTACATGCTTATATGAATTTGTTAATCTGCAGGTTTTGACCCGACCACTACAAGAGCTCGGATTGTCGGATAGAACTATGGATTTTATAGTCGCATCATGGTGAGATAGCACTCAGAGACAATATATGACACATATAAAGAAATGGGAAAATTTTTGTAGACAATCAAATATATCCTATCATACTGTGAACATTGCAAACATATTGGAGTTCCTTGCCGAGTTGCATTTTGAGCAGCACTTAAGTTATAGTGCCATTAATAGTGCACGTAGTGCCTTATCATCTTATTTAGGACAAATCTCTGACCAGAAATCAATTGGATCACATCCATTAATATCCAGATTTATGAAAGGAATCTTTAACAAAAATCCACCCAAACCAAGATATACAGGAATTTGGGATGTCAGAATTGTACTTACTTTACCTAGGCAATGTACTCCAATCGAAGTTTTATCATTGGAAAAGTTAACATTTAAATTAGTAATGTTAATGGTATTGGTTTCAGCACAAAGGGTGCAAACATTACAATTGCTACGTTTAGACTGTATGCATGTGGCTGCAGATAACATTGTGTTTTATGTTTACGATCTGATCAAACAAAGCAGACCAGGGAGAACTGGAGCAAAGGTAATGTTTCAAGCTTACCCTATTGATCCAACGTTGTGTGTAGTTAAACATTTGAATCAATATATAAAAGTTACCAAAACTCTTCGAGGTGATGAAAAAACATTAATGATTACGCATAAGAAACCACACGCAAAAGCTTCAGTACAAACAATTTCAAGGTGGTTAAAACAGGTGTTACTTTTAGCAGGAGTAGACACTGATGTGTTCAAATCTCACTCCACCAGGGCAGCAGCTACGTCCACGGCGAAGTTACAGGACGTACCACTCGAACACATTTTAGAAACCGCAGGGTGGTGTAAAGAACAAACTTTTTCAAAGTTCTACAATAAACCTGTTCACACAATGACAGGCTTTGGACACGCGGTGTTGGGTTCACTATAATCACCTGCTTTGTTTCACTATCAATTGATATTATCGATTATGTTATCACTTATATCTTTTATCACTTTGTAATGGTTTGCCCAGATTTAAAAAAGGGGGTTATTATATGTTCTTTTATCATTAAAAGATTTATGGAAAGAACTAAAACTGGTCTGGTAAAAGGTTTTTTACTCATGTATGTGTTGACCTAGCCAGACTGTCGTATGGAATGACTCTATGACATGGAAAACACAGAAGCTTCAAAATCTTCACGTAGTCACTCACGTGACTCCGAAGTAAAATAGTAAGATTAAACGAGAACTTACCAGTTCGAAGTTTGATCGTTATTTTATGAGGAGTAACGATGAGGGATTACGTGAAGAAGCCCCGCCTGGTGCTAGAACGGCATACTTCAAAGCAGCGGCATGAAAAACACAGAACACAATAGCCGGAGTAAGATAGTAAGGCTCATCATAGATTTAGAACTACCAGATGATCATTTATTTTATGAGGGTGGGGAGTGGAGGGCACGTAATCCCTCATCGTTACTCCTCATAAAATAACGATCAAACTTCGAACTGGTAAATTCTTGTTTAATCTTACTATTTTCAGGCACAACCTTCAGAGCAATTCTTGTTTTAGTTCTCATTGAAAGTCCATTTCTCTTGAGTTTATTGTCAAATTGAGTTTATTGTTATATGCACAAGTACGGTGAGGATGAGGTATATTAAAAATCTTGCTTACAGCAGCAATACAGACACATAGATTCAGACAACATGCAAAAACATAAATTACATAGAGGTTACACATTAATTCTACAAGACAATAAAAAGAAAAAGACCATGCAAAAAAAGGGCACATTTAGAAAACAAGTCCATGGCAGTGCAAGAGATGGTGCATTGTAGACCTGCCTTTCTGTTTGTACAATAATTCATGTACAGCTAACAAATGGAAAGTGCATAAAGAATACAGTGTTAGAGATGGCAGAGAAAGAACCCGAGGGAATCACCTACCGAACGATCTCTCATGATGATCCCAAATTCAACCTATTCTTATAATGGCGGTCCTGGAAAACAGTGGGATAAGCAAAGTACACATTTTCAGTAATTATAATCAGTAGTTCAGAATTATAACTATGCACCAAGGCAAATTCCTTGTATGTGAATACTTGGCCAATAAACTTACTTAATCTTAATCTTAATATTAACTTTGGATAATTTGTTTTTTTTGTGGTAAATGGTAAATGGTTGTGAAAATTGAAACATGATTGAATAGTCAATGAGATTTAGTAAGCCAGTTTGTTTTTGCCTAAATCCATAACATTCCATTTGGAGAAGTGTTTTTTTTTTGAGGAAGCCGCTGATTGGTGGAAAGTGGACTAGGGAAAGCAGCTGATTCGCAGTCAGATCCCAGCAGTTTGTTGTGTACTTTGTATTGTGTTGATATTGTATCCTGTGTAAGGGGGGAGTATGAAGGCCAGGGCAGTGTACTGTACTGGATGTCAGATGTGGGAGGACAGGGAATCTGATAGCCCTCCAGACGTCCACATCTGCGCCAGGTGTGTCGAGATGGGGCTCCTAAAGGACCGTGTTAGGAACCTGGAGCAGCAGCTCGATGACCTCCGTCTGGTCAGGGAGAGTGAGGAGGTCATAGAGAGGAGCTACAGGGAGGTAGTCACTCCCAGACCACAGGAGGCAGACAAGTGGGTCACAGTTAGGAAGGGCAAGGGGCAGAGGCAGGGGCTAGAGAGTACCCCTGTGACCGTACACCTGGAAAATAGGTACTCGGGTTTGAGTACGATTGGAGGGGACAGCCTAGCTGGGGGCAGCAACAGCGGCCAGGCGTCCGGCACAGAGACCGGCCCTGATGCTCAGAAGGGTAGCAAAAGGAGGAGGGCAATTGTAATAGGGGACTCTATAGTTAGGGGGTCGGATAGGCGATTCTGTGGACGCAGTCGGGAGACCCGGATGGTAGTTTGCCTCCCTGGTGCCAGGGTCTCGCATGTGTCAAAACGTGTCCAAAAGATTCTGATAAGGGAGGGCGAGGAGCCTGATGTTGTGGTACACATAGGTACCAATGACATAGGCAGAAAAAGTGACGAGGTCCTGAAGGGAGAATTTAGGGAGTTGGGGGGAAAGTTAAGGAGAAGGACCAAAAGGGTAACGATTTCAGGATTACTGCCTGTGCCGCGTGACAGTGAGAGTAGGAATGAAATGAGGTGGAGGATAAATGCGTGGCTGAGGGACTGGTGCAGTGGACAGGGATTCAAGTTTCTTGATCACTGGGACCTCTTTTGGGGAAGGCATGATCTGTACAAAAAGGACGGGTTGCACTTGAACCCGAGGGGGACCAATATCCTGGCAGGGAGATTTGCAAAGGCTACTGGGGAGACTTTAAACTAGAAAGGCTGGGGGGGGGACTCTGGTAGAGGGGGCTAGGGGTCAGGGTGTGGGGCAAGAGGCAGAGAAGGGAAGCACTCGGATCCAAAATGTAGGCGAGAAAGATGAAAAAGATAATAGACGGAGAATAAGGGATGGTGGGTTTCTAAAATGTGTATATTTTAATGCTAGGAGCATTGTAAGAAAGGTGGATGAACTTAGAGCCTGGATTGACACCTGGAAATATGATGTTGTGGCAATCAGTGAAACATGGTTGCAGGAGGGCTGTGATTGGAAACTAAATATTCCAGGATTTCGTTGCTTCAGGTGTGATAGAATTGGAGGGACCAGAGGAGGAGGTGTTGCATTGCTTGTCAGAGAAGATATTACAGCAGTGCTTTGGCAGAATAGATTAGAGGGCTCGTCTAGGGAGGCTATTTGGGTGGAACTGAGAAGTGGGAACGGTGTAGCAACACTTTTAGGGGTGTACTATAGACCGCCAAATGGGGAGCGAGAATTGGAAGAGCAAATATGTAAGGAGATAGCAGATATTAGTAGTAAGCACAAGGTAGTGATTGTGGGAGATTTCAATTTTCCAAAAATAGACTGGGAAACACATTCTGTAAATGGGCTGGATGGTTTGGAGTTTGTAAAATGTGTGCAGGATAGTTTTTTGCAGCAGTACATAGAGGTATCGACCAGAGAATGGGCAGTGCTGGACCTCCTGTTAGGAAATGAGGTAGGTCAGGTGATGGAGGTATGCGTTGGTGAGCACTTCGGGACCAGTGATCACAATACCATTAGTTTCAATATAATTATGGAGAGAGAACTGGCCCTAGGGTGGAGATTTTTGGTTGGAGAAAGGCTAACTTTGAGGGAATGTGTAAGGATTTAAAATCTAAGTACAGAATCTTTATGTCCCTGTTAGGTTGAAAGGAAATAGTAAAAATTGGAAAGAGCCATGGTTTTCAAGGGAAATTGGACACTTGTTTCGAAAAAAGAGAGATATCTACAATAATTATAGGAGGCATGGAGTAAATGAGGTGCTAGAGGAGTATAAAGAATGTAAAAAGAATCTTAAGAAAGAAATTAGGAAGGCTAAAAGAAGATATGAGGTTGCTTTGGCACGAAAGGTGAAAGTAAATCCAAAGGGTTTCTACAGCTATATTAATAGCAAAAGGATAACGAGGGATAAAATTGGACCATTAGAGAACCAGAATGGACAGCTATCTGCAGAGCCAAAAGAGATGGGGGAGATATTGAACAATTTCTTTTCTTCGGTATTCACCAACGAGAAGGATATTGAATTCTGTGAGGTAAGGGGAAAAAAGTAGAGTAGCTATGGAAACTATGAGATTCAAAGAGGAGGAAGTACTGACACTTTTGAAAAATATAAAAGTGGATGTCTCCAGGTCCTGACAGGATATTCCCTAGGACATTGAGGGAAGTTAGTGTAGAAATAGCAGGAGCTATGACAGAAATGTCATTAGAAACGGGAATAGTGCCGGAGGATTGGCGTACTGCGCATGTTGTTCCATTGTTTAAAAAGGGTTCAAAGAATGAACCTAGCAATTATAGACCTATTAGTTTGACGTCAGTGGTGGGCAAATTAATGGAAAGGATACTTAGAGATAATATATATAAGCATCTGGATAAACACGGTCTGATCAGGAACAGTCAACATGGATTTGTGCCTGGAAGGTCATGTTTGACAAACCTTCTTGAATTTTTTGAAGCGGTAACTAGGGAAATTGATGAGGGTAAAGCAGTGGATGTTGTCTATATGGATTTCAGTAAGGCCTTTGACAAGGTTCCCCATGGAAGGTTGGTTAAGAAAGTTCAATCTTTGGGTGTTAATGGCAGAGTAGCAAGATGGATTCAACAGCGGCTGAAGGGGAGATGTCAGAGAGTAATGGTGGATGGCTGTTTGTCAGGTTGGAAGCCGGTGACCAGTGGGGTGCCTCAGGGATCTGTGTTGGGTCCACTGTTGTTTGTCATGTACATTAATGATCTGGATGATGGGGTGGAAAATTGGATAAGTAAATATGCAGATGATACTAAGATAGGTGGTGTTGTGGATAATGAAGTAGATTTTCAAAGTCTACAGAGAGATTTGGGCCATTTGGAAAAGTGGGCTGAAAGATGGCAGATGGAGTTTAATGCTGATAAGTGTGAAGTGCTACATCTTGGCAGGACAAATCAAAATAGGACGTACATGGTAAATGGTAGGGAATTGAGGAATGCTGTGGAACAGAGGGATCTAGGAATAACTGTGCATAGTTCCCTGAAGGTGGAATCGCACGTAGATAGGGTGGTAAAGAAAGCCTTTGGTGTGCTGGCATTTATAAATCAGAGCATTGAATATAGGAGTAGGGAAGTAATGTTAAAATTGTACAAGGCATTGGTAAGACCAATTCTGGAGTATGGTGTACAATTTTGGTCGCCTAATTATAGGAAGGATGTCAACAAAATAGAGAGAGTACAGAGGAGATTTACTAGAATGTTGCCAGGGTTCCAGCAACTATGTTACAGAGAAAGGTTGAACAAGTTAGGTCTTTATTCTTTGGAGCGCAGAAGGTTAAGGGGGGACTTGATTGAGGTCTTTAAAATGATGAAAGGGATAGACAGAGTTGACGTGGATAAGCTTTTCCCATTGAGGGTAGGGAAGATTCAAACAAGAGGGCATGACATGAGAATTAAGGAACAGAAGTTTAGGGGTAACGTGAGGGGGAACTTCTTTACTCAGAGGGTGGTGGCTGTGTGGAATGAGCTTCCAGCAGAAGTGGTGGAGGCAGGATCGATTTTAACATTTAAAATAAAATGGATAGGTATATGGACGTGAAGGGAATGGAGGGGTATAGTCTGAGTGCAGCTAGATGGGACTAGGGGAAAACAAATGGTCGGCACGGACTGGAAGGGCCGAGAGGGCCTGTTTCCGTGCTGTAATTGTTATATGGTTATATGGTTTATATGATGCCAAGGTTTATTGAGACTATCATGACTTGTTCAATTAACTTCCCCATTTATGTCTGCCTTGAATGTAATATCGGGGGACCAGGTTCTTATTATAATCTTCATTACACCCAGCAATGCAAAGAGTGGTCACATGAAAAAAAATCACAGTGAAAACAAAACTTTTTTTCAGTGAGATTCGATTATTCATTTCCCTCAGTGGTAGCTTATGCTATATTTGTGTCTTTCTTTAAAAATCAATGAGCTGGCACCATCAGCATTACTAATCTGCACGGTGCACTAAAGTTTGGACCAACTTAAACTCTTTAAAATATTAGAGCAGGAGCTATAAAGTGCTCCATAGTAAGCAGACAGTATATCCAATGGAATGAAAATATTAATAAACTGCAGATACTGGCAATCTAAAGTAAAGGATGCCAGATTTCACATCATTCTGAACTGAATATATATATCACTATTCCAACAGAATGGCTTGTTCGATATCTTGGAGACTTACCCCAACCTTTTCCAGAGAATACCTTCACCATATGGTCTGCAGTAACTCATAATAGAAAGATTAAACGAGAACTTACCATAATTATTCATAGATAGGGGGCACCGTCCTGTATGGCATGGCTGCCCAGCCTGCAGCTGTTTGCTTTTTACTCTTTCCTTTATTGTTAGTGAGTTAAAGTGTTTTGTTTTTGGAGTTCTATTCTTTTTTATGTGGGGGTTGGCGGGTGGGGAGGGGGGGAGGGGGGGAAGGGGGAAACTACTTTTCAGGGTCCCTACCTGGTCGGAGAGGCAGCTTTTCTCCGGGCTGCACTTTCAACCCATCCTCGCGGCCTACCAGCAGGCCTGGAGCAGCGTTTCCTGAGGAGACCGCCCAGAACCTCGGCTTCGGCAGTGGCGCACTACTGGAGCGCTATCGCGGAGTGGAGCGGGTGATGCCTTGTGTGGGTCGCCGCGCTGGAACTCCGGTGAGCTGAGACCGCCGAGAAAAACATCGCGGTGCTGCGGGTCTGTGGAGCGGCCAGCTGTGGGCGGTGGCGCTGACTTCATCGGGAGCCAGTGGGGGAGCTCCAATCAGCGCGGCCTTGTTGGCTTCGGAGGCCGTGGACTCCGGTAAGGAAGCGACCGTTCCTGGTGTCCCAAGCCGCTGGGAGGATTCTCCCGACGCCGGAGCACCATCATCCAGTGAGAACGGCCTGGAACATCGGGCCTCCGTGAAGGAGACTGCGGAGGCCTCAATAGGCCTGACTATGGGTGGACATTGGATGGGGATGGACATTGTGCCTTCCCTCATAATGGGATCCATTGTGGGGGGATGTTTTTTATGTTTAAAATTTATTATTGTTATGCCTGTATTATTTTTTATGTGCTGCATTGGC
Organism: Okamejei kenojei; assembly: GCA_035221665.1. Lineage (NCBI taxonomy): Eukaryota > Metazoa > Chordata > Chondrichthyes > Rajiformes > Rajidae > Okamejei > Okamejei kenojei. Next base: position 91,661,216 of record CM069132.1, read on the forward strand.
AAGAAACATTTCACTACACCAATTGGTGTATGTGACCAATAGATAACCTTTGAACCTTTGAACCTTTGAACCTTTAAAGTTTGATCTTTATTTCATGAGAAGTTGAGTGAGGGAATACGTGAAGAGCCCACCAGCCTGCATGCACGTCAATCTTCAGAGCAACTGTATGAAACCACAGACCAGTTGCAGACCGTAAACTACAGAAAGAATAACAAGACTAGAGTTACCGGATGATCTTTTATGAGAATCAGGGTTGGGAGTGGAGGGCACGTATTCCCTCACTTCAACTTCTCATAAAATAAAGATCAAACTTCAAACGGTAAGTTCTCGTTTAATCTTTCTATTTTATTTCAAAGTCACGTGAGTGACTACGTGAAGACTTCAAAGCTCTGTGGTTTCATGTAGTAACCCAATCTGTGTGTGAAACACTTAATCAGATAAACGATTAATGGTAGAAAACATGGGTTATTAATACTGTGATGCTAACTTGTATACATGGCCATTGATCTTAACCGGACCAAAGCCCCAATTGACTTTGAGATAGACAATAACTCATGCAACACTGTTCAGAATTCTATCTATAAATATCCAGACATATTCAACCAAATTTTATAACTTCTAAACACGCACTATGTAAGCCTCTTGCAATGAAGAAACTATCTTTCATCTCATAGGTACTAGCAAGCTCAGTGTACTTGTATACATAATAGCAACCCCAATCTCCGCTCTGATGGGTATGCTGTCAACTCCAAATGTACGCAATCATGCCCATTTTGCTTATGAGATCATTCCCATAACAAGCTAGCCTAATGCCAGTTATGACCCAGACATCGAGCCAGAGATTGAGTGTGTTCTTGTGCTGAAAACTGTGTTCTTTGTGCTGAAATCAGTTGCTAAAAGCATAATCAACTTAAAGGTACTGCTCCCATTAGGACACAGTAGATGAATATCTGCATAATAATTTACTGATATACATTGCACACTACGATGACTGTAGGCTTTTAGAGCGGTCATATAAAGAACACCTTGCATCACGTTAGAGAACAGCGGGTGAATAGCCAATCATTTATTGTCCCACTTATGGAACGATAAAGAATGACAAAGCAGCACAGGCAATGTCAATTGTACTATCACATAATCACTTCTCTAAGCCCAAACTGAAAGCAACACAAACCTCTGTTACTTCCATTTAAAATTAACTCACATATATTGTTCACAAACTTCCCATACCATTGTGGAGAGCTAGCTGCCCGAGAAAGAAGGCTGCACCAGCCATCACTCGAGACTTTGAGCAAATAGGAGCTTATTTAGCTGCTTTACCATGGCCTGAATGAATAGGCAAAGTTGGCACAATTAAATGTTATGTTGCCTCATCCTGAGTATCTTAAGAGGCATGTACTGATAAACCCCTAAGTCTTATCAGCTGCAAATGTTTCATGTCATCTAAACCTTGATGACACAATGCCCCTTGATCTGAGCAAGGCAACATAGCTTCCACCACTGGCTATGTTATCAAACACCAAATATATTTGTGCCTCTTGTGTGTAGATATGGCAAAGTATGCATCTTCAAGATCGATTGTCTGAATCAGTTAAATTGCTGAAAGTCAATCATCCATCTCAAACTGGGTAACCAAACATATGATCAGATTAGCCAAATCCTAACCTGATTTGGCATGCTCCTACAATCTTGAGAAATATCAGAAATATACCCCTTTTCATTCTTGAGTAGACTACTCATCCCCTGTAAGATGTCTCTGATTCCACTTGGAACCACCGTTCCTCTATTGACCATACGGACGGAAGTTTCTTGGCTTCTCTTGCCATGGAGGATGGAATATCTAGTTATTCATTCAATTCGCTGATAACATATAAACAGAACCTTATGACTAGAGCTGAAACACAGTATCCACTTGATGTGGGAATACGAGTTCCCTGTCAAGTCTCGGCTATTAGAGTCACCACGAATCCTCAGTGTTCTTCCTCAGAAGGGAAATTAAACTAATAACCCAAGGGGGACCAATATCCTGGCAGGGAGATTTGCAAAGGCTACTGGGGAGACTTTAAACTAGAAAGGCTGGGGGGAGGGACTCGGGTAGAGGGGGCTAGGGGACAGGGTGTGGGGCAAGAGAAGGGAAGGGAACTAAATATTCCAGGATTTTGTTGCTTCAGGTGTGATAGAATTGGAGGGACCAGAGGGGGAGGTGTTGCCTTGCTTGTCAGAGAGGATATTACAGCAGTGCTTTGGCAGGATAGATTAGAGGGCTCGTCTAGGGAGGCTATTTGGGTGGAACTGAGAAGTGGGAACGATGTAGCAACACTTTTAGGGGTGTATTATAGACTGCCAAATGGGGAGCGAGAATTGGAAGAGCAAATATGTAAGGAGAGCAGATATTAGTAGTAAGCATAAGGTAGTGATTGTGGGAGATTTCAATTACCCAAAAATAGACTGGGAAACACATTCTGTAAATGGGCTGGATGGTTTGGAGTTTGTAAAATGTGTGCAGGATAGTTTTTTTGCAGCAGTACATAGAGGTATCGACCAGAGAAGGGGCAGTGCTGGACCTCCTGTTAGGAAATGAGGCAGGTCAGGTGACGGAGGTATGCGTTGGTGAGCACTTCGGGACCAGTGATCACAATACCATTAGTTTCAATATAATTATGGAGAGAGAACTGGACCTAGGGTGGAGATTTTTGATTGGAGAAAGGCTAACTTTGAGGGAATGTGTAAGGATTTAAAATCTAAGTACAGAATCTTTATGTCCCTGTTAGGTTGAAAGGAAATAGTAAAAATTGGAAAGAGCCATGGTTTTCAAGGGAAATTGGACACTTGTTTTGAAAAAAGAGAGATATCTACAATAATTATTGGAGGCATGGAGTAAATGAGGTACTAGAGGAGTATAAAGAATGTAAAAAGAATCTTAAGAAAGAAATTAGGAAGGCTAAAAGAAGATATGAGGTTGCTTTGGCAAGAAAGGTGAAAGTAAATCCAAAGGGTTTCTACAGCTATATTAATAGCAAAAGGATAACGAGGGATAAAATTGGACCATTAGAAAGCCAGAATGGACATCTACCTGCAGAGCCAATAGAGATGGGGGAGATATTGAACAATTTCTTTTCTTCGGTATTCACCAAGGAGAAGGATATTGAACTCTGTGAGGTAAGGGAAAAAAGTAGAGTAGCTATGGAAACTACGAGATTCAAAGAGGAGGAAGTACTGACACTTTTGAAAAATATAAAAGTGGATAAGTCTCCAGGTCCTGACAGGATATTCCCTAGGACATTGAGGGAAGTTAGTGTAGAAATAGCAGGAGCTATGACAGAAATATTTCAAATGTCATTGGAAACGGGAATAGTGCCGGAGGATTGGCGTACTGCGCATGTTGTTCCATTGTTTAAAAAGGGTTCAAAGAATAAACCTAGCAATTTTAGACCTGTTAGTTTGACGTCAGTGGTGGGCAAATTAATGGAAAGGATACTTAGAAATAATATATATAAGCATCTGGATAAACAGGGTCTGATCAGGAACAGTCAACATGGATTTGTGCCTGGAATGTCATGTTTGACAAACCTTCTTGAATTTTTTGAAGCGGTTACTAGGCCAATTGATGAGGGTAAAGCAGTGGATGTTGTCTATATGGATTTTAGTAAGGCCTTTGACAAGTAAGGTCTTTGGGTGTTAATGGTGGAGTAGCAAGATTGATTCAACAGTGGCTGAATGGGAGATGTCAGAGAGTAATGGTGGATGGATGTTTGTCAGGTTGGAAGCCGGTGACCAGTGGGGTGCCTCAGGGATCTGTGTTGGGTCCACTGTTGTTTGTCATGTACATCAATGATCTGAATGATGGGGTGGAAAATTGGATAAGTAAGTATGCAGATGATACTAAGATAGGTGGTGTTGTGGATAATGAAGTAGATTTTCCAAGTCTACAGAGAGATTTGGGCCATTCGGAAAAGTGGGCTGAAAGATGGCAGATGGAGTTTAATGCTGATAAGTGTGAAGTGCTACATCTTGGCAGGACAAATCAAAATAGGACGTACATGGTAAATGGTAGGGAATTGAGGAATGCTGGGAACAGAGAGATCTAGGATTAACTGTGCATAGTTCCCTGAAGGTGGAATCGCATGTAGGTAGGGTGGTAAAGAAAGCCTTTGTTGTGCTGGCCTTTATAAATCAGAGCATTGAATATAGGAGTAGGGAAGTAATGTTAAAATTGTACAAGGCATTGGTAAGACCAATTCTGGAGTATGGTGTACAATTTTGGTCTCCTAATTATAGGATATAATTACAAAATAGAGAGAGTACAGAGATTTACTAGAATGTTGCCTGGGTTCCAGCAACTATGTTACAGAGAAAGGTTGAACAAGTTAGGTCTTTGTTCTTTGGAGCGCAGAAGGTTAAGTGGGGGACTATATTGAGGTCTTTAAAATGATGAAAGGGATAGACAGAGTTGACGTGGATAAGCTTTTCCCATTGAGGGTAGGGAAGATTCAAACAAGAGGGCATGACATGAGAATTAAGGGACATAAGTTTAGGGGAAACGTGAGGGGGAACTTCTTTACTCAGAGGGTGGTGGCTGAGTGGAATGAGCTTCCAGCAGAAGTGGTGGAGGCAGGATCGATTTTAACATTTAAAAGTATAGTGGATAGGTATATGGACGGAAAAGGAATGGAGGGGTATGGTCTGAGTGCAGGTAGATGGGACTAGGGGAAAACAAATGGTCAGCATGGACTGGAAGGGCCGAGAGGGCCTGTTTCCATGCTGTAATTGTTATATGGTTATATGGTTAATGCAAGCCTGAACCAGGAATTGCTTTGCAGTCCTCTGACTGAAACCACCTGTCTGAGTTGCCAGAATGCACAACACAATCTCTGCGACCAGCCACTCAATCAGGAATACTGGTATTGAGAGCCTAAAGATTATTATATATACCCTTTGATTCACAACATGAATCTGCAGATCAGATAAAATACTATATTCCAGACCGGCTTCCTGCTAGTAGCTACCTATCCCAGAGATGATGGCAATGGTGTTTTCAATGAACTGGCAACAGCACTAACTGAGCAGAATTGTAACCATGTGTTAAGGGTGACTACAACTACTTCCCTCTACTGAGCAGCCTGATAATCTCAATATGACCCATATGGCCAGCCAGTTCCAGGATGGTCTAGCCTGAACCAGGGTAATCAAGCTGTTCCTGCTTGGAAATTACATAGGTTAGTATGCAAGGCACCCTGCCAATGTCTCTGCATCAATCTGTCCACCACAAAGACAGTGAAAAGATACTAGACAGCCCTTTCTACCAGTAAATCCAAACCTGGGCTGACAGACTGCTCCAATTCGGAGCTTTACGGAGGTTAATAAAGTGACCATACCTGCCAGTGTCTCTGAACCTGGGTTGACCTGCTTTTTGGTGCTTCAGCGAAGTTCCATTTGCAGACCTTGTCTAACCACATATTCAGCCCCATGCTTGCCATACCTTCAGCTGGTGTGATGTTAGATAGCTGATGCTGCTGGCCAACTCCTCTTGTAGTGGCTTGCCCATCCACGAAGGAACAGTAAATTTTGGAGGCAAGAGCAGGCAGCTCTTCGTAATGCGACTCTCGTACATCATGCTTTAAAGCATGGGATTCAGGCACATACTCATGTTTGGAGTCAGCTGATCTCTGACACTCCCCTCATCTCAGTGGGAGGAATATTGCAACCCTGAACCAGGTGTTGCTACAGGCATAACACTCGAACTGCCAGTGCATGCCTCCGTAACACGGAGCATAATTTGTGCCACCATCTGATCCATCAGATGTTCCAATTGAGACAAACGACCAATCACATCTGCTATAGATGTGGGGACAGAATCCGCTTGTCCCGAATCGTCCGACAGGACTTGTCTCACAGACTTGGCTTTGGCTTTGCCCCAACTCAGGGTTGCCTAGCTGCTTCCTCTAGGAGCTGAATCGGAACTAGCTGTGCTGACCAGCGCTGCCAGCGACTCCGAAGTGGAAATGGATGGCCGTCGGCTTTCTGCACTGCCACAGTCCTCTGCTGCTGGTATAAATCATCATTATTTATTGTACTTACCTGACAGGTTGCGCCTGCTAGTGACTCCGTCCTTGCTCCCTTCTAGAGCCTCAACGGAGTATTTCAGTGAAGGAAATAGAGCACAACCTTGAACCAGGTGTTGCTTCCTTAAGGCTCTGGCCCCCATATGACCCGGTCGAGCCGGCATCATAATTGGATTCACCTCTTTCCGATACTCCCCTCGACAGAGTGGGAGAAATGCTGCAACCGTGCCAGGTGTTATCACAGGCATATGGCAGGAGCCGCCCGTTAATGCCTCCGGTACACAGAGCATAGTTTGTTCACATGATTAAAAAGAAGCATATCCCCAATAGATCAGAGATTTGACTGCTTTATCGATATCCACAGAGTTGGAGTCTCTTATGAAAGAATCTCCAACAGTCCCCTCTACTGAGTGGAAATTATCATGACACAACCCTCAACCAGGTGTTGCTCCTACATTGTCTGAGAGACATAACTCAAAAAAAGGCTTCCTAAGCCAGGGGCTCATTTCTGGAGCCTCAATGGAGTTTCTTAGGGGAGAAAATAGAATGCAACCCTGAACCAGGCGTTGCCTCCTCAGCCCTCTGGCTGACTCCCTTTCGGAGCATCAATCTGTACAGGCATTGCCCATAAGATAGAAACATAGAAACATAGAAATTAGGTGCAGGAGCAGGCCATTCGGCCCTTCGAGCCTGCACCGCCATTCAATATGATCATGGCTGATCATCCAACTCAGTATCCTGTACCTGCCTTCTCTCCATACCCCCTGATCCCTTCAGCCACAAGGGCCACATCCAACTCCCTCTTAAATATGGCCAACGAACTGGCCTCAACTACCTTCTGTGGCAGAGAATTCCACAGATTCACCACTCTCTGTGTGAAAAATGATTTTCTCATTTCGGTCCTAAAAGACTTCCCCCTTATCCTTAAACTGTGACCCCTTGTCCTGGACCTCCCCAACATCGGGAACAATCTTCCTGCATCTAGCCTGTCCAACCCCTTAAGAATTTTGTAAGTCTCTATGAGCTCACCCCCTCAATCTTCTAAATTCCAGCGAGTACAAGCCAAGTCTATCCAGTCTTTCTTCATATGGAAGTCGTGCCATCCCATGAATCAGTCTGGTGAACCTTCTCTGTACTCCCTCTATGGCAAGAATGTCTTTCCTCAGATTAGGAATACTCCAGGTATGGCCTCACCAAGACCCTGTATAACTGCAGTAGAACCTCCCTGCTCTTGTACTCAAATCCTTTTGCTATGAATGCCAACATACCATTCACTTTCTTCACAGCCCACTGCACCTGCATGCCTACTTTCAATGACTGGTGTACCATGACACCCAGGTCTCGCTGCATCTCCCCTTTTCCTAATCGGTCACCTTTCAAATAATAGTCTACCTTCCTGTTTTTGCCACCAAAGTGGATAACCTCACATTTATCCACATTATATTGCATCTGCCATGCATTTGCCCACTCACCCAGTCTATCCAAGTCATCCTGCAGCCTCCTAGCATCCTCCTCACAGCTAACACTGTCCCCCAGCTTCGTGTCATCCGCAAACTTCGAGATGTTACATTTAATTCCCTCGTCCAAATCATTAATGTATATTGTAAATAGCTGGGGTCCTAGCACTGAGCCTTGCGGCACCCCACTAGTCACTGTCTGCCATCCTGAAAAGGACCCGTTCACTCCTACTGTTTGCTTCCTGTCTGCCAGCCAGTTCTCTATCCACATCAATACTGAACCACCAATACCATGTGCTTTAAGTTTGTATACCAATCTCTTGTGTGGGACCTTGTCGAAAGCCTTCTGAAAGTCCAGATACAACACATCCACTGCTTCTCCCTTATCCACTCTACTAGTTACATCCTCAAAAAATTCCAATAAGATTCGTCAGACATGATTTACCCTTCATAAATCCATGCTGACTTTGTCCAATGATTTCACCACTTTCCAAATGCGCTGCTATCTCATCTTTAATAATTGACTCTAGCAGTTTCCCCACTACCGATGTTAGACTAACTGGTCTGTAATTCCCCGTTTTTCTCTCTCCCTCCCTTTTTAAAAAGTGGGGTTACATTAGCTACCCTCCAATCCTCAGGAACTACTCCAGAATCTAAAGAGTTTTGAAAAATTATCACTAAGGCATCTGCTATTTCTGGGGCTACTTCCTTAAGTACCCTGGGATGCAGCCTATCTGGCCCTGGGGATTTATCGGCCTTTAATCCATTCAATTTACCCAACACCACCTGGATTTCACTCATTTCCTCCATCTCATTTGACCCGTGATCCCCTGCTATTTCCGGCAAATTATTTATGTCTTACCTTAGTGAAGACAGAACCAAAGTAGTTATTCAATTGGTCTGCCATATCCTTGTTCCCCATGATCAATTCACCCATTTCTGACTGCAAGGGACCTACATTTGTTTTAACTAATCTTTTGCGCTTCACATATCGATAAAAACTTTTGCAGTCAGTTTTTATGTTTCCTGCCAGTTTTCTTTCATACTCCATTTTCCCTTTCCTAATTAAGCCCTTTGTCCTCCTCTTTTGGTCTCTGAAGTTCTCCCAGTCCCCTGGTAGGCTGCTTTTTCTGGCTAATTTGTACGCTTCATCTTTTTCTTTGATACTATCCCTGATTTCCCTCGTTATCCATGGATGTGCCACCTTCCCTGATTTATTCTTTTGCCATACTGGGATGAACAATTGTTGTAGTTCATCCATGCAGTCTTTAAATGCCTTCCATTGCATATCCACCGTCAACCCTTCAAGAATCAATTGCCAGTCGATCTTGGCCAATTCATGTCTCATACCCTTAAAGTTACCTTTCTTTAAGTTCAGGACCCGTGTTTCTGAATTAACAATGTCGCTCTCCATCCTAATGAAGAACTCAACCATATTATGGTCACTCTTGCCCAAGGGGCCACGTACAACAAGGCTGCTAACTAACCCTTCCTCATTTCTCAATATTCAGTCTAGAATAGCCTGCTCTCTTGTTGGTTCCTCCACATGTTGGTTTAGAAAACTATCCCGCATACATTCCAAGAAATCCTCTTCCTCAGCACCCCTGCCAATTTGATTCACCCAATCTATATGTAGATTGAAGTCACCCATTATAACGGTTTTACCTTCGTTGCACGCATATCTAATTTCCTGTTTGATGCCATCCCCAACTCCACTACTACTGTTAGGTGGCCTGTACACAACACCCACTAGCATTTTCTGCCCCTGAGTGTTTCGCAGCTCCACCCGTATCGATTCCACATCCTCCAAGCTAATGTCATTCTTTTCTATTGTGTTAATCTCCTCTCTAACCAGCAACGCTACCCTACCTCCTTTTCCTCTCTGTCTATCCTTCCTGAATATTGAATATCCCTGGATGTTCAGCTCCCAGCCTTGGTCACCCTGGAGCCACGTCTCCGTGATCCCAACTATATCATAATTATTAATAGCTATCCGCACATTCAACTCATCCACCTTATTACGAATGCTCCTCGCATTGAGACACAAAGCCTTCAGGCTTGTTTTTACAACACTCTTGGCCCTTTTGCAATTATGTTGAAAAGTGGCCCTTTTAGATTTTTGCCCTGGATTCATTTTCCTGCCACTTTTCACCTCGCTGCCTATTGCTCCTATCCTCATTTTACAGCCCTCTGTCTCTCTGCTCACACATTTAAGAAACCCTCCACTTCATATGTTCATTGGTACCTATATGTACCACGACCTCTGGCTCCTCTCCCTCCCATTTATACTCACAGCGCAGGTAACTCCACCCTCTCGCACCAACGGCTCCCCGGGCGTGTGTGAAAAGCAAGCCCCGCGCTAGATTTATACTCACAGCGCAGGTAACTCCACCCTCTCGCACCAATGGCTCCGAACAGCAGTCTGATCCAGTGGAGCCCCATTCTGTGCTACAAAGGCAAGTCAACTTTCACTACACCATTTAGTGTATGAGATAATAAATGTCCTTTGTATCCTTTGTATCCTATCTGCTACGATAGTCACAAACGTGACCGAGCGGCAACCGCTATTAAAAAACTGCCAACTCTATTTATAGCTGCCCTATAAATAGAGCATACACTATACGCTGCTCTACAGCGTAAGCTGAACCGACCTCAGCCAGCAGCATCTATGTTTAAAATTGCTAGGTGCTACGGCAGCTGAGCTTACCTGGCGGTCGCTGTCCTGGCGATGGCTATTTTTAAAACCACCAGCTGCTGCTAATCTTTTGCAGTGATCGCTGACCTGGCCGTGCCGGCCGCCGCCCCGCCAGCTCCTTACGGAGCCTCCACGGCAGCCTCCAAATCCAACCGCCTGCTCCCGTTCGGAACTCCAACGGCAGCTACTCCGGGCCCGCTGTACCGCAGCGGCCCGTTCCTAGAAACAAATTTGGCTTACCTGCCAGAGCAGCTTCAAACTGCTCCGATTCCCGTGCCATGCGTCAACGTATTGACAAGCATGCGGGCTGGCGGGCTCTTCACGTAGTCACTCACGTGACTTCAAAATAAAACAACCTTCACAAGGGTAACTGAAGAATTGACATCAAAAGTGGCCAGATGCTAGGAATCTAAAAATCTTGACGGAGCTTGGCATCAGGTCACAGGTATTGCTGATAGTATCTTGGCAATTAGAGAAAATAATAAGGGTTGCAGACAGCCATTGGATGGTCTAGAACCTATATGTTGGTGATTTTTTTCTCACTTGGAGATGCCTGGGCCACATGTGAGGCAGCAAAGGTTTAATCTATTTCAATGTTTTTTTGTTCTGAATAACCTGTGGCTTTGCAATATAAAGTTACTGAGGTCACAAGATTTGATAGAATCACATTAGGTATTCTAGTATTCAAGTTGCTGTTGGACCAACATTTCTCGCTCAATGTCGACCTATCTGTAGCAGTGTTTGTAGTGGCTCTATTGATTACAACATCAAATGACAACCTCCTGGAGTTCCATATTCCTGGTGTAAGGACAGAGCTGGGAGATAATTGCCAATGATTAGTTCTCTAGAGGCAGGCCATTCAGGAGGATATCAGAAGATCAAGGCGGAGCTGAGAGATGAATAAGCCAAGAATAGGTCCAGAGAAAACTAAGGCCAAAATGCAGGTTACCCTTACAGCCCACAGTCTTCATCTGAAATGAGCCCAGCAAAGACTGCTGTACCAGAACGGGTAGCTGAGCCACTTCAGAGGTTGTTCAATGCAGAGCTGACCAGCATGGTGCACACCCATCATCTTGCATGTTAGAAGCTCTGTCGCCTGTCTCGGCTACACACAAGACACACACACACACAAAACGTACACATGTGATCCTGATCGTTGACCTTACATTGTTACATGCATTGGGTGTGGGTTTGTTTATTTCAGTTGGCATAAGATGAATAACAACTCCTCCTGTTTGGAGATATAAAATATAGTGGGCTCTTTTTGAGCATCTCTAACAAGCAGTATTTGGTTTGAGATGTTCAATAATACCCACAACGTCAGGGCACTGAATTGTCTACTGGACTCATATTTTTAACTCAAATCCATTAAAATTGATAAGATCCCAACTTGTACACCACATGTGGCCTCCCATCTGCCACAGGCCAGGCTTCAGGCTTCTTTTTTGTGCAAGGAAGTGGTGAAACCTGCCAGAATGTGTACTTCACCATGCATTACAGACCATGAAGGGTATTCAAAAAATAATTGGAATGAATGTTATATATTTTCCCCATCCTTACGTTTATTTCTTAGTAAAACGACTGGCAAGTAATTACTGTTGAGCAGTGGTCAATCAATATCTGAACTGCCGAGGGTTCAATATGTGACTGAACGTTCAGGTAATCTCAACAAGCCCCATAGATTAACTGCAATGAAATGCAGTAGAGAAGTATGATTATTAATAAAAGAAAACAAAATAAAATGAAGGAGGTCTGTAAAGAAGATAAAGATGTGCAGCAGGAAGAAAAATGAAAGTGTAACAGAGGGGGCTAGGAAATCCCACAAAGTTCATGTCAGCATAAACATTGGTGTGTTCCTATTGCTGAGTTACAGTATTTAATAAATCGAGCATTGGTAAATGAAATACGTCCCGTTTTCACTGGATAAAGTTTGATTGATTTAATTTGGTGGATACGTTTTTGAGCATCTATTCCTGAATTAATTTAATATGATTTTTGGCATGACAATGAATTTAGCTAAAGCCTTGAAAATACAAATTTTAATTTCTCATTCAGGAAATGTCTCCCTGTGTGCAACTACAAATTGTAAATAGATGCAGCTTTAGTTCTTTATGTTGGGATTTATGTTGTATTATCATCATTAATTACTGCGTCATAAAATTGTTTTTCAACAGGCAAAAGGAATCACAAGGGCAACCCAGAAAGGGCATGAGATAGGAATAATTTATTCACAGAATCATAGAAACCTACAGCACAGACATTGGACCTTTCAGCCCACCTTGTTCATGATGCCTATCCACGCTAATCCCATTTGCCTGACCTGTAATCCTCCACACCATTCCTTTCCAAGTATCCACCCAAATCCTTTTTAAATGTTGTAATCAAATTTCACAGAAACATATTATGTATGGTTTAGTATCTTAAACATCTTCTTAGTCTCTGCAACCCAGCTATTCTTAATTCATATTTATGCACCAAATTAATTTACAAAATGTCTCCATTCTGCAGTATTATTATGACTCAAATGTTAAATATTGCAGATGCTGAAATACAAATATAAAATACGGCAAAAACTCAGATGAGGCTGAATCATCGGTGGAGAGAAATGTAGATAATGAACCTTTCATTAGTCATGGCTATCTATTTTGCTACAATTACAAATCCCAAAAAAGTATGAAATTTGATTTTAATATGTTGGAGTATGTACATTGTGGATTAAAATGGGGAAATTGACTGTGCATCTGGAAAGCAGCTCAGACCCACAAACTGGTCTACTTCACTGGAGCACATTAAACTGTGGGTGAGTGGATGCCTCAGGAGAAGTGAGTTACCAATTAACAGGTGTTTAGCACTCAGCTGAAGCAATGTTAACACAAGCTTTTCAATTTAACATTATGTCCTGGAATTTCCCAGGAAACTCGTCAACAAATTGAGGGGGCTGAAACAAATTAATTGAAGTGTGTCAGACACCAATCTGTTTACAAAATTGCTTTCTTACCTGCTCATGGAAAAAGGTAAAGAGACACAAGAGACTGAAGATGCTGGAATCTTGAGTAAAAAACAAAGTGCTGGTGGAACTCAACTGATCAGGCAACATGTGCAGAGGGAAATGTTTCGAGTTGGAACAGTTTTGCAGACTGATGGAATAGAGAGAAGAAAGTCGAGGGAGAGAGAAGCCTTTCTGTCCTTGGCCTCCTCAACCCCATTATCCTGCCTTCTCCCCAAAACCCCTGACACTTTTACTAATCAAGAATCTGTCAATCTCCAACTTGAAAGTATCCATTGACTTGGCCTCACAGCCTTTTGTGGCAATAAATTCCAGAGATTCACCACCCGTTGACAAAATTAATTCGTCCTCATCTCCTTTCTAAAGGTACATCCATTTATTCTGAGGCTATGGCCTTGGTCCTAGCCTCCCCCACTGGTGGAAACAACTTATCCACACTCACTCTACACAGGCTTTTCACTATTCAATAATCTCCTTCTGTCAGGTAACACCCCACCGCCCACTTCTCACCTACCCAGTTCCTTCCCTCACTCCATGCGTACATCTTTCTTTTACACCCGCTGCATAAATCATGCAGATCCTTTCCCCATCTCCATTAATTCATCTCCCACCTCTCCCTACTCCAAGTATGCATGTCCCTCCCCACTCCCCTTTCCATCCACTATCCTTCCTTTCATATTCTCCATTTTACTCCCAATCATTCTTCTTTCAAATTTCACATCCACGCTGTTTATTTTGCACTTCACCTCCAGCCTTAGTTAACCACACGCCAATCATTCCTCCTCATTTGAATCCACCCATTACTTGCCAGTTCTCAGTCTCACTGGATAGTTTCTCACTCTCAGTTTTCTCTCCTCCACTCTATCAGTGTGAAGAAGCGTCCTGTCCTGAAATGCTGCCTGTCCTTTTCCCTCCACAGGTGCTACCTGCCCTGCTGAGTATCTCCAGCACTTTGATGTTTTGCAAATAGAAAAATTATTGATCGTTTGAATTGTAATTTGCAGGAGATAGCACACACTCTGCATTACAGCCCCACCGAAGTGAGTACCTGCACTAGTTCAAGATTGGGATGCATTCCATAATGTAGCAACCTCTGAAAGATGTTATCATTAACTATATCCACCAACACATGCTGTCACCTTAATGGCATGTGGGTGAAAATGGAAAAATGTAATCCTGTCAAGGTAAAAATGTTGCAGATCCTAATTATGAACATGCTATAATCCAGGCAGTAGTGAATGCCTGGCAGTAGTGAATGCCTGCCACACTATTTAATTTGATCAAGTCTTTCTCCCTCTCTCCCACTCACTACTGACAGATAGTAAAAACATATCACCACAGGCATTCAGAATGCAACCTGAAGAAAATAAAATCACAGCACAGATGAGAAAAGTCATTCAACCAGTTTCTGGCTGAAAAATTGGGATTTTTGTTGTCTCTTAGATATCCGGAATGACATCTACACACAGCCATATATGAATCATACTTGACAACATATTAATAAGCATGCATGGGAAATAACATGCTCCCAGGGGTCAAATTCAGCATGGATTGTTGATTTGATGCCCACACTCCACATTGGAATAGTATGTAGAAAATATCTTCTGACTAGAGAGGGCATAACCACTTTCCTTTTATATTTAATGCCATTATTATATCTGAGTTCCATCAATATCCAGGCAGATACTGTTAACCTAAAATAAAAACTGAGATACAAATGACAATTTCTTTGTTCGGTCGAAGAATGCTGGATTACAATGAAAAAGGTGGAAAACACATTTTTGTAATGACAATATAAACAAACTTGGAGCAATTAAAAATGTTGAATTACAGCATTTGCACCGGATAATTTCTTAAAATGTAGTCAGTGATTAACGATGAGCAATATGGCTTATACAAATGAGTAATGACTACATTCATTTTATAAAACTACTAATTTTCAGGCCATTCATCCTGTAAGTCATGCATTCTGTAAATGGAATCCAACCACTGCACAATTCATTCTAATTATTTTTATTTCACCAAATGTTCTTTTTCTGGATCAAGGATTTGCAAGTCACTGTTCGTAAAGCCACACAGATGAATCAAAGAAAGATGATAAGCAATCAGAAACTGTTTTAATTAAAGATGAAATAGTGACTGCCAAATACTTTCCAATCAGAAGAGAGGATATGACAAGCCTTAAGCACCCTATTTACAAGTTTCCTCCTCAGAAGCAAATGTGAACTGGGTAAACAATATCTCAGGCAGCCATGTACATAAATGGTGACAGCAACATTTCATTTTCCGGGCTCCATAAGCTTTTCTTCTCCTTTTTTGGTTCCCCCCACTGAGGATTTTGAATAAAGCTGCCTTTGGCTAAGTAGGTTTATTTGTGATTATTCATGTAAGAGTTCATTAAAAGGTACACCTGGAGTCCTGATTCCAACTTGCACCCACGTATTTCCCAGCTGGAATCATAACGCAGCTGTCAGGACTAGTACTCTTGAATGACTTTTCCCTCGTGATAACCAATTTGAGGAATTTAAGCCTGAAAAATGGGCTTGACCCGCAATGTCGACTGTCCATTTCCCTTCACAGATGCTGCCTGACCCACGGAGTTCCACAATCAGTTTGTATTTTACCCAACAATCTAGCATCTGCAGACTCTTGAGTCACCAATTTAAAGATGTTATTGCTTACTCATGGCTTATTCATAGAAACAGAGGGCTGTGGTAGATGGTAGATATGGTGGCTGGTGGTCTGTGACCAGTGGAGTTCTGTAGGGTTCAGTACAGGGACCTCTGCTGCTTGTGATATATATAAATGACCTAGACGTAAATAAGGATGTGTTTGTGAGCAGGGCCGGCCTTAAGCCGATTGGACCAATTGCTCCCAATTGTGCCCCGTGCCTAAGGGGAGGCCCCGGCTAGAGTAATCCAAAAGCTCCACTGTAGGATCTTTGGAATAATCTACTCTCGGCTTTGGTAGATCTACCCTTGGTGGACGGGGGAGAGAGGGGTGGAGAGAGAGTAGAGAGGTGGAGGGGGAAGAAAGGGGTAGACGGGGAGGGGGGTGTGAGGGGGAATGGAGAAGGGGGAGAGGGGGAGAGGGGGAGAGGGGGAATGGAGAAGGGGGAGAGGGGGAGGTCCCTCACGGTCCCAGGGCAGCACTCACGTCCCTCCAGTCGCCATGCTTCACGCACACAGCCCCGGCTCCACCCCTCTCTCCCCGGGGAGACGCGGTGAACAATACAGGAAGGGCCGGGCCGGGGGTTTGAGCAACGGTTACAAACCTTGGTCTCAGCTCACACCTGTTCGCCCAGACCCCGGCACCCGCTCCTGCCGCCGGCCCTCTCCCTCCCTTCGCCTCTTCCCTTCCCTCCCTCCCTTCCCTTCTTCCCAAAGATACTCCTCTAATATCTTTGCTCCCTCCCTTCTCTCCTTCCTTCCCTCCCTTCTCTCCTTCCCTCCTTCCCTCCCTCCTTCCTCTATCTCTTTTCCCTTCTCTCCTTCCCTCCCTCCCTCCCTTCTTTCTCTCCTTCTCTCCCTCCCTTCTTTCTCTACTTCCCTCACTCTCTTCTCTCCTTCCCTCCCACACACACACACATAATGAACAGAAACTAACACACACACACATCACGCACAGACATCTAACACACACACACACACACACACGCACACGCAAACGCACGCGCACAGAATTGAGTTAGGATGGGGTAGAAGCCCAAAGTGTAGGATGGGGCTGAAGCCGAAAATTGGCCTAGACTGGTTCATTGCCAATAGTTATTGGTATGCCAGGATCTAGTTAATTAAAAATATTGGTATGCCAGGATCTAGTTAAATAAAAAGTTAATTAAATTACTTTTTTTTTCATTTCACAGTCACTAAAACAAGTAGTATTGTAACTCTGTACTTTTCAGAGGTGATCTACACATTTTGTTTGTTACTTGTAGGCTTACATGTATGCAATTTTATATTAAAACGTAGCTTAGATCTGTTTGGTCAATTAATTTGCAGGCACATTTTGATTACTTTCCATTCTACCATAGAAATATAAAGTCTATAATAGACTTTATTTGTATTTCTATGATACTACAGACCTTGGCTGGGAACCTGGGGCTCACCAAAATTGTTCCCAATTGGGCCCCGCACCTCCTAAGGCCGGCCCTGTTTGTGAGTAAGTTTGTTTGTGACACCAAATTGGAGGAGTTGCAGACAGTGAGGAATGCTATCAAAAAATACAGCGAGATATAAACCAGCTGTAGAAATGGACAGGTTAATGGCAGACAGAGTTTAACCTGAGCAAGTGTGAGATGTTGCATTTTGGGAGGTTGAATGTAAGGAGAGAGTATACAGTTACTGGCAGGATCCTTAACAGCATGGATGTGGAGAGCGATTTTGGAGTCCAAGTTCATAGCTCACTAAAGGTGGTAAAGAAGCCATATGGTATGCTTACCTTCATTGCTAGGAGCATTGAATATAAGATTTTGGAAGTCATGATGCAGTTCTATAGGCATTTGGTATGGCTGCATTTGGAGTATCGTGTGCAATCCTGGTCACCCCATTACATGAATGATGTGGACGTTTTGGAAAGGGTGAGGAGGAGGTTTACCAGAAAGCTGCGTGGAATACAGTTCCAGGGAGAGGTTGTAAAGACTTGATTGTTTTCTCTGAAGCATTAGAGGTTGAGGGGAGGCTTGATAGAAATATATGTAATTATAAGAGGAATAGATGAGATAGACAGTCAGAACCCTTTTCCCAGCGTGGAAATGTCCAAACCTAGAGGGCATAGCCATGACATGAGAGGGGGGAAGTTTTTTACACAGAAAATGGTGGGGGCCCAGAAGGCAGTTTAGGGCTGGTGATGGAGGCAGATTTGGCAGTGGCATCCAAGAGGCTTTAAGATAGGTATGTGGAAGTACAAGGAATAGAGGGATATGGATCATGTACAGGCGGATGAGATCAGTTTAATTAGGCATCATGTTCGGTACAGAATTGTGGGCCAAAGCCCCTATTCCTCGGCTGTGCTGGACTATGTTTTATGTTCCACTGACATTTTGGTCTTGGTGGGCGGCGCGACTCTCGTCGCAGCGGCCTCTGCAGTCCGTCTGTCTTTTTTTATTTTTTGTCTTGTTTGAGTGTAGTTACAGTGGGTTTTTTTAGCTGGGTATGTGTGGGGGGGTGGGGGAAACTTTTAAAATCTTTTCCCTGTACGGAGGACCCGACCTTTTCTCTGTCGGGTCTCTGTTGTCGTTGGGGCCTAGCACCGTGGAGCGGCCTCCAACCGGTCCTGGGGCTCCAGTCGCGGAGCTGTGGACTACTTACCAACGTGGAGCTGGCCGAGTTCGGAACGGGAGGAGCTGTGGTTGCGCGCTGCTGCTGCCCGACCCCGGAGATTCGGATGCTCCAGCTGCAGGCCGGTGGACGGTGACACCGGGAGCTCGCGGGTCCATGGTGGGAGACCGCTTTTCGGAGCTCCCGCAACATCAGCTTCTCCGGCCCGAGTTGTGGGGTTGACCTGACATCTGGAGCGTGGCCTGACATCGCCCGGCGTGGCTTTAATGGCCGCAGGACTTGCTAGCGCCCACCGGGGGCTCCAACATCAAGACCCGGAGCGCGGCCTTGCATCGCCTGGCACGGCCTTAATGGCCACGGGACTTATTTACCATCGCCCGACGGGGGCTTTGACTTTGACATCGGGAGGAGAATGGGGAGCGCAGGGGAGAGATAAGACTTTGCCTTCCATCACAGTGAGGAAGAGATTCACTGTGATGGATGTTTGTGTAAATTGTGTTGTGTCTTGGTTCTTTTCTTGTTTGTATGACTGCAGAAACTAAATTTCGTTTGAACCTCAATGAGGTTCAAATGACAATAAACGGTATTGTATTGTATTGTATCTTCACGGTAACTTAGATAGAGTAACATTTGACTCTCTTTCCACTTCCCACTAGCATCAAACATCGCTTTTTTAAAATCAATTGTTATCAATTTTAATTGTTTTCCAATTGATATAAAAGTAAGAAATATAATTTTTAAACATCATGTGCAGCTAGACTGAGAACATGTACAGACAGCGATCAAAACCTTCATGATTCCATCATTTTCATCACCAAGATTCCACAATAAACACCACGCATTAACCACCGGGTGGCACCGCGATGGCAGCCTCGCCAACAGTCTGTCTGTTCTCTCGTCATGTTTTGGTTATTTTTAGTGTGTTTTAAAAGGGGGTCGGGGGAAACTTTTTTCAATTTCTTGCCTTGCCGGAGATGCGATTGTTTTCCCGGTTGTATCTCCGGTCACTCTGCAGCCTAACATCGTGGAGCTGTAGGCCTTGCTCGGAACTGACTTTGAGCCCCACCGTGGGGTGTGGACTTACCATCGGAGCCAATTCCTTGCCTCGGATCAATGCTCCAACCACGGCCTGCGGACTTTAACATCAAGGGCTCGTAGCCTCAGGAGAGACCGAGTCGGGAGCTCCAGAACCCTACGACGTTTGACAAGCCCCAACCCGGGATCCAATCGGTCGACGCGGGGAACTGACATCCCCCCGATGCAGGAGCTTGATCACCCCATCAATGGAAGGCTCGAGGCCCCCGACTGCAGGAGAACAAAGATGGGAAGAGATTGAACTTTTTTTTACCTTCCATCACAGCAAGGAATGTGGAGGAGTCACTGTGGTGGATGTTTATGGTAAAAATGAATTTTGTGTGTTCTGTTGCTTTTTATTAGTATGACTATATGACAAATCAAATTTCTCGTATGTTGCAAAACATACTTGGCTAATAAAGAAAGTATGAGTATGAGTATGATGAGATCTTTTCGTACTGATCAAATAGTAATAGCACCAAAAAGAAATCATGACAATATAATTACAATCATGATTGAAACCTGCATAAATTTTGGAACAAAACTTTTGAAACTTTTACAAAACTATTTAACACAAAATTGAACCTCAATACAGAACTGATTATCTTTGGATCAATGGAAGAGGGAAGTAAATTAACAACTTTCCAAGAAGCTCTTCTTAATTACGGTTTAATAACAGCAAAAAAACTTATACTCAAATTCTGGAAAAACACAACCACGCCAATGTTAAAAATGTGGATTTCAAATATGTTGGAAGCACTACATCTTGAAGAAATGAGATTCCTCCTACTAGGCAAAGTAGACCAATTCTTAAAGACTTGGTCTCCTTTTAACGACTTTTTACAAGCATATGGTGCAACATAACACAACCTTAGAAATTAAATGGTTCAGAACCGGGTGACGGATGGGCAAAAAATACAAAATAGGTATATCTCTCCTAATTTCTCTTCTCTCTACTTTCTCTTTTTCTCTCAATCTTCTTAGCTTTTCATCTCTGCTCTTTATTTATTTTGCTATCTGTTTCTACTCGCTTGTCGATCTATTTCGACATTCTTTATTTCTTTTTTTCTTTCACTGTTCTTTTATTATTAAATTAAAAATACAAAGTTGTACAAGAATGGTAATGTGTATGTATGTATTAGGTACTTAAGTACCACACTACTGTACTTACTTAGAAAATAAAATAAAAAGAAGAAAATTAGTAGTTTGTAGCACCTGAAAAACAAGTTTGCTAATGCCATTGTGAAAGAGAATATTTTAAGAAGGGTCACAACGAATGAAGGGAGGTGAAATGGTGAAAAGATGGTGGCTGAAATCCCGGTCGCTGACACTGATGAGATGAAAGACGAGAGTAAATGTCCCACCCTCCCCATCTGTTGAAGTCTTTCTGCAGCTTCCCTGCTTTCACAACACAACCTGCCCCTCCACCTATCTTAGATTGGCTGCAGAATCCTTTAATATGGCCCAGTCCACCGACTCAAGGCAAGTCTCATTTGTTTGCTGAGACCAGCACTATGACGTTCTATAATCCCGCTTTAGTTTCTGTTTGTTAGCATGGAATAGAAGCACAGTCGCCAGATTTCCAATGTGTGGCCAGGGGGTGGAGCGGTCACTGCCTTTTGATGTTTGTGTAGCAATGGTCAAGCGTGTTTGGGCCTTTGGTTGGACAGGAGACATGCTGATAGTATTTTTGGTAGCACACATGAGATTGGCCAGGTTGAAGACCCCAGCTATGATGAACAAGACCGTAGGATATTTTGTTCCAAAGCTATTGGTAACAGTGTATAGTTCCTCAATTGCAACCTCCTCATCAGCATGGGGTGGGATGTAGACTGCTGAAAGGATAGCCAAATTAAATTCACATGACATGTAGTAAGGACAACACTTCAATATAAGAAGATGCAGGTCCAGGGAATGGGAGCTTGCCAGAACTATCACGTCCGAGCACCATGAGGAATTAATTAGGAAGCCACTGACCTAGCCTGAGGATGCAATACAGTCAGGTTAAGTGAGAAGCCCTTGGTGTTTAGCACATTCATGTGAAGCAGAGGTGAGCCAAATTCCTTTCATGCAGCAAAAAAGATCTTTCATTAGTCTGAGGTATACTGTAGCTGAGTTCAGATACAAAATAATGGAAAAAACTTGCTAACATTCTTGCTGCTCCAATAATCATAGACAACAATACTTTTATTTTGCTTGCATAAGTTGTCTCGTGGCTATCAATGAATAATTAAACATTGTTTCATTAAACACTTTTAATAATTGAAGTGGGTTCTTACATAATTAACCAAATGTTCTAACTGCTAATATGGATATCTTCAATTTATCTTTTATTGATAAGTCTGTCTGTTTTTCATGCGATTTGTTGATAAAATTGATTTTCAAAGACACCTTTCAGTCATTCTCATTAGGAGCAAATATTAGAGATGTGGCATTGACTGTACAGAATTTCCAAAAACAAGAGTGCTTGTTACCGGACTTCCTGCACTGGCCCATACTTTAACACAATCTTTGATAATGCATATTGAGTACAAATCAACTGATTATTTTGTGAAATTGATTTTGAAGTATTTCACTATTGAACAAAATGCATCCAAACTTTACAAATTTTACATGGAATATTAGGGGAAGCGAACAAGCTCTTCAGCCCACCATGTCGGTGCTGACCATGATGTTATTTAATTATACCAAATGCCGCATATAATCCTTATCCCTCCATTCTCTGCTTGTTCATGTGCGTGTGTGTAAATGTCTCTTAGACTTTGCTGTTATATCTGTTTTTACCAGCTCCCCTGGCAGTGTGTTCTCACACTTGGCACAATCTTAATATAAAATATTTGACTTGCAAATCTCCTTTAAACTTTGCTTATTCACTTTACACCCAGGTCCTCTAATATTTAACAATTTTATCGTGGGAAAAAAATTCCTACCCTATCTATGCGACCTATTCAGTCTTCCTTTGTCCTGTGAAGATCCAGAGAAAATAATCAAAGTTTATCTTTCTTCTTCTATAGTTAGGACACTCCAAATTTCCAAAAATGATTCCACTTCAATCTGACCTTTGCTTAACTGCGGTCTGATAATGGTACATGTCTCCCATTGAATTTTACAGCTGACCTCAGTTAACTGTTTTCATATGATACAATATGATAAGATACGATAGAACTTTATTGATCCCAGTAGGAAAATTGTTCCTGCAACTGTCATTAAACACAAGATAAATGAAACATGAAATTAAAGTGACGAGTGAAAAGTCCAGGATTGGGCACGTGCAAAGATTGGAGCGTTGGGGGAAGAGGGGGGAGTCAATCTACCCCGCAAAAGGGGGAGGAGATGTTCACTTTGATAGCCACAGTGAAAAATAATCTCCTGTGGCGTTCTGTGCTGCATCTTGGTGGAACCAGTCTGTTGCTGAAGGTGCTCCTCAGGTTGACCAGTGTGTCATGGAGTATTGTGTATTATGTGTCATATTGATCTGTAGTGGATTATTTTCTTCAACATATAACAAAAGGCAATCTGACATTCATCCAATATTGGATTTGATTTCCAATTTAGGATCATGCCCATTTAGTCAAGTCAAGAGAGTTTATTGTCATGTGTCCCAGATAGGACAATAGATTCTTGCTTTGCTTCAGCATGACAGAACATAGTAGGCATGAATACAGAACAGATCAGTGTGTCCATATATCATTATAAAAATATATACACACATCAATAAATAAGCAGATAAAGTGCAAATAAACAGATAATGGTCTATTAATGTTCAGAGATTTGTTTCAGTTGAGTTTAATAGCCTGATGGCTGTGGGAAAGTAGTTATTTCTGAACCTGGATGTTGCAGTCTTCGGGCTCCTGTACCTTCTACCTGAAGGTAGTGGGGAGATGAGTGTGTGGCCAGGATGGTGTGGGTCCTTGATGATGCTGCCAGCCTTTTTGTGGCAGCGACTACGATAGATCCCCTCGATGGTAGCGAGGTCAGAGCCGATGATGGACTGGGCAATGTTTACTACTTTTTGTAGTCTTTTCCACTCCTGGGCGCTCAAGTTGCTGAACCAAGCCATGATGCAACTGGTCAGCATCTCTACTGTGCATCTGTAGAAGTTAGAGAGATTCCTCCTTGACATACCAACTCTCTGTAATCTTTTCAGGAAGTAGAGTAGCTGATGTGCTTTCTTAATAATTGCATCAGTGTTCTTGGACCAAGAGAGATCTTCAGAAATATGCACGCCCAGGAATTTGAAGCTTTTGACCCTCTCCACCTGTTGATATAAACAGGACTGTGTGTCCCCATCCTACCTCTTCCAAAGTCCACAACCAGCTTGGAGGGGAATATTGTATTACATTTATCTCAGAGAACCAGAGGATATAGGTTTAAGGTAAGGGGCAAAGATTTGATGAGAACCTGAGGGGTAACTTTTTTATATAAAGAGTGGTGGGTGGATGGAACGAACTGCCAGAGGAGGTAGTTGCGGCAGGTACCATTGCCGTGTTTAAAAAAGGAACATGGAAAGGATAGGTTTACAGGGATGTGGGCCAAAAGCTGGTAGGTGGGACTAGTTTGGATGAGGTATGTTAATTGGTCTGGGCAGGTTTGGCCAAAGGGCCTGTTTCCATGTTGTAGGACTCTGAGATGAATGGCTTATTAGCAAGTCTCCCCAAAACCACCAGCGATCTTTCCACAATACTGTTAGGTTGGAATTCAAAGATTTTGATCCATCAACAATGATGGAGGAGTGAAATAGAATTGTGTGTGACTTGGTGGGGAAGCTGTTGGAACCTGCTGGACTCACAGTGAGGCATGAGACTGAATGAGAGGACAGATGCTTACTTATCTACCCTCTCATGCATTCCTAATGTCTCTGCTGCAGAGTGCCTGCAGAATAGTCCAAAACACTCTATACTCCATCCCACAGCAAACCAGTGGTTCTCTCTGGCCCCACTGTCTAAATATTAGCACATTCTGGCCCAATCTTGCCTGAACCAGCTTGGAGTTAATTCTCAATTGATAGTTTCCTGTGAAGTGCCTTGGTTTGTTTCTCTGCTTTAAAGGTGCAGCAGGATGCAATTGTTGAATCAACTTCAAAGTGATGCTCAATTCTAATGTGTATCATTGTGATTGAAGCCACCCTGGTGATCATATTGTTAAGGAATTCCAAATTCATGATAGCATGTTTGTTGGTACAATTTATCTCCCTGTTAAGAACTGAACTTCTACATGATGCTAACTACTAATGAGAAAAAGTGGGACTGGTCAGGGGTGAGGCCTTTAACTCCATCCTATGTTCCTAGACCCTTGCCTTTAGTCAATGCTCATAAAATCAACACTTCTATAGCCAGGCTCATTAGATATAAAGCCAAATTCATCTGAGAGAAGCGCAGTTGGGAACTAGTACATCAGGGGAGCTGATTTGCTCCTGAAATAATCCTTTGATACAAGGGGCAAGTCTCTCGTAAGGAATGGGTCGAATATTCATTAAATCTACCTAGAATTGCAGGCTTTTAAATCTAAAGGAAAACCACAGATGACCCTGAATCAACTGAGACATATTTCTCCAGGTCTCTACCCCTATTACAATGTGCACTCTTGTTTTAAATCACTCTTTGTTCTCACCCATCTCAATATTTTGTAACCTCCTCCTCCAGCTTTACAAATGTCTGTGATATAGTTCATAGGTGGTAGGAGCAGAATTAGGCCATTCAGCCCATCAAGACTACTCCCCCATTCAATCATGGCTGATCTTTCTTTCCCTCTTAACCCCATTCTCCTGCCTTCTCTCCATACCACTGACACCCGTACTAATCAAGAATCTATCTATCTCTGCCTTAAAAATATCCATCGATGGCCTCCACAGCCTTCTGTGGCAATTAATTTCACATACTCACCACCCTCCAACTCAAGGAATTCCTCCTCATCCCCTTCCTAAACGAATGTCCTTTAATTCTGAGGCTATGACTTCTGGTCCAAGGCTCTCCCACTAGTTCTATGTTCCTCCATGATTTTAATCTCCCTGTAGTTGGTGTCTATCTTACCTTCCGACTAATGGATGCTCTTCATGGGAATGTGAACATGTTATTCATCCTGTAAAGCATCAGAGACCCTCTGCAATGTTAAATACACCATCTGCACAATCAGTAGATAATGGCTGGGACCATTTCCCTGCATTTATTAACAATAACCAACTCCACCACCTAAAAATGTTTTATAAATGCCTTTGCTTTTTGATTAAGGAATACTTAATCCCAAGTTATATTTGAACCTTACCTGCCACCATAGGATGGAGTTAAAGGCCTCACCCCTGACTGTTCTCTTAATTTACCTATCATTGCCTTGGTTTATCTGTCACTGCCATTATAACTACAGCCAATCCATTCATTTCCATGGCATTAGCGTTCCAACTTTAGTTCCACCAATATTATACAGTGAATTAATTATATTATCCAACACAACTCCTCTCTATTACTAACCATATAACCATATAACAATTACAGCACAGAAACAGGCCCTCTCGGCCCTTCCAGTCCGTGCCGACCATTTGTTTTCCCCTAGTCCCATCTACCTGCACTCAGACCATACCCCTCCATTCCCTTCACGTCCATATACCTATCCACTTTACTTTTAAATGTTAAAATCGATCCTGCCTCCACCACTTCTGCTGGAAGCTCATTCCACACAGCCACCACCCTCTGAGTAAAGAAGTTCCCCCTCACGTTACCCCTAAACTTCTGTCCCTTAATTCTCATGTCATGCCCTCTTGTTTGAATCTTCCCTACCCTCAATGGGAAAAGCTTATCCACGTCAACTCTGTCTTTCATCATTTTAAAGACCTCAATCAAGTCCCCCCTTAACCTTCTGCGCTCCAAAGAATAAAGACCTAACTTGTTCAACCTTTCTCTGTAACATAGTTGCTGGAACCCTGGCAACATTCTAGTAAATCTCCTCTGTATTCTCTCTATTTTGTTGACTCATTCATTCTCTATTTTGTTGACTCTTTCATTCTCTAACTAGGAAACTAAGATGGAGTTTTATTTTGTGTTCCCAACATTGTTTTAGCCTGAAAAACAATACATTTCCACCATTCTTGTAGTTTAACTTTTATTAATTCAAGGCTACTACAACTAAAATCACCACTTAATACCCCAGGCCATCTTTCTAACACAAGAATAAATCAGTACAAAAGCATAATGTTAAAACAATGTCAGTCTGAGTATAAATACTGAAATGTAGTATTTTCAATAGGACCTTCTGTGAGGACTGATGTGGTAATTATCAAAGATAGGATTTTACATTATGCATTCCAACGTAAGCTCATGATACATCAGGCAGGCTATGCCATTACTTCAGAGACTTGTGTTATTTTGTAATGACAGTTATTCATCTATTATTTAACTGAACGATGGCAGCAACAGAGGAGGCACAGTGGCGCAGTGATAGAGCTACTGCCTTACAGCGCCAGAGATCCGGGTTCGATCCTGACTATGTATGGAGTTTGTATGTTCTCCCTTTGACCTCGTGGTTTTTCCCCATGTGTTCTGGTTTCCTGGCACTCTAAAGACATGCAGGTTTGTAGGTTCATTGGCTTCGGTACAAAATAAATTGTAAATTGTCCCTAGGCTCGAGTATACGTGGATCGCTGGTCGGTGCGGACATGGTGGGCCGAATGGCCTGTTTCTGTGCTGTATCCCTAAACTAAACTAAATGGGTCAAACAATTCCACGGTGCGAGTTGACCCACGAGTGACCCAGAGTTGTCACTCGCGGTAATCACGTACACTAAACGTAGCGGGAACGTCGGAACTCTTGCACGCAACTTAACGACTCGTAAGTTGCGTGCAAGATGGCAGGTACCCGTGAAACTTGGTAACTCATGAAAAACATGTTTAATATTATATATATAATATATAATATTATATATGTGTGTGTGTCTGTGTGTATCTGCGTGTATTAGTGTGTGTATGTGCGTGTCTCTACCATTCAATCATGGCTGATCTATCTTTCCCTCTATTCTCCTTCCTTCTGCCCAAACCCTTAAAACCCTTACTTATCAAGTATCTGTTAATCTCCACCTCGAAATATCCAAAGACGGCCTCCACAATCATTTACCGCAATGATTTCCACAGATCCTCCCCCCTCGACTAAAGAAATTCCTCCTCATCTCCTCTCTAATGGTACATCATTTTATTCTGAGGCTGGGCCCTCTAGTTCATGACTCTTCCACTAGTGGAAACATCCTCTCCACATCCACTCCATCCTGGCCTTTCACTATTCAGTAAGTTTCACGGAGGTCCCCTCCCATCCTTCTAAACTCCAGGGATTATATCCCCAGTGCCATCAAATGCTCCGTATGTTAGAAGGTAACATGAGCACACAGTGGTGGAAGTTGATGCTACAAGACAAAACCCAAACTTCTGAATATAATGGTACAATGATTTAAAGGCTTCATCTGTGTGGTCAGAGTTAGTTGATACATTTTCAGATATCAG
The DNA here is from genome assembly GCA_035221665.1 of Okamejei kenojei. Taxonomy (NCBI): domain Eukaryota; kingdom Metazoa; phylum Chordata; class Chondrichthyes; order Rajiformes; family Rajidae; genus Okamejei; species Okamejei kenojei. Next base: position 91,689,266 of record CM069132.1, read on the forward strand.
TCATACCAAGTTTAATTTTCTGATAGTGCTTGAACTCGAAGGTTATGGGAGTCGACAGGAGAAATGAGTTATAATTGAGGACAACCATGATCTTCTTTGGTGGTGTGGAGGACAAACAAATTGTAAAACAATAAAATAAGGTTGAAACAGTAACAGGACCTCTGTATATCTGCAATGGGGTAGGATTGAGCTGTGTTTGTTGATCTGTGTCTTTCGGAGGTACATGATTTATAATTGTTATCAGACCATTCTGAAGAAGGAAAAATGCTTGTGCCTGCAAAGTAAAAACACCACATCAAAGGGAGATTCTGTATATTAAGAGCAGATTAATCTTTGTTTGGTGGGGAATCTACCAGATTGCTCTCAGAGATCACTGTAATTGACACTCCTAAATAAAGTCTTGATCGCCTACCTGATCTTTGTGGTGTGTTTTAAAATGTTCTCTAACAGTGGATGAAGTTGTTTAGAAACAGAGCATGCTTGTACTTATGTTGACAATGAGATGCTGGCTAGCTGGACATTGAGGAGTGGTGCCAGACAACTCCTTCATTGCGTCCTATGCTGGGGTAGATCTCATCCAACCCTGGGGATCCATCGATTGTATGTATTTTATGACATCTAACACCACAGCCTTCTTAATATTGACGTTCTCCGGACTGCAAATATACCCCTGCCAGGCTCAAGAGCTTTCACATCCTTCTTCTTGCGTGTATTGAACTGGTGATCATTTAGAGGACAAGTCTGTAGTGCTGTATTGAACTAGATAGCCAGAGTCTTTGTTGTCATGGTCACTCTGTTAAAACAATTCTTGTGTTGCTCACAAATTCCAGCTGTTAATCGTAGCAGGGAGAAAATTTCAGTGAAGTATTTTTTTCCTGACACTCAATTGTTGTGTTGATTGTTCTTCACTGCGGTGCTGGTAGAACTGTTCACCAAACATTCTGAGCAGACTTGTCCTCTAAATGATCACCATCCTGGCCCCTCCTACGCCTTCCTTGTCAAGCTCTGCATCCCCACTACTCAGGATGTGTTACAATCTGAATGTCTCTCAATCCATTCACGTATCTAATCATCTGGTTTGTGCAGAAGCCTTGGTCAATGGAAAATATGTAGCATCTTCCTCTCCACACCCTGGAGAGTTCCATAACCTGAACGTACCATAGAAAGCTAAGTGTACAACTGTAGCAGCAGTCGGAAGAAATCAGCAACCAACCTGTGAGTAGTGGATCATCCCTTTGGCTGGGATTCCCTTCATGCTGCTGAATGCATGTTCAGCTGTACAAGGTGAATGGAGGGCCTTAGCTGAGGCAAGTGCGATCTAAAAGGTAGAGCCAGAGCTAAAGTATTCACTGATTGATTCCATGATCTTCTTGTTCTGCAGTCCTCTGAGGAATGTTCACTGTATGCGCATTCAGCACTCTCACCAAATTGATAACATCGTGAAGCGCCCCAACAATAAGTGTGCAGCTAGCAAATGCTTTTTTTTAGAAGTCTAGGCATGCCCCTATTCCTAATTTCTCAATAACAGTTTAAAGTGATTGTCGGCATTTCTATTACCTTGCGTGAAATTAGCCAATCTGCCTGTCTCATTACATGAGCAGGTGTGACAAATAACTTTAACTGCTCTTCCCATTCCCATACTGACCTTTCTGTCCTGGTCCTCCTGCTTTGCCACATGCAAACCAGAGGAATAGCATGCCATATTCCGCTTGGTAGCTTACAAACCTATGATATAAACATTGTATTCCACAAATTTAGTCTTCTATCTATCTATACATGACTACAGCTCTGATCTTGTGCTCTTCCGGTTTGCGCGGGTTGTCTATTTACGCAAGAGAGGTACGTTATAGCGCTACGATCTTTTGCCAGCTCACTCGCCGTTCTCCTGTGTTGCGAGTGCAGCAAGTTTCGTTCTGATCGGTAGAATATTGTAAAAGTTAGCGAAGTTAAAAAAATCTTATAAACCGCGCATGCACAGACGAATCACCTCTCCTGCCAGCCAGCGCCGCGCGGATTGGTCACTTCTCCTGTCACTCCCGGGACGGTACGCCCCTTCCTGCGTGATCATGTCTTTACTCAAGTCAAGTCAAATAAATTTTATTTCTATAGCACATTTAAAAACAACTGTCATTGACGAAAGTGCTTTACATTGGTGCAGGTACTAACGTGCTACAAACAGTGGGTACATAGATCAACAATACATACATAAATACATACATACAGCGCTCCCTCAGAGGACCTCAAAAAAGGCTTGAGAGTAGAAATAAGTTTTAAGTCTAGACTTAAAAGAGTTGATGGAGGGGGCAGTTCTGATTATTGGAGCTGAGGGACGCGGTGGGTGGCCGTCCGATGTCTCCAACCGGACACGATTTTCAGAGCGACCGAAAGCGGCGTGGCGAAGTCGCCGAATGGAAAGCAGTGAATCTGATCCCGGTGGAGGAGAGCGTCCAGCGCCCGCTGTAGTCCCAAATGCACCGCCATCGCAATGCCCCACAGCTCCAGCCCCTTCCCCTCTGTCCCCCTCACTGGCTCATGCCCCCTCCCACCTCCCCCATGATACCCCCCTCTCCCCCATGGCTCTTCCCCTGTCTTTTCTCCGAGCTCTCCCTCCCCCGCCACACCCCTGCCCACATGCCGGCACGGCCGTAGCTGTTGGTGCTTCCGGGCCAAGCCGAGGATCCGCCTGATGGCTGATGCTCCTTTGGGGCATGCAAGAAGGGAGAGGAGTGGCAACCTTGAGATCCTGGGGATGGAGAATGGATAGAGGGAGAGGAGGGGAGTAGGGAGGGGTGAAGAGTTATGGAGGGAGGGAGGGAGTGACGGAGGGTAGGGGAAAGGAGAGTTGAGGGAGGGATTGGGGGTGGGTATGAGGAGAGAGAAAGGAAAAGGGAGGAGGTGCGATGGGAGAATGGAGGAGGAGGGGGGAATAGAGGGAGAGGAAGGGGGGAGCAGAGGAGGAGGGAGTGGGAGACGTAGGGAATGGAGAATAGAGGGAGAGGAGGGCAGTGGGGGAGGTGAAGAGGAAAAGTGGGGGGACAGGGGGTGGTGAGTAGTGGGAGGGGTGGGGAATAGAGGGATAGGAGGGGTTAGGGAGGGGAGAGGAGTTATGGAGGGTGGGAGGGAGTGTCTGAGGGTAGGGGAAAGGAGAGGGAGAGAGAGGTGTGGGAGGGATTGGTGAGGGGAGGAGGAGAGGGAAAAGAAGAGGGAGAGTGAAGAGTATGGGGAGAGAGTATTAGGGATGAGGAGAAATGAGCTGCGCCTGTGCAATTGGGGGCTATGGGTGAGTGGTGGAATATTGTGTTGGGGGACCAAGCCTCTTGTGTGACAGGGACCCAATGGGTCCCACTTAGTCTAGTTAACTAATAAAACACCTCCCTCCCCCACCCCTCTTCCCTGTGCTGCACATGGACTTGTACCCATTTCTCTCCTCCCCCTCCTCTTCCACCTGCATTCTTTCCTCTGGCTTCACAATTCACACTCTACTATCCTTATTTACACCCATTGTCTGTTCTCACATGACCTCACAGTCTCCATCACAGGATATAGACAATTGAATGACATCTATTACAAACCCACTAATTCCCACAACCATCTCGACTACACTTCTTCCCACCCTGCATCCTATAAAGACTCTATCCCCTACTCCCAATTCCTCCATCTACGCCGCATCTATGCCCAGGATGAGGTTTTTCATTCTAGATCATCGGAGATGTCCTCATTCTTAAGGAAACGGTGGTTCCCCTCTCCCATCATAGATGAGGCCCTCACTTGTGTCTTCTCAGTACTCCGCAGCTCTGCCTTGCTCCCCCTCCCCCTAATTGCAACAGAGACAGAGTTCCCCTAGTCCTTACCTTCCGTCCCATCAGCCGTCGCATACAACACATAATCCTCCAAAATTTCTTCCACCTCTAACGGGATCCCACCACTGGCCACATTTTCCCATCTCCACTCTTTTCCGCCTTCCGCAGGGACCGTTCCCTCTGCAACTCCCTGGTTAACTCATCCCTTCTAACCCAAACCACCCCCTCCACAGGATGCAACACTTGTCGCTATCCCTCGACTCTTTCCAGGGACCCCAACAGTCCTTTCAGGTTAGGCAGAGGTTCACTTGCACCTCCTCCAATCTCATCTACTGTATCCATTGTTCAAGAAATGGACTCTTATACATCAGCGAGACCAAACGCAGACTGGCTGTTCGTTTCGCGGAACAGCTTCGCTCAGCCCGTCTGAACCAACCTGATCTCTCGGTTGCTGGACACTTTAATTCTCCTTCCCATTCTTACACAGACTTTTCTGTCCTCGGTCTCCTCCACTGTCAGAGTGAGGCTAAATGCAAATTGGTGGAACAGCATCTCACATTTCACTTGGGCAGCTTACAGCCCAGTGGTATGAATATTGATTGATCTCACTTCAAGTAGCCCTGGCATTCCCTCTCTCTATCCCTCCCCCACCTAAGTCACACTCTCATTTTCACCTAACAAACAGCTAACAATGGCCTGTTTCCTTTATCATAGTTACTTTTTTGCAAATCTTTCATTCATTATTCTTTATCTCTCCACATCACCATCTATATCTCTCGTTTCCCTTATCCCTAACCAGGATGAAGAATGGTCTCGGCCTGAAACGTCACCCATTCCTTCTCTCCAGAAATGTTGCCTGTCCCATTGAGTTACTCCAGACTTTTGTGCCTATACGCAGCTAACAATTATATGTTTCCTTTATCATCATTTCCTTTTTGCATATCTTTCATTCGTTCTATATCTCTCTGCATAACTGACTATATCTCCCATTTCCCTTTCATTCATTCATCCCTTTCCCCTGACTCAGTCCAAAGACAGGTCTCGACCCGAAACTTCACCCATTCCTTCTCTCCAGAGATGCTGCCTGTCCCGCTGAGTTACTCCATCCAGCTTTTTGTGTCTATCTTCAGTTTAAACTTGCATCTGCAGTTCCTTCTTACACATTTTGTCGGTTCATCTCTGGCCTTTGTCCAACCATTGCCTATTCCCCCCCTTCTCACCTGCATCTACCTATCACTTGCTAGACTGTGTCCTGCCCCTCCATTCCACCCTCCCCCCCACCCCCACCACAATCAGTTTTATGAAAGGTCCCGAATCACAATGTCATCTATCTGTGTTCTCCAGAGATGCTGCTTGACCTGCTGACTTAATGCAGTACTTTGTGGAATTTTATATAAATCATCTTTATGTCACTGTTCATTTTCCATATCTTTCCAGTCTTTCCATATCTCAATATTCAAAGTATGCTTATTACATTAATTGTACAGACTGCAGTTGAGTAGTATTTACATAATTTATTAAAAATATAATTGTATTTTGGATTTTAAAATATTAATATTTACAAATTAATAATCTTTATACTTATTTTGAATGATATTTAAAGCACTATAGTTAATAGGGATTGATTCATTTAAAGTATGGGCAAAAATTATTAACATGTTAATTATAAAACAAATACACCGCAAACTGTAAGTTACAAGATGACAATGTACTTTCTAATGGGTATATTGTCATCTTACAATTTGTGAGGCATTTATTTTATAATTAACACATTAATATGTTGGTGTGTTGTGGAATTTTAACAATGATTTAATGAAGCATACAAGCCTGGAAACATAGCCATTTGTTGAAAATGTAAAGTCAATAATTTTGGCTAGTGTGTGTATATGGGAAACATTGACAACTGCAGTGCTTGTCCCCATGTTCAAGACATGCTGTTTTCCATGCGTATATAATCTTGAAACTATAATGCTGCTTTTCAAGACAAAATAAATGCACTATGCACTGTAGCATACTGGGAATTTAAGAAAATGTTTGGCATTGGCCCAATAAACTCTTAAAAGCCTATCCATTTTCAAAGACCTTTTCCATCTATTTCCTTGGTGACTTTGAATATTGCTGGAATGGCCGCACTTAAAATGTTCATGACTGGCTATAGGATGTCATGAAAAGTGCAATGTAAGTAGAAACTCTCGTTTTCTCTGTGCTCCTGAACTACTTGTACATTAATTTTGCAGGGATTCTGCTTTTTAGGAGCCACCAAACATTTGCAGAATTTAACTGTATGCATTTACATTTTATGCTGTGTTTCCAAACTCACAGCCACTGCAGTTACAACAGAGACAAAAATCATGACAGAATTCTTGGATATATCTGCATTGTCTGTTTTAATGGCCATCATGAGTGATATATTGCACTAGTTGGCCCCTAAGGTAGGAAGCAATCTATTTGCTTTCTCTTTCCTAAGGGCCTGTCCCACTTGGGTGACCTAATCCGCGAGTTTAGAAGACCATAAGGCGAGTTGAAAAAAATGTCAAGGTCATGTTGACTCGCCGATGTAGAAGACCTCCTACGACCTTTCTCGACTATGTCTACAACCTCCTACGATTATGTCTACGACCATCTTCGACTATGTGGAAGACCTCTTTCGACCTCCTTCGACCACCTTTGACTATGTTGAAGACTATGTTTTACTCGAGGATTGTCTATGGCAAATTGGACCACGAATAGTGGAGAGTGAGGACGACTCCCCTCGACCTCAGTCGAACACACCAAAGACCAACTATGACTAGCTTCGAGTGGAAAACGATCACATGATAAAATTATATAATGTTTGCTTTTTTTTTCTACTATAAAAAGCCTCCCAGTTTTTTTTTAAATCGTTCTGAACCATGCGTGCAAGGAAAGAACTAGTGAGGAGGAGGGCAGTGAAAATAGTACTAGTGCTGTATGCAGCAACCCTTTTGCTTCTGCAGCATAAAGGCAGAAGCGAAAGAACAAGGGTGAAGAGGAAGCACAAGAAGAGGTCTCAGTGGGTGAAGCCCCTCTTTCAAAGAAGATTCAGGCTTGGACAGTATGAGACCAATAGACAATAGACAATAGGCAATAAACAATAGACAATAGACAATAGGAGTAGGCCATTCGACCCTTCGAGCCAGCACCGCCATTCAATGTGATCATGGCTGATCATCCCCAATCAGTACCCCGTTCCTGCCTTCTCCCCATATCCCCTGACTCCGCTATCTTTAAGAGCCCTATCTAGCTCTCTCTTGAAAGTATCCAGAGAACCGGCCTCCACCGCCCTCTGAGGCAGAGAATTCCACAGCACCTGATAAATATGCTGCATGAGGAGGATTTGTCTGCTTTTAGAAACTTTGCAAGAATGCCACCTGAGCTGTTTCATGAGCTGAAGACAAACGTGGGCCCCCTGCTGAAAAAAAAGGACCCGTATTTGAGAAAGGCACTGGAACCAGGCCTGCGCCTAGCCATCACCCTTCGCTACTTGGCATCAGGGGATTCATACAAGAGCCTCTCCTACAACTTTCTGGTTGCCCACAACACAATCAGCAAGATAGTCCGAGACCTGTGAGACCTGTGAGGACATTATTAAGGTATATGGAGATAATGTGATGGACTGTCCCAGTACACCAGATGACTGGAAGAGAGTGGCGCTGGGCTTTGACAAAAGATGTAACTTTAAGCACACATGTGGGGCAGTGGATGGCAAGCATGTGGCCATCCAGTGTCCACCCAAGGGAGGGTCAAAATACTTCAATTACAAAAAGTTTCATCCATTGCACTGTTAGCTGTGGTGGACCCTTGTGCAGGCACTGGAAGATGGAACAACAGGCATGCCTGATTCAGAACCTCTACCAGGAGAAGACAACCCGGACATATTTTACACCGTGGTTGGTAAAGATGCCTTTGCGCTCAGGCCCTGGATGATGAAGCCATACCCTCACATGCATTTGACAAGTGTCCAGAGGATCTTTAATTAATTACAGGCTGTTCAAGGCGAGGAGGGGTGTTGAAAATGCATTCGGCATCCTCTCAAGCAGATTCCGATGCTTGCTCACAACTATGGAGCTGGAGCCCAAGAATGTGGAGAGTATTGTGTATGCAGCATGTGTTCTCCACAATCTTATCCGTATCAAAGGTGTAGCAGCAGCATCAGCAACAGCCATGGAGGAGGGTGACTTGGTAGACAATCGTACAGGGAACATAACACCAGGTGCGTGGAGGAGAGGTGTACACGATGCACCTTTAATTTCACTGCTGTGATTGCATGACAGACTGGGAGGAGGGTCGGCTCCTCCAGTGGTAAGTTTAAAAAGCTCACAGGTAAGTGTGAAACCTACACTGAGGAATTTTCGTGTATGTTTTTTTTCCTAATAACAATAGCCACTAGAGTGATGGAAACAACTAACAAACATAGACGGGCTGCGGGTAAACAGGCTGTAGAGAACCGCAGGATTGTGGGAAGCCGGCGGCCGTCGGTTTCATCTTCAGAGTCGCTGCAGTTTGCTCAACTACTTCAGATTTGGTTCCTGCAAGGAGCAGCTTGGCAACCCCGAAGGGGGATAAAGCCAAACAAAAGTCTATCAGACATGTATTGTCTGATGATTCAGGCCAGGAGGATTCCCCTCCTACATCAATGAGTGATGTCTTAGGGCTTTTTTCTCAAATGGAGCACCTCCTAGAGAGGATGCTGACACACAGTATGCTCCGTGGTACGGAGGCATATACAGGCAGGTCTACTCTAACACCTGCAGCAGTGCCTGGGACAGGGCTGCTTAGTTCCTCCCGCTCAGGGGAGTTTCGGAGGTCATTATACGGCTGACTCAGAATATGGATGTGTATCGGGGGAACATGCTGTAATGCATGATATGCGCGAGTCGCCAGCTCTTGCCTTCAGATTTGCTGTGCCTTCACAGACAGGGAAACCACTTCTGGAAGAATTGGCTTCAAGCGTCAACTACCTGACTTCACATCAACTGAAAGAGGAGACCATGGTAGAAACAGCTGCAAAATACCCCACTCCAGAGAATTATCCTACTCTGAATGTGCCCTTGGTCAACAATATTATTTGGGGTAATATGGGGGGTAGCATCAAGACCCAAGAGATGAAGCTCCAACGCATCTTGAAGTTGCTATCTGCAGGCATCACGGCTTTTGCCAGATCAATAGATGGCGGTCCATTATCAGATGTTCAGCAAGATGCTATGGCGCTGATGTGCAACGCACATTTCGAGATAAATTGTTTCCGGAAGAACGGCATCAGGCCAGCACTGAACCCGAAGTTTGTGCATCTGTGTAGAGCCAATAATGTCCAGCCTCCCAATCTACTCTTCGGAGAAGACCTGAGTAAAGAGGTGAAAGCCCTGCATGACGAGTCCACAGCAGGATTGATCAAGGCATTTCCTACGGGCAAGTCTCCACTCTTCCAGCGTCAGCACCCTTACGCCTCTACTAGCAAGAAGCAGTTTGCTGAAACCAGTGGCAGCCCTAGATTTGATCTACCCAGTCATAGGTCCTTTTTAGGCCATGGCCCGTCCTGCCCATCATGGAAGATGCGGCATCCTCATGCCCCAGCAGCTCAACCCTTCAGAGGAAGGGGAAGGAAACAAAACCAGAATTAGGGTCCGCTGGGCCTGCTATCAAACCCTCCCCTTTATTCTAAGACTGTGGCCCCTGGTTCTGGACTCACCCAACATTGGGAACATTTTTCCTGCATCTAGCTTGTCCAGTCCTTTTATAATTTTATATGTTTCTTTAAGATCCCCCCTCATCCTTCTAAACTCTAAGTTTAAAGCATTACCTAATGGTTTAACCTCAACTCCTCGGTTATTTACTATATTGTTGAAGCCAGTGCTTGGTCTGCTCAGAGCTAAAAAACATATTGTTATGGGCTATTTGGATGATATCCTGATAATAGGGAAAACACTACATTTGGCTAAACTAGCTGTTTCAGCCACAAAGCATATATTTTTTCAGAAATTGGGGTTTCTCATCCATCCAGTCAAATCCAGGTTGATACCAACAAGGGATATTGATTATTTAGGGTTTACTATTAACTCATTAGAAATGTCTGTGACCCTACCCAGGGTAAAGAAATGAGATTTAATGGAAGCCTGTAATAACCTTCTCATTACAGAACAGCCATCTATACAGAACAGCGATCTTAAGGGGTTGGACAGGCTAGATGCAGGAAGATTGTTCCCGATGTTGGGGAAGTCCAGGACAAGGGGTCACAGCTTAAGGATAAGGGGGAAATCCTTTAAGACCGAGATGAGAAAGACTTTTTTTCACACAGAGAGTGGTGAGTCTCTGGAACTCTCTGCCACAGAGGGTAGTTGAGGCCAGTTCATTGGCTATATTTAAGAGTGAGTTGGATGTGGCCCTTATGGCTAAGGGGATCAGAGGGTATGGAGAGAAGGCAGGTACGGGATACTGAGTTGGATGATCAGCCATGATCATATTGAATGGCGGTGCAGGCTCGAAGGGCTGAATGGCCTACACTTAAAGCATACGGTATTAGGGGTTCAGTATTGATGTGGATAGAGAACTGGCTGGCAAACAGGAAGCAAAGAGTAGGAGTAAACGGGTCCTTTTCACAATGGCAGGCAGTAAAATAGTGGGGTACCGCAGGGCTCAGTGCTGGGACCCCAGCTGTTTACAATATATATTAATGATCTGGATGAGGGAATTGAAGGCAATATCTCCAAGTTTGCGGATGACACTAAGCTGGGGGCAGTGTTCGCTGTGAGGAGGATGCTAGGAGACTGCAAGGTGACTTGGATAGGCTGGGTGAGTGGGCAAATGTTTGGCAGATGCAGTATAATGTGGATAAATGTGAGGTTATCCACTTTGGTGGCAAAAACAGGAAAGCAGACTATTATTTAAATGGTGGCCGATTAGGAAAAGGGGAGATGCAGCGAGACCTGGGTGTCATGGTACACCAGTCATTGAAAGTAGGCATGCAGGTGCAGCAGGCAGTGAAAAAAAGCGAATGGTATGTTAGCTTTCATAGCAAAAGGATTTGAGTACAGGAGCAGGGAGGTTCTACTTCAGTTGTACAGGGTCTTGGTGAGACCACACCTGGAGTATTGCGTACAGTTTTGGTCTCCAAATCTGAGGAAGGACATTATTGCCATAGAGGGAGTGCAGAGAAGGTTCACCAGACTGATTCCTGGGATGTCAGGACTGTCTTATGAAGAAAGACTGGATAGACTCGGTTTATACTCTCTGGAATTTAGGAGATTGAGAGGGGATCTTATAGAAACTTACAAAATTCTTAAGGGGTTGGACAGGCTAGATGCAGGAAGATTGTTCCCGATGTTGGGGAAGTCCAGGACAAGGGGTCATAGCTTAAGGATAAGGGGGAAATCCTTTAGGACCGAGATGAGAAAGACTTTTTTCACACAGAGAGTGGTGAGTCTCTGGAACTCTCTGCCACAGAGGGTAGTTGAGGCCAGTTCATTGGCTATATTTAAGAGTGAGTTGGATGTGGCCCTTGTGGCTAAGGGGATCAGAGGGTATGGAGAGAAGGCAGGTACGGGATACTGAGTTGGATGATCAGCCATGATCATATTGAATGGCGGTGCAGGCTCGAAGGGCTGAATGGCCTACTCCTGCACCTAATTTCTATGTTTCTATGTTTCTATGTTTCCTGCACCTAATTTCTATGTTTCTATGTTTCTATTCGCCAGGTGGCTAGAGTAATTGGCAAAATAGTGGCTGCCTTTCCAGCTGCTCGATTTCTCCCTTTGCATTATCAAAATCTGCAGGGTGCAAAGGAGCAGGCACTTAAGTCACATTTAGGTCATTTTGACAGACCTATGCAATTGTCGTCTAAATCTATAGCAGAGTACAATGGTGGACAACCAATATTCAACATTGCTCCTGCAACATTTTGATTATTAAACCTTTAATTGTACTACAGACTGATGCAAGTGCACTGGGATGGGGAGCTACTAACACCATCTCTAGTTGCAACGGCAGATGGGACATGCAGGAATTATCGTTTATCCATCAATATGGTATCAATTACCTGGAAATGCTGGGGGCATTCTATGGTTTAAAAGCTTACTGTGGAAAGCTACATAATGTGCATGTTCAACTTCAAATCAATAACACTACAGCGGTGGCATGTATTAATCATATGGGTGGAATCAAATCAATATCTTGTGATGATTTAGCTAATCTCATTTGGAGTTGGTGTATAAACAGGAGGATTTGGATCTCAGCTACATACTTGCCGGGTAGATTTAACACAGTGGCAGATACCAGATCTCGTAAATTTAATGATCACACGGAATGGATGTTAAATCACAAAGTGTTTAATGACATTATTGGTCACTATGGAACACCTGATATTGATTTGTTTGCATCCAGGCCAATTGCCAAGATATATAGCATGGGAGCCAGACCCGGAGTGGAAGCTGTAGATGCATTCTCTTTAGACTAGGGAGGAATGGTCTTCTATGCCTTCCCTCCATTTTGCCTCATCGGTCGTTTCTTGCATAAAATCAAGCAAGACTCTGCTTCAGGTATTATAGTAGTGCCTGACTGGGCTACGCAACCATGGTTCCCTTTGCTGTTAGCAATGCTAACAGAACCATATATGGTTATTCATAAACATATTTACTTGCTTGTTCCCGTGTCTCGGGAATCCCATCCTCTGCATGAGAAAATCAACCTATTAATTTGCAGAGTCTAAGAAGACTTTTTTTGGGGCTCGGATTATCCGACGAATAGTGGACGTAATCACTGCAGCTTGGCGGACGGCACTAAGAAGCAGTACACTTCTTACATTAGACTATGGGAAGTTTTTTGTGTTAATTCAGATATAACTTACAGTTCGGCAGATATAGCCGATGTGTTGAAATTCCTTTCAACATTATATTTTGATAAAAAATAAGTTACAGTGCTATCAACACTGCTAGAAGTTCTTTATCATCATACTTGCTGCTGGGATCAGCATACCATTCTGTCGGGTCTCACCCATTGGTATCCAAATTTATGAGGGGTATCTTTAACAAAAACCCTCCCAGGCCCAGATGTACGGAAGTATGGGACATTAACATAGTGTTAACACTGCTTCACAGTTGGGCTCCAGCCGCATCTTTATCTTTGGTTCAGCTCACCTATAAATTAATAATGCTCATGGTGCTCGTTTCTGTGCAATGTGTCCAGTCATTGCATAAATTAAGGCTGGATAAGGCAGTTATGTCTAACGATAGGGTCATCTTTTACGTACACGAGTTAGTTAAGCAAAGTAGACCAGGTGTGCTAGGACTCAAGCTGGATTTTGTGGCATATCCACCTAATCGTAGGTTATGTGTTGTCACATATATTAAACAATACATAAAGGTTACAAAGGACCATCGAGGCATTGAATTGGCTATGTTCATCAGTCACAGAAAACCACATGGAAGGGTATCGGTGCAGACCATTTCTAGATGGTTGAGACATGTGTTAGCATTCGCAGGAGTGGACACTGACGTGTTTAAATCTCATTCTACCAGGGCTGCAGCAACGTCGGCAGCAAGATTCATGGAAGTTCAGCTGGACCACATCCTAGCGACAGCAGGATGGTTGAATGAGCGAACGTTTCAAGCATATTATAATAAGCCTATTGCCAGGCCTGGTTCGTTTGCTAATAAAATTTTAAGTTCTGTTAATTAATCTATTCTTTATCCCTGATGTAAGGGATCATCATTATTATTTCCATTAAAAGCATAAACATGTTTAAGTCAATATCATGTTTTAATGCAGTATGTTTTTTCAGCCATATCTGGTCAACTGAGGCAGTATGTTTGCATGGACTTTGGTTCACTGCATGAAATCACAGAGCTTTGAAATCTTCATGTAGTCACTCACGTGACTTTGAAATGAAATAGAAAGATTGAACGAGAACTTACCGTTTTAGATTTGATCTCTATTTTATGAGAAGTTGAAGTGAGGAATTACGTGCCCTCCACTCCCAACCCTATTCTCATAAAGATCATTCGGTACTTCTAGTTCGTTAAATCTTCCTATAGCTTAGGTCAGCAATATTCTGTGGTTTCATACGGCTGCTTTAAAGGTTGACGCTCATGCATCACGCAATCCCTCACTTCAACTTTTCATAAAATAAAGATCAAACTTCAAACGGTAAGTTCTCATTTAATCTTTCTATTTTTATGAACAATTGAAATCCTGCAGATTTTGTTTGATTCCAGGTGAAGTGCGATTTTTTCTTTTTATATTAGTAAAAATGCCATTTTTGTAGATGTCTGTTCAGAAAGCAGTGCTTATTATGCATCTGTTTGTTTGATTAGTGTAGATAACTCTTATAAAAAACATTTGAGAGCATTGCACTGTTTGTTTTATTGTTTTAATCTATGCTAGCATTTTATTCCTCAGGTTCATATGAAGATTTACAGAAAAAAGTTTCTTGTGTTTTCTTTGTACTTTTAGATTCATTGAAATGTATGAGAAATCCCATTACAAATCATTGTGTTGCTTGCTGTGGTGCTCCATTTGTCAAGATGTGTAAAAATGGTATTTTAAATTTCACGAGATGAATAAACACTTTGTTTTGCATTCAGTGTGCTGCTTGTTTTATATTCTGATTTATTGAAAGGTATAATAAATATCCATTTAAAATGCAGAGCATTTGAGGCGCTTGTGTCTGTTTTCACTCATAAAAATGATTGTGAGTGATTAAGATGTGAATAGATTGCATTCGTTCCTTGATTTGGTGCGTGTTTCAATTATCTTAATATATGCTAAATGAAATATTAGATTTAAGTGATGACACGTTGGACTAATATAAAAATGATGGTTTGCAGACATCAATTTGTGTTTGAAAAAAATAGAATTTCTTTTCTTGTGCATTCAAGGCAACAAATTGTGATAATCAAATACATTCTTTAAAAACTCTTTAACAATAAATTTTTATCACCCTTACAAAATGTTAGAACTTCAGAGAAAACCCAAACAAGTACAAACTATTAAATTTAACAAACATAATACACTTGAAGAGAAACATCTACATCAAAGAGAACATCTGTGCTGGCTCGAAGGGCCAAATAGCCTACCCCTGCACCTATTGTCTTTTGTCTATAACATCAGTTATGCCCCGTGTCCCGGAAATCCCCTCTCGCTGCATCCGCAGGTATGTCTCTTGGATGAAGACTGTAATCATCATAATCAGCGGCCAATAAAGATAAGACTGAGTGTTTAAGAAGGAACTGCAGATGTTGGAAAATCGAAGGTAGACAAAAGTGCTGGAGAAACTCAGCGGGTGCAGCAGCATCTATGGAGCTAAGGAAATAGGCACCTGCATCTCCTCCAACCTCATCTATTACATCCGCTGCTCTAGATGTCAGCTGATCTACATCGGTGAGACTAAGCGTAGGCTTGGCGATCGTTTCGCCGAACACCTCCGCTCGGTCCACATTAACCAACCTGATCTCCCTGTGGCTCAGCACCAACTCCCCCTCCCATTCCGAATCCGACCTTTCTGTCCTGGGCCGCCTCCATGGCCAGAGTGAGCACCACCGGAAATAGAAGAAGCAGCACCTCATATCCCACTTGGGCAGTTTGCACCCTAGCAGCATAAACATTTACTTCTCCAATTTCCGAAAGCCCATGCTGATTTCTTCCCTTCTCAGCTCTCCCTCAGCCCTCTGGCTCCTCCGCTTCCTTTCTCATTTCTTCTCCCTTCCCCCACCCTACATCAGTCTGAAGAAGGGTTTTGTCCCAAAACGTTGCCTATTTCCTTTGCTCCATAGATGCTGCTGCACCCACTGGGTTTCTCCAGCACTTTTGTCTACCAAAGATAAGACTGATCCAGCAGGATGGAGGTCTGGGTAAGTCATTATTGATGTGGTTGACTGTCTCTGAAAAAAAAGGTTTTACATGTGAAAGCAATTCAGACCCTCCAAAGGTGCAATTGACATATTTTCAAATTTAAAAGTAAACTGGCTGAAAATGTCTTATGTCTTTTCGGTCAAATCATGGACTATTTTTGGATCACATAAATATTACATATGGAAGAGGATGAATTTAATGATCTTAAAAGGTTGTGAATGGAAAATAATTAAAGTAAAATCTAAGCTCACAATTTTGCTTTTTAAATTGTATACCTGTCCAGCCTGGAGATGTGGCGGTGCCCCCATTTGCATCTGTGTTGAATGTTGCCTTGATGACTGCTTTTGAAACACAGAATCATATATAAGTGGAACACAAATGCATGTAAAAAATCTCACTGAGGAGTTCTGTGGCAAAGGACTGCAATCATCAAAGCATTCATTTCATATTTAATACCTGCTCAGAAGAGTGCGAAGGATGAGGGAGTTGAAATATAAATATGTGACATGTTGCCACCTGTTCATGCCCCACTTGTGGCAGCCGCTGCGCAAACTACAACACACATGAAATCATTGTGATTATCTCATCTGAGAAGGACAGAAATTGCAGCCAAACTAATACAGAATGACAGAGAAATGAAATGACATATTGACCTTATCGCAGTAGTCCATTGCATGATTCACAAGGACTCTGGTGAACGACATCATGTCCTCTGAAGGTTTAAGGTTAACCATAGAGGCACAAAGTCTGTCATTCTGAGGACATAATCCTCCTGCGGTGTGTTGGCGTTGAGTTCAGTGTCCATCTTTTTTATGGCCTCTTTTATAAGTTCAGTGAGCTAAAAGAGAAATAGGCATGTAAACAACACAATGGTGGATGGATGCATTGATGAATGAGAAATTAAATGTGCAGAATTATTATACTATGGACTTACAACACTCAACTGTTCTTTCAGCCTGTCTCTTTCTTCATTTTCACCAGGTGAGGAGTCTCCACTGTTGCTGTCATGTGAGATCCTCCTCCTGGAGTGCTGATGACTGGTGGAGGGGGGCATCACCAAAGTCCCCTCAAGAGGATCTCCCACCTCTTTACGGGGTACACTCGACTGTTGATCCAACTGTTGAAACTGGAAGAAATAAAATCCGTTTTACAATATGTCCACAGCATCGCGACTTACTATGTTATAAGAATTACCTTCTTGCTGCTCCTTCTGCTCTTCACTCACACAATGTGCGATGACAGGAAACCCCATTTCCCTGGATCCAATCCTGCCTTTTCGTTAATCTGGTCCCAGCAGCCCCAGATTTTGTGGCCCTTGTGGTCTGTTTTCCAAAGATGGAAAAGGATGGTTTTTGACCCATTGAAAGAGCTGGTCATCTGTATTAAAAAAATAGTGCTAAAATGACCTCTGAAAGCTGCCTGCATGTCTTCCAAGAGAATGGATTAAAAGACTGCAGAAAGTAAACAAACATGCACTTAAAAACCATTGAGGCCTGTGTTAATTGCCGGCCTGCCAGGAAGAGAATGGAAGAAGTACAGAAGAAACGAAGTAGGAGCTGCTAATTGCCTGCCTTCCCGCATATTTAATGTAGGGGCTTTTGGAAACAGTATTCGAACTTCAAACTGCAAAGACTGCTCCCTCTGCAACTCCCTTGTCAATTCTTCCCTTCCCTCCCGCTCTACCCCTTCCCCGGGCACTTTCCCTTGCAACCGCAAGAAATGCTACACTTGTCCCTTCACCTCCCCCCTCCACTCCTTTCAGGGACCCAAGCAGTCCTTCCAGATCTGACAGAGGTTCACCTGCACCTCCTCCAACCTCATCTACTGCATCCGCTGCTCCAGATGCCAGATGATCTATATCGGTGAGACCAAGCGGAGGCTTGGCGATCGTTTCGCCGAACACCTCCGCTCGGTCCGCAATAACCAAGCCGAACTCCCGGTGGCTCAGCACTTCAACTCCCCCTCCCATTCCGTATCCGACCTCTCTGTCCTGGTCCTCCTCGATGGCCAGAGTGAGCAACACCGCAAGTTGGAGGAACAGCACCTCATATTCCGCTTGGGGAGTCTGCATCCTCTGGGCTTGAACATTGAATTTTCTCAATTCTGTTAACCCTTGCTGTCTCCTCCCCTTCCCACCTCTCCCTCAGCCCTCGGGCCCTGGCATTCCCTTCCCCTCTCTCTCTATCTCCCTCCCCCACCCTAGTCGCACTAGCTTCTCATTTTCACACCACAAACAGCTTGCAATGGCTTGTTCCCTTTATCATCGATACTTTTTTGCATATTTTTCATTCATTGTTCTTTATCTCTCCACATCACCGTCTATATCTCTCGTTTCCCTGATCCCTGACCAGTCTGAAGAAGGGTCTCGACCCGAAACGTCGCCTATCTCCTTCACTCCTTAGATGCTGCTGCACCCGCTGAGTTTCTCCAGCCTTTTGTGTACCCTCGAACTTCAAACATATGTGCTGATTGTCTGCCTTCCCGCATATTTAATGTAGGAGCTTTTGGAGACAGGATTCGAACTTCAAACACAAATCCTGTGAAAAGTTGTCTGCAAGACAATGGAAGAGCTGCAGCACAACTTGGTTGCATACAAGGGTACACAAATGCTGGAGAAACACAGCGGGTGCAGCAGCATCTATGGAGCGAAGGAGATAGGCAACGTTTCGGGCCAAGGGTTTAGTCCGAAAACGTTGCCTATTTCCTTCGCTCCATAGATGCTGCTGCACCCGCTGAGATTCTCCAGCATTTTGTGTACCCTCGATTTTCCAGCATCTGCAGTTCCTTCTTTAACACATTGATTGCATACAACCCATCTGTCCAAATTGCAATCATGGCTAAATGAAAATAGTTGAGCTACTGAAGTCCAAATATAAGCATGTACTCACAAGTGCAGTCAGGAAACTCCTTCCCCTTTTCCTCGAACAATCTGCACTTCTTCTCCCTGTTCCTGTACTCCTCTGTACCTTTATTGTACAAGATGGTATTCTGCTGGTACCAATCAACAAGGTCTCCCTCCTGCTGCCTGTTGAAGGTATAGGGCATTACCTTCCTCCAGCCCTCCCTCGCCAATGGGTGATCTGCCTCTGATGCTATGTCAGACACAGCAGTAGGGGTGGTGGTGGGGACATTGCCTATCTCCCTGGTTTCCTGCTCCAGAGAGCTCTCATGCAGGGCTTCCTCCGCCTGTGGCATCTCCTCCTGCCACTCCTCCTCCTAGGTCGGTAAACCTTGCATGGCAGGTTTTTTGGAGGGTTGTGCACTGCCCCTACGCTGCTGTCTTTTAGGTGCCATCTCCCCACCAGTGTCTGTTCCAAAAGACTCTCCAGCTATGAATGAACACGCCCTGGATTCACAGAGGTTCGATGCTGATGTTTACATTACCTATTTTTTCTCAAGGGCCAGTTACCTTCGACTACCTAAGAGTACCTACGACTACCTACGTCTACCTACGACTAGCATCACGACCTACTACGACCTACATACAAGTAAAAAAGTATCGATTTTTTCCATAACGTCCCTTTTTTACTTGCGGGAATTTTTTTTACACATTGAAAAAAAAGCCGCGACCTAGCTGAGGCCTCGAGTAAGCGGAGACCACTCTCGAGCATGAAGGAGAGTTACGAAGACCTCCTACGACCTCGTGACAACCATGCTGCGAGTATGAGTCGAGGGCAAACTTGCCAGAACTTGCCAATTAGGTCGCCCAAGTGGGACAGGGGCTTTACCCTCAACTTCGAACATTAATTACCTCCCAGATTATAGTGTTGCCTGAAAGTCCCTATTTTCAATTTGGTTTGCTGTTTCTGATAATATATTGAAAGAGGGTTCAAATCTTATTAAAATGTGTTATGTAATCCTGTATCTTAACTGCATCTACTATATTTTCCTTATAACTGTAATGTACCTTTTATCCATATATGACCAATACTTTATGATCCACATTAAGCTTTCATTTTGCCATCTGCAAAAAGCACTGTAGCAATGGAACAAGGCTCCTTCAATAGCAGTTCCCTAAAGCCTCAGACTGCAGGTGGAGGTACCAGGCAATATCATCTTCTCCGGCTGCCTTCAGGTCATGCAGCCTGGTCATTTATCACTATTATCAGGGAAAGAGAAACTTCCCACAGTTCCCACTTCAAAGGTTTATATGTCATAGGAGCATAATTAGGCCATTCAATCATGGCTGATCTAACCTTCCCTCTCACCCCATTCTCCTGCCTTGCCCCCATAACCTTTGACACCTTTAATAATCAAGAACCTGTCCATCTCCACTCCAAAATACCCAAATACTTGGCTTCCACAATCGTTCTGGAGCAATGAATTCCAGATTCACCGCCCTCCAGCTAAAGAAATTCTTCCTCATTTCCTTTCTAAAGGTATGTCCTTTTATTTTGAGTCTGTGCTCTCTGGTCCTAGACTCTCCCACAAATGGAAACATCCTCTCCACATCCACTCTATCCAGGCCTTTCGCTATTTGGTAAGTTATAATGTGATTCCCCCGCATCCTTCTAAACTCCAGCAAGTACATGCCCAGTGCCATCAAACGTTCATCATATGTTATGCCAATCATCCCCGGGATCATTCTCATAAACCTCCTTTGGACTTTCTCCAATGCCAGCACATCCCTCCACAGATATGGTATGTATGTTACAAAACTTACCTTCAGCGGCGCCGCAGTTCTGCCACTGCCCGTGTGCGCGACTTTGGCGCCTTTGAGAGGGGGGCGGGTTTAAAATGCAGTTTTCTCCAGACTATTCAAATCGATTTTTCTCAGGGTGTTTAGTTGCTGAAGAGAAATTGCTCTGACATTTGTTTTATGAAGTTATTTTTAAACTATGCTGGATAATTTATTAGCAGGAGTAAATTAAAAATTATCTTGTAAAGCCGTGAATGCCGACAATGGGACGGATCTCACGTACGTGACAAGGCCAGGTACACCATTTATTTTTTCATATAAACTTGCTTCTTAGGATACCTTTAATTAAAATTTCACGTTGCGAAAAGGTGACTTAGAAAAGATACGAACCGGCAGTATTTTCCTGCTGACTGGGGTTTAAATTCACTGCAACCGCAACGTTCCAATTCATCGCGTTCCACAAAATCCCACTCGCAAGATGATTTAACTGGCCATTAATTTACGGCAATTAAACACTAAATTTCTTCCATTGGGCCTATAAATTCATGACTGAGATTTAAAAGTCATGTTATATTGTGAATTCTTGTGTAAATGTTATTTGGACACTTAGGCTATTTAAAAATGTTAAGCTTTTCTTAAGAAATGGATAGATGTTTAGATCTAGTAATTGAATTTTGTAATTAGCTACAATTGGGTAACTAACTAATTATAAGCTTTAATTTCAGGTCATCCAAGTAAGATTGTTTCATATTGTTTCAGAATACTTCAATCTATAATAACTGAAAATTTCTTTCAGTTCTCTTAATTTTTAAGAAAGTTATGGGCTTTTGACTGTCCTCGATCACAGCTTTTGTGTTAAGTCAATGGAAAGCAATAGGGAACCAGATGCTAATTTCTGAGTATGAAAACAGCCATCATTTTTTTAATACTGAAGATATGAAAGTGAATTAGGTGTCAAATTAGACTTCTTTTGATGCTTTATCTGATGGGATAAATTGCAGACTTGATTTTTAAAATCTCAAAATTTTGTAACATTGCTATATGGGGGCCCAAAACCGTTCGCAATATTCCAAATACAGTCTGACCTCGCCTATAAAACTGAATGCTAACATTGCATTTGCCATCTTTACCACAGATTCAACCTGCAGATTAACCTTTCAAGTCCCTCTGCACCACCGATTTCTGAATTCTCTCACTTATATTCCTACTGCCAAAGTGCATGACCCCACACTTTGCTACGCTGTTTTCCATCTGACACTTCTTTGCCCACTCTCCCAATCTGTCCAAGTCCTTCCACAGACTCCCTGCTCTCTCTACACCACCTGTCCCCCGACCTAGCTTTGTAACATTCACAAACAGCATTTACCAGCATTTTGTGAACACCACAACATTGCAGTCATTCATGGGCAACTTCAGCAACTGCTCAAGGATCATTAGAATTGTGCAGTAAATGTGAGAGCCAACATGTAAATATATAAAGAAATTACATGATTTAACTTTTATTTTAATCATCTTCCATGGATTTTTTGTCTTCATAAGTATGCTTTCTGGTTTCTGATGTATCTGGAGGTAAATCTGTTGTTTGAGCAGTACAGACCAGAAGATCGTAATTTCAAAGTCTAGTCGTTCCTGAAGTGCAGGTTGGATACTCCAAGTAGAATAGGCTGGCGATTCACTCAAAGAGAAGCACAAAGCTACCTACCTATGTTTTTATGTGGAGTCTAGGACAGAAAAAGGCCTCATTCTGAGCTGCACAAAGATAATCTGTATCACCCTTGCAAAATGGTCTCTCCTAGCAAGAACAAAGTACACTCCACATCATAAGTATAGTTTACCCAAGACTAGATTCCTCCCCAATTGTCCATATGCAGCAGACCAGAGCTGGTGGTTTTCCTGGTGAATCTGCAGGAAAGTTGCCTGATGAACGCCAGCTCCTCATGTCTGGCTGAGTGGCAGCTATCTTCGGAGTAATCCAAAATGGCTCATTCATTTCACGTGCAGGAGTTGGGTGATTTTAATTAATTTAATCCAATATGTTAGTTTGACCAGCCACAGTTCACGAAGAAGGTGTCCTTCCTGCTACCAAACTGAAGGTTTAAGTACCTGTGTAATTTTGAGAAATGCTACAGAACCAAAGGGTTTCCAGGGCACTATTTCAAGGGGAGTGAAAGCATAAAAATTAAAAGTTAACTTTTGCTGCATTATATCTTAACAAGGAAGGTTTGCTTTATATTTGATAGTTTATTTTATTTTTGGTACCCTATATTTCTATCAGGAATTTGCAGTTGTATGATTGAAGTTTGATATCAGTTCTTCATATTAAGATACCATGGAAACTGTTTGAAAATTGTTAAAGTGCTTAGGGTTACTGGTACTACAAAATTATGGGACCAGCAGAACCAGATAATGAAGCTGGACACATCCGCGCAAGGTCTCCCTCCTACTGTTGGCATGGAGTGAGTACAATTTGGGAGTATAATTCTGGAATCTGATGGATTGGTGGAATTGCACAATTGGTAGAACTATTAGAAGTCCAGTCACTGCAGCCCATTACATGCAATAATTGTTAGTTGGCTAAAATATGGAATGCCAATTTCACTGCCATCAGCTTAATCAGTTTAAATTCTCCTATACTGTGAGCAAACGTCCCTGCAAGGATATTAGTCCACTTCCAGTTTAGATGTAATCTGTCCCACCTGCCACAAAATCAAGAAATGCTGCTGCCCAAGAAAATGGCCAGTTTTTAATTGGTGCAAGCATTTTTTTGACTGAGCCTGCTGGCACTGGACTAAGTGGCCAGCCTGTACAGCATTTTCCTTTCCCACTGTTGTGGGTGTTTACGCACATTGTTCAAATGGACTGTTATCAACTCACAATCAATAACCAACAAAGATGTTCCAGGTTTGCTGAGTAAGAAAATATTTTTGGTTGGGTTTTAGTATTAATGTTTGTATGGAAGAGAATTGAGATTAAAAAGATGGCAAGGATCAGACCTCGATTATTACTTAATGGTCAAAAAGATCCTCCTTGAGTCACAGTTGGATTCTGTACAATGAAAGATACAATCAATTCAATTCAATAAATTGTTTTTTTTTGATGAATATTTTTTTATTATAGAAACATATGTATAAAAATTGCAATATATTATATAGAAAAAATAACTTCATTAAATTCATAATATTAACAATATTAATATTATTACTAATATTGAGATTTAGGACTATATGCTTCTATACGCTTTTTTAATTATTTTTTATAAAGTAAGAAAAGATAGAGATAAATAATGAAAAAAATATGAAAACGAATGGAGTATTAATCGTTATTCCGTCATTGGAGATATAGGCATGATTTATTATATTTCTTTCATATAATAAAGAAATCATATATTTCTTTAATATAATAAAGAAATACAATTCAATAAATTGTGCAGTAAACATGAAAAATACAGGGAGCAAGATCCTGTATTACACGTTGCTATTTTGAATCTCATTTTAAAAATTCTAGTCTGTCGGCTGAAAGAGTTCATGAACAATCATTCTTTGACTGTCCTCAGGAATGTATCCCCATTCTATTTCTGCTACATCTGGACATGCAACCATGATTCTGACCAAACGGTCCAACACACATTTAATCCTTGTGGGGTCAACCAACTCTTTATCCACAGAGCATGCTTCTTCTCAGCTTGTCTCACCACAGAGCTGTACCTCATCTCCAGCAAGCTTCCAACTACAGTGGAGCTAACCTATTGGATAAATTGGAAATTCTTCTAACTACATCGCCCCCACTCCAAAACTCAGTCACAGAGATGTGTGTGCAGATGATGCTTGAAAACGTGCACACTCAGAGGCTGAGCTCCAAGATGCTGAGCGAAGCTCTGGTTAGTGACCTCTGAAAATGGAGGAGCATCCAGGATTACACATCCACAATACACGGGATTGCACCTTGAGACATCAGGAGCACATGGAAGTCCAGAAACCTTGACGAACCAGGGCAGACCCTAGCAATACAAACTCACTCTGTCAAGCTCGTGTGGATCCAAAGTTGATTTACTTTTGTAACTGCTTGGGACAAAGTCTGTAGACCCCAAGATGATTTGAATAACTAGTTCAAAACCCAGAGCGCAAGAGCAGAAATAAAGCATCCTTAACCCCAAAGTAGCGAAGAGTTCAGTGTCAATAAATATAAAGGCGAATTGTAATTAAATTTGTAATGACAAATATCAGGCCTCGTAGGCAATGATATACTGTATAGTGTAGAATTCCATTATTTGAAAGCTGAGTGCAGACAAAAGAGCATGGGTAGCTGACTGTCATATTTCTGTGGTCATTCCAATGTTATGATTATATTAATATTATCATTACAACTATAACTACTAGCTCAAAAGGTCTCATTCGTTTTTTGGAGATACCTATTTTTTCTGAAGTATTCAGGCATTGCATTGCAAAGATTTTGAGTGAAGGATATGCAAGATTGGAGGCGACCATAATTTTTTCTTCAATGCTTGAATGAAAAAGAGTAATTTATCAGAAATGTACTATCCAAAATAACTCCCTAAGTTGTTCCTCGAACACCATCCACTGACATAATTGCTATCAGAAATAATCATTTTCTAAAGATTGGTTTATTTACATTTTTGCCACCTTAAATTTAGTAGAGTTGTTAATGACCCAAACAATCAGAAACTTGCAACAGACTGCATTGGTATTTTTCTTTTAAGTTTAATTGATGTCTGATAAAGTGCATTGACTCTTAAAATAACTGTAATATTTCATCATTTATTTGGAAGGAAAATAAATGTGATCAACAGTGACAATTTTCTTTGACAATTTCACAATGGTATCCAGATTATCCAGTGGTACAGAGAACAACACAGCACTAGAACGGACCCAGCCCACAATGTCTGTGCCACACATGTTGCCAAGACCATATCTACCTGTAAATAATCCATATCCCTCCATTCCTTGCATATTCCTATCCAAAAGGTTCTCATCTTAAAACTATGCTTTCTAGTATTTGATTTTTCTATCCTGTGAAAAAGGTACTGACTGACTATCCTATCTATGCCACTCAGAACTTCATATTAGGTTTCCCCACAATCTCTGGCATTTCAGAGAAAACAATGCATGTTTGTCCAACTTCCTGTAGTTAATACCCCCTAATCCAGGCATTATTCTTGTAAGCCTCCACTGCATCCTTTCAAAAGTCACCACATTTTTCCTGCACACCCAACCTGCATTTTTTGTAATGGGGGGCCATCTGTATGCAATACTCCAAATGCTGCCTAACCAAAGCTGTAAAGCTGCATCATGATTTCTTGATTTCTACTCAATGCTCCGACATTTGAAAGCAAGCATACAATATGCCTTCTTTACCACTCTATCTACTTGTGTTGCCATTTTCAGGGAGTTATGGACTTGGACCCCAAGATTCCTCTGAGCACCAATGCAGTTAAGGGTTATGCCATTAATTGTATATTTTCCTCTTATTATCAACCTCCCGAAGTGCAACTCCTCACACTTGCTCAGATTAACCTCCATCCGCCATTTCTCCGCCTATTTCTGCAGCTGATCTATACAATGATATATACATTGACAGCCTTCCTCACAATCCGTGACCCCGGAAATTGTGGTGTCATCTGCAAGCTCACTAACCAACCCGTCTACATTTATGTCCAAGTCATTTATTTATATCACAAAGATCAAAGTCCTGAAACTCCACAGGTCAGACATCCAGCCTGGATAGTGTCCTTCCACCATAATCCCCTGACTTCTAACAATAAACCAGTTTTGAATCAATGCCACCAAGTCACTGCTAATCCCATGCATCTTAAGGCAGGGATCGAAATTAATGGTTGCCCGGG
Organism: Okamejei kenojei; assembly: GCA_035221665.1. Taxonomy (NCBI): domain Eukaryota; kingdom Metazoa; phylum Chordata; class Chondrichthyes; order Rajiformes; family Rajidae; genus Okamejei; species Okamejei kenojei. The sequence continues at coordinate 91,715,424 of CM069132.1, forward strand.
TGCCAATGGCCACCTAAAGTCCTGCCGTGCAACCTAAAAGCCGTGTCATTTTGCCCGGCTTGACAAGCACCCGGGACATCTGCCGTTCAACTCTGAGCGGGCCCCCCTCTCTATCTCTCTCTCTGTCACTTGCGGTCTCTGCCCTCCATCCGTGTCCGGGCCACGGGTCTCTGCTCTCCACTCTCCGGCCGCTCATCATCCGCCTTGCACATGTGCACTACCATGTCATGCACATCCTCCCCCTGCACATGCGCACAACCATGGCCAGCACATCATCAGCCGCCCTGCACTGCGCACTGCCACGGCAACTGGTCAGCGTCAAGCACATTGTCCCACCCTTTGCATTGTGGGAGATCTGGCCGCCATTGCTCTCCAGTCGCTGCCTCGCCACGACCGCTGAAAACCGATGCAGAATCACTCCCTGGAGCTGGAGTAATTCCCTGGAGTAACTCTTGCTTTTTGGTTTTCTGGTCCTCCAAAAATATTCCAAATGGAATTTAAACTGGAGGTGGTGGAGGGTCCACCACCAAACTCCAATTTCTGAACAATAACAGCCTATTGCACTTTATTCGTTTATTTATTGTGTATATGGTCTATGGTATATAGACACACTGAACTTTTATTTCCTGTTCTGTATTATGTTTACATATTCTGTTGTGCTGCAGCAAGCAAGAATTTCATTGTCCTATCTAGGACACATGACAATAAAACTCTCTTGACTTGCCTTGGAGTTAAGCAAAAAAGGGTTTTTATGAAAAAGAGCTACCGTAAATTTAGTTGTGTCTGGTTGGGTAACTTTGGTAGGGTGAAAACTGTTCCATGCTTTAATTGTGCGGGGGAACTCAATGGAGCAGTCAGCATCTCTCGATAGAAGAAATTGGTTGACGTTTTGGATAGAGACCCTTCTTTAGGCTCCCTTTGGTATTAGTGATTTTAATTTAAAGATACAGCGTGGAAACAGGCCCTTCGGCTCACTGAATCCACGCCGACCACCGATCACCCGTACACTAGTTCTATCGCACACATTAGCAACGTAAGTCAAGAGTATTTTAATCTCTCACGTCCAAGTTAGAACAATGAAATCCTTACTTGCAGCAGAACAACGGAATATGTAAACATAGTGCTCTGTAAACAATGTTATAAACGAGAGAACAGTGTATATTTATATATGATTATATAACTATATAAATATATATATATATATATGCATGTGTGTGTGTGTGCGTGTGTGCGTGTGTGTGTGTGTGTGTGTGTGTGTGTGTGTGTGTGTGTGTGTGTGTGTGTGTGTGTGCGTGTGTGCGTGTGTGTGCGTGTGTGGAATTCTTTAATTTGTCACAACCAAGAAATGGAAGGATGCACCTTGATGATGACAATCCAGAATTGGTGCAGGAATTGCAATACAATAGAACTGAACAACAGCAAATTGTTGTGGAGAATGGGCCTCTGCTGAATGCTGATCATTCAGTGTATGCACTCAATTTAACAGAAGGTGAAGACATTCCCCTTCAGCATACCCAATTCACCATTCAATCAAGTTTTGCTATGACGATCCATAAAGCACAAGGTCAAACAATGCAGAAGATGTTGACCAACCTCGACAAACCAGTATTTCAGCATGGAAAACGATATGTCTCTTAGCCAAGGAAAGATGAAGGGAAATGTCAACGTTTTCATGGATTATAGACCAAGAATATTGTTATTAAAAGCGTGCTTCATTGAATGATGACTTCTGAGATAAATTCTCAGATTTTCTTTGTTAAATTTGACTGCTCAATCTCTCTATATTTAAATTGTCTTTTTTTTATCAACCGGAGGGGTGACTGAATGAACTGCCACCATACCAGCCGTGAGTGACTGCAGTGCCAGCCCGCCAGCCCTGAGTAAGTGAACTGCCAGCCCACCTGCTGTAAGTGACTGAACTGCCACCACACCAGCTGTGAGTGACTGCACTGCCAGCCCACCAGCCCTGAGTAAGTGAACTGCCAGCCAACCAGTTGTAAGTATCTGAACTGCCAGCCCACCAGCTGCCAGCCCACCAGCCATGAGTAAGTGAACTGACAGCTCATCTGCTATAAGTGACTGAACTGCCAGCCCACCAGCCATGATTAAGTGAACTGCCAGCCCACCAGCCATGACGCACTGAACTGCCAGCCCAATAATCTATTCAGTTGACCCTCTCCCCCTTCTCTCTCACGGAGTCTGTCGCCGGTTTTGGGCAGAATTTCTGGCAGTTTCTCAGCTGCCAGCCAGCCAGGTCTGAGTGACTGTCAGGCTTCAGTGACAGCTGCCAGACCAAGAATCCACTTGGCCCACAATGTCCATACTAGCCCTCTGGATACCAGTCCCTTTGGCCCACAACACCCATACTAGTGCAACAGAAAGCCCCCCCCCCCCACCCCCCCACCCCCCACCACCCCCCCCCCCCCCCACTGGCCAGCAATGTTGGAATAGGTAGAGAGGTGGAATATTGCATTGGGTGACCAGCCCCCCTGTGTGACGCTGGGACCCAATGGGTCCCACTTAGTCTAGTACTATTATATAAATACATACACACATGAATAAATAAACAGATAAAGTGCAAATATCTCGTCCTCTACCTTCGGGGTCCCAAGAGTCTTGGTCTTGGAATCCATTGGTTTCTGTAACCCCATGGCCTTATTCTCTGCCCCCTTCATTCTTGATAATATTCTCTCATGGGACACAACCGACTCCAGTGTCCCCAATCCCCCACAGCTGTAACACTGATCGGGCCAGATTGCTCTATAACCTCTCCAGCCAAACAGAGGACAGGTCGGTTCCCTGAATGGGCGGTCTATCCAGGCCTTGAATTTTTCTTCCTCCTTATCTTTTCCTGTCCTTATCTCTTTGACTTGAACCTTTAATTTCCGGGCTGCTGTTGAACCAGGCTGCCTTAAAGTCTTTTTTTTTGTAAGATATTTTTATTAGAAGTAATTACATATTAAGAAGAAATATAAGATTCAATTAAAACAAAGGAAAATATTAACGTCACATACATTCTTAATATTTTTAAAATTAACAGTCAATCTTATTTGTACTTCTATAATTTTTCTTTTTTATTTTATAGCAGTTGAGAAAAAGAAAAGAAAAAAAAAAAGAGAGATAAACTGATTGAGTGGAATATTAAACATGGTATTCTTCAATGGTGATATATTTATGAACTATTGTCTATAATTCTTCATCCATTCATGCATTCAGGCTTCCGTCATGGCTTCGAACTGGACCATCTTAACCCTTTAAATATTCAATAAATGGAGACCATATTCCTCTGAACTGGTCCAGCCTGTCCATCAGGGCAAGCCTTAATCGTTCCAAGTGCAATGTCTCCGACATTTCTGTAATCCACATTTTAGTTGTGGGGGAAGTAGGACCTTTCCAAAATCTTAGTATTAATTTTTTACCGATTATTAAACTATAACCGATAAAAATTCTTTGTTGTGTTGTTAATATCTGGTTTGTTTCCAGTATTCCCAATATAAATTAGTTTTGAGTCTGGAGTTAACTTTGCATTAACTACAGTTGAGATTATCTTAAAAATCTCTATCCAAAAATTACTGATTTTTATACATTTTGTAAATGAGTGCGTTAAATTAGCTTCTAATTGTTGACACATCGCATATTGCAGACACATTTGAGAAAATTCTATTTAATTTGGACTTTGAGAGATGTAATCTAATGTATAACTTTAAATTGTATCAAGGAGTGTCTAGCATTTAATGAACAATGATGTATATATTGTAAACTTTCATTCCATACTTCTCTACTGATTACTTGACCTAGTTCATTTTCCCATGCTTGTCTATATTTATCCGTATTTGGTAAATCATTTTCCAATAAAATATTATAAATATATGATATTAATTTTCTCAGTATTCGGATGTTTATTTAAACATTCATCTAAAATTTCTGTCTTTCTATTCCTAAAATCCAGTGTATTTGATTTAACATAGTCTCTAATTTGAAGATATCGAAAATATTCTTTAAAATGTAATCCATAATTTTGTTGTAATTCCTGAAATGAGAGAAAATAAATTTTCCCTATAAAGATCACCAATCTTATTTATTCCGTAGTCCTTCCATTTTAAGAAACCTTTGTCCATCAGTGAAGGTTTAAAAGAAATATTGTTTACTATTGGAAGAGCTAGTGGTATATTCTGTAATTTTAATGTTTTTTTTAATTGTTTCCAAATACGTATTCCACTTTCTATTAATGGATTTTCTTTATAAGATTTCTTATGTATTGGAGTATTAGCAAATAAAATCGAATCAATTTCAAACGGGTTACAGTCTTCTTTTTCCATCTTTAACCAATTTGGTTGTTTATCTAATTCACCCAGCCAAAAAATTCATATTTTTTATATTAACTGCCCAATAATAAAACATAAAATTAGGCAGTGCAAAGCCACCATTTATTTTGATTTACATAGTTGCTTTTTAATTATTCTATGATTCTTATAATCCCAAATAAAATTAGTAACCATGGAGTCCACTTCCTTAAAGAAATTTTTAGGAAGATATATCGGGATCATTTGAAACAAGTATAGTAGTTGTGGAAGAAAAATCATTTTATCGCGTTAATCTTACCTAACATTGAAATAGGTAATGTTTTCCAATATTGAATATTCTTAAATAGTTTTTATTCAATAAGGGTAAAAAAATTAGATTTAAATAATGAATTATATCTTTTTGTTACATAAATTCCAAGATATTTAATTTTTTCATTTGCAATCTTAAAAGGGTATTGTTGTAATATATGTAAATTATTTCCCATTATTGGCATAAGTTCACTTTTATTCCAATTAATTCTATATCCTGAAAACGATCCAAATTGGGTTATTAAATCTAACAAGTTAGGAAGACTAATTTCTGGTTTTGTGATATAAAGTAATACATCATCTGCGTACAATGAGATTTTATTTTCAGTTTCTTTAGTTTCATACCCATATATTTCAGGGTTTGATCTCACAGATTTTGCTAATGGTTCTATTGCAAAGTGCAAACAGTAGTGGAGATAAAGGGCAACCTTGTCTACAACCTCGGAATAAGTTAAAATTTCGTTGTTAACACTTGGTTAATTAATATTCTAGCTGTTGGTCTAGTATATAGTAATTTAACCCATGTTATAAACTTCTCTCCCAAATTGAAAAGATTCCATAACCGAAAATAAATAAGACCATTCAATCTGATCAAAAGCTTTCTCTGCGTCCAACGAGATAATTGATAAATCCTTCGTAATATTTCTTTTCGAGTATATAATATTAAATAATCTTCTCAAATTATTTGAAGAGTATCGTTTTTGGTATAAATCCCGTTTGATCTGAATGAATTAATTTATTAATCACTTTGTTTAAATCTTTGTGCTAATATATTTGTTAATATTTTTTGATCATATTTAAAAGAGATATAGCTTTATATGACCCTGGGTCATCGAGATTTTTATCTAATTTAGGTATAAGGGTTATAATAGATTCATTTAATGTATCTGGTAATTTCTGTTGTGTGTAAATGTGTTTCATATAGTGTCTTCAAACGTGGGGCTATCATGTCATAAAATATTTTATAAAATTCTGCTCCAATACCATCTGGTCCTGGAGTTTTACCATTTTTTAATGATCTAATAGTTTTCTTCAATTTCTTTAGTAGTTATTTCGACATTTAATAATTCCCTATCTTCTAAATCTAGTCCATTTAGATTACAATTTTTCAAAAATGTTTCTACTCCTATACGATTTTCTTTTGTTTTAGCTGAGTATAAATTTTTATAATATTGCAAAAATCTTTTGTTTATATCTTTAGTTTGTGTTAGTAATTCTCCTTATCTGATTTGATCCTATATATTAATTTTTCTCCTTCCAGTTTTCTTAACTGACGAGCCAGTAGTTTATGTGGTTTATCACCGAATTCAAATTGAGTTTGTTTGGTATATTGGTATAGTTTTACAACTTGATCTGAATGTATTTTATTTAGTTTTATATTTCAATGCAAAAATTTTATTATGGTTGGTCGTAGATGGATTAATGGCATTCTCTGTATCTAATTGTTTAATCTCTCTTTCCAATGCCTGTTGTAGCTTCCTATTCTCTTTATTATAAAATACTTGAGAAGATATCATAATTCCCCGAACAAGGCCTTAAAAGTTTCCCATAAGAGGGATGATGATATTTTCAGGTGTATCATTTGTTTCAAAGAAGATCTTGATCTGTTTTGTAATATATTCTTGAGGTATTTTGTCCTTTAAAATTTGTGGATTAAATCTCCAATTATCTGTTTATCCATTTTACCCGTTAGTTTCATCTTAAAAGTTAATGGTGCGTGATCTGAGATTATAATATTATGATATTTTGAATTATACGTAAGTGGAATAAGTTTTAAATCTACCAAAAAATAATCTATTCTTGAATAACTTTTATGCACGGCTGAGTAAAATGAGTATTCGCGTCCTGTTGGATTTTGCAATCTCCATACATCTTTAATATTACTGGTGTCTATATATGCATTTATTAACTCACTGGAGTGTGATTTAAGTTTTCGTTGTTTTGATGATCTATCCAAATAAGGGTCAAGTGTGCAATTTAAATCTCCTCCAATTATTAGATTATGTTGTGATAATTCTGGGATTGTATTAAATAATTTTTTTTTAAATCGCGGGCTATCAAAATTTGGGCCATATATATTAACAAAAATCACCTTTTGTGTATATAATTCTCCTATTACAATAATATATCTACCATCAATATCTGTTATTATTGAAGTATGTTTAAATGCAGTACCTTTACGAATTAATATTGCTCAACCTCTAGATTTGTGTGTAAAAGAAGAGTGATATACTTTATCAATCCAGGGTACACAAAAAGCTGGAGAAACTCAGCGGGTGCAGCAGCATCTAAGGAGCGAAGGAGATAGGCGACGTTTCGGGTCGAGACCCTTCTTCAGACTGGTCAGGGATCAGGGAAACGAGAGATATAGACAGTGATGTGGAGAGATAAGGAACAATGAGTGAAAGATATGCAAAAAAGTATCGGTGATAAAGGGAACAAGCCATTGTAAGCTGTTTGTGGTGTGAAAATGAGAAGCTGGTGCGACTGGGGTGGGGGAGGGAGATAGAGATAGAGGGAATGCCAGGGCCCGAGGGCTGAGGGAGAGGTGGGGAGGAGACAGCAAGGGTTAACAGAATTGAGAAAATTCAATATTCAAGCCCAAAGGATGCAGACTCCCAAGCGGAATATGAGGTGCTGTTCCTCCAGCTTGCGGTGTTGCTCACTCTGGCCGTGGAGGAGGCCCAGGACCGAGAGGTCGGATGTGGAATGGGAGGGGGAGTTGAAGTGCTGAGCCACCGGGAGGTCGGGTTGGTTATTGCGGACCGAGCGGAGGTGTTCGGCGAAGCGATCGCCAAGCCTCCGCTTGGTCTCACCGATATAGATCATCTGGCATCTGGAGCAACGGATGCAGTAGATGAGGTTTGGAGGAGGTGCAGGTGAACCTCTGTCGGACCTGGAAGGACTGCTTGGGTCCCTGAAAGGAGTGGAGGGGGGAGGTGAAGGGACAAGTGTTGCATTTCTTGCGGTTGCAAGGGAAAGTGCCCGGGGAAGGGGTAGAGTGGGAGGGGAGGGAAGAATTGACAAGGGAGTTGCGGAGGGAGCGGTCTTTGCGGAAGGCAGACAGGGGGGGAGATGGGAAGATGTGGCGGGTGGAGGGGTCACGTTGGAGGTGGCGAAACTGGCGGAGGACTATATGTTGTATTTGCCGGCTGGTGGGGTGAAAGGTGAGGACCAGGGGGACTCTGCCCTGTTTGCGAGTGGGGGGAATGGGGAGCGAGGGCAGTGTTGCGGGGTAATGGAGGAGACCCTGGTGCGAGCCTCATCAATAGTGGGGGAGGGGAATCCCCGTTCTCTGAAGAATGAGGCCATTTGTGATGACCTGGTGTGGAACACCTCATCCTGGGAGCAGATGCGGCGTAGACGGAGGAATTGGGAATAGAGGATGGAGTCCTTACAGGAAGCAGGGTGGGAGGAAGAGTAGTCCAGGTAGCTGTGGGAGTCAGTAGGTTTGTAGTGGATGTCGGTCAGGAGTGTATCACCTGCAATAGAGATGGTGAGGTCAAGGAATGGTAGGAAAGTGTCGGAAATGGTCCAAGTGTATTTGAGTGCCGGATGGAAGTTGGTGGTGAAATGAATGAAGTCAGTTAGTTGTGTCTGGGTGCAGGAGGTGACACCAAAGCAGACTGACTTCATTCATTTCATCCCACCTCTCCCTCAGCCCTCAGGCCCTGGCATTCCCTCTATCTCTATCTCCCTCCCCCACCCCAGTCGCACCAGCTTCTCATTTTCACACCACAAACAGCTTACAATGGCTTGTTCCCTTTATCACCGATACTTTTTTGCATATCTTTCACTCATTGTTCCTTATCTCTCCACATCACCGTCTATATCTCTCGTTTCCCTGATCCCTGACCAGTCTGAAGAAGGGTCTCGACCCGAAACGTCGCCTATCTCCTTCGCTCCTTAGATGCTGCTGCACCCGCTGAGTTTCTCCAGCTTTTTGTGTACCCTCGATTCTCCAGCATCTGCAGTTCCTTCTTTAATACTTTATCAATCCATTTGGCTTTTAGTCTATATTCTGCCTCTTTTTTCAAGTGTGTCTCTTGGATAAACGCAACGTCTGTTTTGAGTGCTTTTCAATATTCTAATACCTTACCCCTCTTAATTGGTTCATTAATACCTTTAACATTCCAGCTACAAAACGTTATTCCTCCATTCCCCATATTTATATGTAAGTCTTGCATCATTTATCTAAAGAGATGTGTAACCAGAGCAGATGGTACAGCTCGACACACCAGACCCAACACCTGAACCCTGAACAGACAAATTCCAAGACTCTTGATTTTCTCTCATATATATATCTCCTTTGTATTAATTGATGATTCCACTCAGATAAAAAGTAATAATAGTAATAATTAGAAATGATAGTAAAAAAGGGATAGGTTAAAAGATTAGTAGAGTGCTCAAAGAAAAGAAAGAACTACATCTAGTAAGTGTGTAGTTAGTGTTAGCCATACTAACATGGCTAGCAGTCTAAGGACTTCCGTGTTGAATGTTAAATATTAACCATCTCCATGATTCAGTAAATTAATATTACAAAAAAAAAGAGATTATTGTTAAAACTGGGGATATATTAAACTATGATATATAAAAAGTTCATAATCAGGTACAATGGTATATATGCGTGGTACTTAATAGAAAATTATAATAATATAAACATATAGAAGCGAGAAAGAGAAAAAAAAAAGTTAAAATAAGATGTATATTTATATTTACTATTTACTTAATTCTAGGTTAGTCGGTTATAATTAATTATTAATTATCAATCAATGATCAACAATCAATATCAACAGTCAACAATCAATAGTCAATAGTCAACAATTATTAACTCTAATTATTAACAATACCAGTGTGTTAGATTTAATATATATTGGTGTATGTTAATATATGTTAATTATTAGGTTAGTAGCATTACTATTCTAAATATTAGTATTCATAGAACAGTCTTCAATCCAAATCTTCTTGATTCTCCCATCCGTCTCCTTCTCCGTCTTCTTTGGATTGAAATAAGTCCATAGTTTATTATAATCTTCAGCCAATCTTGGAAATGCAGATTAATTGTTCCTTTGACTCAACTGTAAAGGTTTCATTCAATCTTCCTCGCTGGCCTTAATCCTTTGGGCAAATTTCAATGCGTCTTCTGGATTTTTGAAGTGATGCTCTTCCTGATTGTAAGTGACTCGGAGTGTTGCTGGGTATCTCAGAGTGTACGTCAGATTCTTCACTTGCCTCAGGATGCTTTTGGTTTCATTAAACGCATTCCGTTTCTTAGAGACCACTTCTGGATAGTCTCGGTAGATACTGATTGAGTCTTCTTCGTATTTAAGATTTCTGCTTTTTACCACTTTTTTCATCATATCTTCCAAAACATAATCATAATGGACTTTGATTATCATTTGTCTTGGAGGGTCACTGTGCTTTGTGTAACGTCTCGTAACTCTGTGTGCTCGGTCTATCAAAGGTTTTTCTTCCAAAGATAAAACCTTTTGTAATAAGATTGCAGTAAATTCTCGGGTGTCTTGATTCTTTTCTCTCCCCTCTCGAATACCTACAATCCTTAGATTCTGCCTTCTCTGGCGTCCTTCCAGCTCAGTACACCTATCAGTAACTTTAGCCAGTAAGTCAGATAGTCGTTGACTCTCTCTGACGATCGTTTTCATAGTCTGAGCATTTGTTTGGGCTGTTACGTCAAGGTCTTTTATGGTTGTTGATTGTAAACACCATTTCTTCCAGCACTGGTTCCATTTCTTTTTCCACTTTTGTTTCAATTTTTTCATGCAGCTCTTCCATTATACTTTCAAATTTTTCAGTCACAAGTTCAGTAATTTCCTTTCGGTGCTTCTCTGATAAATCCGTGGCCAAGAGATTTAATTTCAGATTTTAACTCCTCATCTCAATCTTAATTTTCTTTTTTTCTTCTAAAGTTCATTTTTTTTCCAGTTCCACCTTTAATTCAGACTTCACTTCTTTCAATTCTTTCTTTAATTCTGCCATTTCATTGCATAAAAATTTTTTTATTTCCCAGTTCCGATTTTTTTTTCCCCGATTTTTTGAACACATCTTCAAGGGACTGTGTCCTACCTGAGGCCGAGGCTTCAGTTGGGCCTTGTTCCTGTTCAGCCATTTTTTTAAAAAATCGGAGCCTGGATTTCTCCGGTGGTGGGCTGCGCGGTGTTGACATTACGTCGCAGGCCTGCGCGTCGGTGTTGGATGGACGTCACAGACGGCATAGGCTGCCTTAAAGTCTGACCGTCTGTGGTCTGGGGGACATATATACCTAATGCGTTCGGTATAAATGAGTCCGTTCTAATTCCCCTTCATCAGTGAATTTATCTGACATAATGATATTATCCATGACCGGATCAATTCCTCCATATTCTGCTCCTATCTCACCCTCTGAAAAGCTATTCGTTCTATCCCGATACTTGAAGAAGGATTACTTTATCCTCCCACTACTGTTCCTAATTAATTTTGGCACCCATGTGGATGGAGTCTTCCTTCTAGCTCCTTGACTTCTCCTACTGTCCTCCACTTGTGGGGCAATCATCGGAGATAGAGTATCTCTCCCCAATGTCTCTACTTCAGATTTAAATTTGGGGGAACGAGCCAAAGATAATGCTGACTCCTCCCGTGTGCCCTGCTCGCAAGTTGGGCATGGTTCCTCTGAATTTGGAATGTGAGAGTTCTGTGTGAAATACTGCGGCTCTAGCTCCACTCCGAAGAATTCTGAAGTTGAGGTTTCATTGGCCTCTTTAAGAGCCGTCTCCATAGTCTCCCTTTCAAAAGATGGTACTCACTCCTGCTCCTGCTCCTGCTCCTGCTCCTGCTTCTGCTGTTGGCTTACTAGTTCTTCCTGTCCCTGTTCTGGAATGTCCCGAGAAGGATCAGTTCTATCGTGTTCTCCTCCTATTCCCAATTTACAAGCCACCAGGAGGGGGGGGGGGGGGTTCTTAGGGGGGGGGAGTGGGGGGTGGTGGGTGTGGACAGCAAAACAATCTCTTTATTTATTTTCATTTTAGTGAAGAACATTCTCCATATTCCAATTAACCAATTTCCTTCTTCACTATTCCCATATTTTTTAACGATCATTTCTATATAGTTTATTCCTATTACAGATTTTAATCTACCCAATGGCCAAAGTTCATCTTTCAAAATTGGATTTAATTCCCCAGATAATCCTCTCAGTCTATCCGCTTCATGTGGAAGCATCTCGCAAATTATCCTTACCGGGCTTTCAAATCTGTTTGATTGGTTCTTCTCAGAGACATTCCCCAATCTCGGAACAATGACCACAACACAAATGAAAAATAAAGGTTCCAGACACTAATAGCCCTGTCCCACGGTACGAGTTCATTCCAAGAGCTCTCCCGAGTTAAAAAAAAATCAAACTCGTGGTAAGCATGGAGAATGAGCGTAGCGGGTGCGTCGGAGCTTGGGGACGTCTCTTAGCGGCTCATAACGCTAATGGCAGGTACTCGGGAAGACTAGCTAATGGAAGGTAAGCATGGGAAGACTCGTGAAGAATTCTCAACATGTTGAAAAATGTCCACGAGACCCCCAAGTACCAACAAGTGGCCATTACCATAAATCTCCAAGTTCGATTCAGGGCAAACTCGGGAGAGTTCTTGGAATTAACTTGTACTGTGGGACAGGGCTTTAACACCTCTTCCAATCATTCCTTCCTCTTAGATGCCATGGTCAATAGAATCTCTCCCACACAATGGTCAATGGTCCCTCCGATTCACACTTACTCTAACAATCGCTTCCTTTCAACTGTTACCCAGTCACTCCTATTCAATCATGTGTATAGGAGGATTGCACGTGAGGTCATCGGGTCAAAGGGCATGACGCATGGAGCAGCTCAATCCATGTGGAGGACATGGCTGCCTCGGCACACACTGTTAACACACGGGACGCGTACCTTCTTACCTGTTAAAAACAGTACAATTAACCCCATACATAACAGACATTTCCCTAACCTAATAGTACAGCAGCTCAATACATTGTATTCAAACAGGACTTCTCAAGGAAGCCAACTTAGAAACATTTACCCTGATCTGCAAGAAACCCAGACAAGGCTCAACACCTCATCCAATCAACACATGGCAAAGTAGAACTCTGCAACATTATTTACAATTATTTACAAGGTGTATTTCTGTTTGCAGCCATCCAATCCATTCCATGCATTTTGCACCTAATTGACAGGGTCTGCAGATGTTCTTATTATTTTCTTGCAACTTGTATCTAGGCTCTAGACACACTGGCACCACTCCGCAGCTTGTCCCAGCTCTGCAGAGAGCAATTCCAAATTGACCATATCTCCCAGCAGGCCTGAAGCTTTTACCCCATTTTAAAGTCCGAGCCTCTCCAATTTAACCAGGATTAACAAGGTCACCAACAAATTTGCTGCGTGATGTGACGGTGACATGGCGTGATGACATATGACGCGTGGTGTTTTTTCAAGTGTCGCAACATTTTTGTCGCTACTGGATTTTGAAACTTACAAAATCTTTTGGTGACACTGATATGATGCCGGCAGTTGCCGAAAAAAATCGCCAAAGGGGATGGGCCCTTAAATCTTCTGGATCAGCCTACAGTGAGGGACCTTATCAAATGCCTTCCAGACCCCATTGGCCCTACCCCCGAACTCTCCCTCCGCTACATTGGCGACTACATCGAGGCTACCTCCTGCACCCAGGCAGAACTCTCGGACTTCAGTAAGTTTACTACCAATTTCCATCCTGCACTCAAATTCACTTGGACCATCTCCAACATTTCCCTTCCATTTCTTAATCTCACCATCTCCAACACAGGAGATAGACTATCGACAGATATCTTTAAAAAAAAAATGTTTTTAAATTTTATTAGAAGCAATTGTACAAGGATAAGATGATCGACATAGAAGTTATACAATTATTGTACAGCTTCATTTTTAACCTTATCACCTACATAGAAAAAAAAATTAAAAAAGGGAAAACAAAGAAAGAAGAAAGAAGAGAATGAAGAAAAAAAAGTAAAATACTAGAGAGCAGAAAACGACCCCTGAGCTACCAAAGGGAGTGCTGGAGAAAAGAAAAGAAAGAAGAAAAGAGAAGATGGAGATATACCTCCCCCCCCCCCACCCTCACCCATACCTGACGTCAGATAGAATTTAAATTTTGTGTTTAATCCTTCTCCCCCCGTTGTTGCAGAAAATTCAGTAAAAGGTACCCATGACCCTTAAGAAATTTGATCTGGTTTTTCCACCAAGACAAGCCTAATGTTTTCCAAATGTAGTGTCTCGGATATATCGTAATCCACATCTTCACTGTAGGGACGTTGTCTGTTTCAAAATTTGAGTATAATTTTTTTTCGCCGTCATTAAGCCCTAAATTGAGGAAACTGTTCGAAATAATCGTTAGCTTAGAGCAGAGGCCTCTGACATACCTAAATGTATCATTTTAAAATCGGTTCCAATTTAATTTTAAAGTATTTTGGAGAATGTATCAAATATCCCCTCCAGAGATTTGTAACTTTTATACAAGGAAGCGAAAGAATGGGTTATAGTCGCTACATGGAGGAGACATTTATCCACAAATAGGAGAGACGTTTGGAAGATCTTGGTCAATTTGGTCTTTGAATATAGGGGTTGAGCAGAATTTTAAAATTGTAAGCAGGAGTTGCCTAACGTTAACGTAGAGCATTAATGTAATGTTAATAAAAGGCTTCCTCCCCCATCTATCTTTTGAGATTAATAAAACCAATTCATCTTCCCATGCTCGGGCCATAAGCATTCTGAGATGGGTTGTGTGCAATTAAAAAAGGGTATGTAAATATAGGATTATAACTTACTTGTATCCGCCTAGTTCCTTTTCATGCATTCGTCCTAATATACTGGCCCATGAAATGACAGTCCTTGTGTATGGATAATTTTCACGTAGTCTTGGATTTGAAGATATCTAAAAAATTAGTTGTTTCCAAATGATATTTCTCCTGTAATTCTTGAAACAAGAGGAAAATCCCCTTCTTGTAGCGATCTCCCAGCGTTTTAATTCCTGAGTTTTTCCATTGTGCAAATGCCTTATCTAAAGTAGACGGTTTAAACGAGGGATTGTTAGCAATTGGTAAAAGGAGAGAGAAATTTCTCAATTTGAGGCTAGATTTCAACTGTTTCCAAATTTTGGTGGGTGCTATGTATTATTGGGTTTTGCTCGTACGTTGATTTCTTCAGATGTATAGGAGAGAGAAGAATCACACCTATATTAAAAGGCGAACAATCTTCCCTTTCCATTTTTAACCAGTTTACCTGTTGACATGTGTCATCCATCCTGTAGATTAAGTTTTTAATATTAGTCGCCCAGTAATAGATAAGGAAATTGGGGAGTGCTAATCCTCCATTTTCTTTAGATTTACATAAATGTCGTTTATGTATTCTGTGGGTTTTATCATCCCAAATGAAATTTGTGATAACAGAGTCTAGTTTTTTTTTTTTTAACTTTTAGCAAGATAAATTGGTATTTATTGATTGAAATAGGTTGTGAGTTGTGGAAGGAAAATCATCTTTATGGCAATTTTGTCTTCTTCCTATAAGGGAAAATGGGAGTGTTTTCCTATATTGAATGAGGGTATTTAATTTAGTAATTAATGTGGGAAATTTTTGGCCTGAAAATAGAGAGTATATTTTTCTAGGCAACATGGACTCCAAGGTATGTAACATTTCAGTGACAATTCTGAAGAGAAATTTTTTGGTAGACTGTAAAAGGGTCTTGAACTTTATTGGCATAAATATCACATTTATTATACCAGTTTATTCTATACCCTAGAAGGAAACCAAAATAGTTTCTATAAGGTTTAAACTATTTGGGATACTGACATAGAGTTGGTTAAATATAAAAGTACATCGTCTACATATCACAAAATCTTGTTATGGTATATTTATATTATATCCCCGTGCATAGCCCGGATGTATTCTTATGTTTTTTGCTAAGGGTTCTATGGCTAATGAAATAGACAATTGGTGAAAGAGCACATCCTTGTCTATTACCACCTGGATAATAGAAATTTAGTGAGCAGAATCTGATTAGTCAATATACCTGGCAGTCGGATTGTTATAGCGAGCGACAGCTTTATATCCAGGAGATAAAAATTTCTCTCCTAGTTTGGAAAATTTTCCAACACTGTAAAGAGATAGAAAACCCAATCTACTTGGTCAAATGCTTTCTGCGTCGGAAGAAATAATAGTTAAGTCTTCACTTATCGTCTGTGTGAATACATTATATTAAACAGGCATCTCAAATTATAAAAGAATGTCGCTTAGGTATAAACACGTTTGGGTCCTGGATGTAATTAAATTTACTAATGTACGAACTAGTCCTTTCTTGCCAAATGTCTTAGCTTATATTTTCTGATACTGTATTTAGAAGAGCTATTGCCTCTTATGATCCATGCTCTTCAAGATTTTTGTCTTTTTTATATCATGTAATGATTTATTTGGCTAGTTTTGTGGTTAAAGTCTGTTCTTTAAATGGCATGTATTATAAAGGCCCATAGGCATGGGAACATAAAGTCAATTAATTTTTTTATAGAATTCATTTCGTGAACCCACCTGGACCCTGGCATTTCCCCATTATTTCATGATTTTTGATAGTCTCTTCAAATCCTAATACTGTAATCTCAGCTCCTAATTCTTCTCATTCCACCTTTTAAGTGAAGGGAGTTGCAATTATCAAGAACGTTTTTGATCTTTGTGAGTTCAGCTGAAGGTTTAGGATCATATATGACTTTTGAAAGAAAATTTAGGAATTCTTTCGTTAATATCTTTGTGAAGAGTAAGCAGGTCACCTTTTTCTGATCTGTTTTTTTGAATAGTGTGATCTTTTTCCATTTTTCTCAGCTGGCGTGCCAGAAGTTTAAGCGTTTTATCACCAAATTCGAAATTTTTTTGCTTGGTGCATTGAAATAACTTAACAACTTTTGCGGAGAGGATCTGATTTAACTTGAATTTTAATGCTGCTTGCTTATTATGTTTAACAGTAGATGAATCAATCGCATTTTCTGAATCAAACTGTTTAATCTGTTTTTCTAATTCCAATTGTTCCGACCTGTTTTTTTTGTTGTTTTGATAAGCTAGATATGAAATAATGGAGCCTTAAAATATTCCCACAGTAAAGTAGGTGAAATACCAGGTGTGTCATTTGTCTCATAAAATAATTCCATCTGTTGCTTCAGGTAATCACAGCAACACAGTTAATATTTGTGGATTGAATCTCCAAAACATTTTATTGTTAAGCATTCCTTCTAGTTTTAAGGAAAAGGTTAATGGACAATGGTCAGAAATGATGTTATTATGATATTTAGGTTTGATTGTAAAATGGATCAGTTTTGCATCCACCAGAAAATAATCAATTTGTGTATACGTTTTGTGAACCCCTGAATAAAAAGAGTATTCTCTTCCGGATGGGTTGGCAATCCTCCATACATCGGTTATGTTTGTGTTTTTTATGTAAGTATTTAAAAGTTTGCTGGATTTTGATTTTGAAGTGTTTCTCCTTTGCTGTAAATATTTATCCAAATAAGGATCTAATACACAATTGAAGACTCCTCCAATTAACAAATATTGCTGACTCGAGTCTGAAATTATATTGATTATTTTGTTAAAAAATTGTGAGTTATCAAAATTAGCATAGATATTCACCATAGTAAGTGGGGTTGAGTGTAGTTCCCCAGATACTATAATGTACCTACCTTCCTTATCGGCTATAGTGGATTTGTGTTTAAATGGTGCATCTTTACGAATTAGAATTGCAGTACCTCTTGCTTTAGAAAGAAAAGTAGAATTATATAATTGACCAATCCAGTTAGCCTTCAGCCTGCTATGAGCTCCATCTTTAAGATGCGTCTCCTGTAAAAATATTATATCAGTATTAATAGATTTTAAATGGGCTAAAATCTTGCCCCTTTTAATTGGCTCATTAACGCCTCTGACATTCCAACTACAAAATGTAATTCCTGCAATTTTCCTAGTGGTGTAGTCTTGCATTTTAAAGCTTACATGGTTTCCTTTGTTTCAAATCCAATATTTAAAATGAGGCTTTTAATTGCTGGGTGGGTGAGCCCTATTCCTATCCCCTGCAGTTATCTCCAAGAAAAAAGCGCAGTAACAAGAATAGATAAGCTATCGAGTAGAAAAACTAAAAGGTGAAAAAAAAGACAACAGAAATTGCAGCATAAAGACATGCTACTAGTGAATACCACCCCATGGTGGTGTAATTCATGTTAACTTCCGTAGATGTTAATATCAAATAACTCCGCTCCTTAAACGGGTAAGACATTTTTAAAAATAGACTGAACAGAACAGAATAATAAAAACAATATGTAAATTCGTCAAGGAATCAATATTCCCAAAAGTTTAAATATCTTTTTGTACACTAAGTAAATAAGTGGATATGTGGTATTTAGGTTAATATGTAAGACATATTAAATAGCTTAGTGATATTAATATGTATAACTATGAGCCGGTTCAAAGTTGATGAACTTATAGTAGGAATCAGTTAGTTCCACCTGCAGTTGTGCAGACAAAGCAGCCTCTCTCTCTCTCCCTCCCTCTCTGCCACCCTCTACCTCCCACACATTCCAGTGCAATCTCTAAACTTCCCCAAAACTTGCCACAACTTACTCAATACCCATCACTTACTCAACCCCCCTCTCTCTCTTTACCTCTGCCCACTCCCTGGCACCCTCACCTTCCCCCGTCACTCCTTACACTCCCCAAACTTTCCGTGACTTCCCCTAACTAATTCTCACTTGCGAAGGCTCTCTATAACTCTCCCACGTTCCCTCTTCTGCCTCTACCTCTAACTCTCTACTGCTCTACCCCTCCCTTTCTCTGCCATATCACTCTTGCTCTGTCATGCAATCTGTCAAGTTCTATATTTAACGTTTTAATCGATTTTGTATCGGCAGCTTAATAACAGCATATTAAGTATGAACACATTGTAAAATCACACCATAAATCTGGTAACTCTGATAAGTCTGGTAATTAAATATTGGATATTAAATTAATATACAAGACTTATTGCGTAACTTATTAGTATTATTATATTCGTATATTAAATAAGCTATTAAGTGGATCAGTCAGAGAGCCTGTAACAGGTTGTTGATGCAGCTGTAGTTTAACTAGACAAAGCAATCTCTCTCTCTCTCCCTCCCTCTCTGCCTGCCTCTGCACCCCACGCATTTCCAATTCGATCTCTGAACTTCTCCCAGACTTAGCAGAACTTACACAATATTTCTCAGCACTTACCCACATTCTCTCTTTAACACAGTATAAATGCATACAATATAAAAGAATTATAAGCCCGGTATGAACCCTAACCCTTTTTATAACCACTATATAAGTGGATACAGATAGAATGAGTTAAAAAGACAGTATGACTTCAGGGTAAATGGAATATAGTCCTCTTGATTGGCATCATAAGATAAGCTCGATGTGGCTTCGTGACATAACTAGATAATATAGTTACTTATCCTTGGCAATGTCTTGGGCGAACTTGAATGCTTCCTCAGAATCGGTAAAGAATCGTTCAGTCTCTTTATAAGTAAGTCTCAGTTTGGCTGGTTACATTAGACCGTATCTGAGATCTTATATGTCCCTCAGAATGACTCACCTTGGTAAAGAGTGCTCTTTTCTTGACAACTTCGGCTGGATAATCTCTGAAGATTCGTATGTTAACCCCTTCGAAGATTTCTGGTGTTTGTAGCTTTCTTCATGATGTCTTCTAAAACGGAGGAATGGTGTATCTTCAGAATCAGCTGCCTCGGTTGCGCTGCGGGTCCTGGTCGGGATCTCAGAGCTCTATGCGCCCGATCCAGTTTGGGTTTTTCATCCAGGTTAAGTAAATCTTGGAGTAATTGAGCCGCAAAATCACGAGGGTCTTTACCATGTTTTTTTCCTTCCTTTCCCCAACAATTCTTAAATTCTGGCGTTTAGAATGCCCTTCCAGGTCAAGACTTTTTTTAGTCATCTTGGCAAGTTGCCCAGAAACACGCTCCAATTCCTTCTTCATTCTGTGTGTTGTTTCAGTATTTTCGGTAGTAGCAGATTCCAATTGCCGAATAGCTTCGCTGTGTTGTTTTGAAGTAACGAGAATGGGTCCCAACATACTACTGATATCAGTTTTGATCCGTTTAATTTCCCCCCTCAAAGAGGAATTCACCTCCTCTATACCGAATTGTATCGTCGATCTTTCCACATATTTCTGCTCTACCAGCAGCAATGTCCAACTTTACAACAGCAAGTTGCTCACCCAGTTTTGTATCCAGCTTTTCAAGTTTCTCATCCAATAAAGCTTTAATATCTTCCACCAAAGCTTGTCGATGTTTTCTCTTGCTCCATACTCAAAGTCGAGACTTCTTCTTCAGAACCTCCTCTCTTTCCACTTGATGTTTTTTTCCGTGTTGCTTTAAGTCCCTTAAGAAGTATGGGAAGTGTGGGAAGATTTCTTTTCGGGTACCGGTCATTTAAAATACCGGAGTCGATTTCCGATGACGTCACCTACGTGACAACAAGCATCTGCCGGTAAGCGTTTTTCTTCAGTCTGTTTTTATTATTTTCGGCCGTTTTTTAACGATTTTAACGGAGCTGAGCTAAATGGCGCACACCTCAAGTCGCCATTGACAGATATCTATTATAAACCTACAGACTCGCACAGCTATCTAGACTACACCTCTTCCCACCCTGCCTCCTACACAGATTCTATCCCCTACTCACAGTTCCTCCGTCTACGTCCAAGATGGTGTTCTGTACCAGGACATCCGAGATGTCCGCAGTCTTTGGGGAACAGGGGTTCCCCTCTTCCATCATAGGTGAGGCCCTCACAGGGGTCTCCTCAGTACCTCGCTCTTGCTCCCCTCCCCCATCTCAAGAGGGACAGAGTCTCTTTACCTTTCACCACATCAGCTGTCGCATATAGCACGGAATCCCCCGACAATTTCACCACCTCCAACGGGATCCCACCACTAGCCACATCTTCCCATCTCCACCTTTCTACTTCGTGCAGAGACCATTCCCTCTGCAACTCCTCGGTTCCCACCCAAACCACCATCTCCCCAGGTACCTTCCCCTGCAACTGCAACTGCAGAAGATACAACACCTGGAACTCTTCCCTCTACTCCATTTAAGGACCCCGACAGTCCTTTCAGATGAGGCAGAGGTTCACTTGCACCTCCTCCAACCTCATCTACTGTATCTGCTGTTCCAGGTGTGGACTCCTATACATCAGAGAGACCAAGCACAGGCTCAGCGATCATTTCATTGAACACTTCCGCTCAGTCCACCTAGGCCCGGTTGCTACTTTAACTCGCGCTCCCATTCACACACTGACCTTTCTGTCCTGGGCCTCTACCACTGTCAGAGTGAGGACAAACACAAATTGGAGGAACAGCACCTCATTTTTCGCTTGCACAGCTTACAACGCAGCAGTATGAATATTGATTTATCTAACTTCAAGTAACCCATGCTTTCCCTCTCTCTCCATCCCTCCCTCACTCTACTCTGACTAGTTTCACTGTCCTTCTGATTAATTTTACTGAGTGTATGCCTCCTTGTCACCTTCTAGCAAACAATGATCTATCCTACACTTTCCTCGATCCACCTCATTTGATGTCTAATTTTCACACCTAACCTTTCTTTATCTCTGTGTCCCCCTCTCCCCTGGCTCTCAGTCTGAAGAAGGGTCTCGACCTGAAATGTCAAAGATTCTTTCTCTCCGGAGATGCTGCCTGTCCCGCTGATTTATTCCAGCATTTTGTTTTTATCTTACTAAAATCCATGTTTGGTGGTTTAAATGGACTGATGAATTTTCCTTCCATTATATAAGGAGTTATTTAGAAATTGTCCATGTTATTTACATTTGTTATCCCTTAGTAGCATAGATCTATTGTGAATATTTTATGAGAAAATGATAGATATTTATATAACTATCCTCAGAAAGAACAAAAGCTGAAATGGGGTGCTTATGAGAAAGATGCTTTAAGGAATGGGATACTATGACATTTGCAATAGTTCTAATTTAATATACATATTATAAACAAATTTATCTCATCTGACGTGCTACGGAGATTTAACAAGTTCATCAGGAAGGCTGGCAGCATCCTGGTGGCGGAGTTGGATTCATGGGAGGTGGTCTTGGAGGGGAGGATGCTCCTCAAACTGCGGAGCACCTTGGACAATACAGATTGCTCCCTCCATGACACACTGGTCAACCATCAGCAACAAACTGGTCCCACACCACAGTTCAGTAGACACTCAGTGTGTTCAGTTGATTCACAGCTCAGACAGATTCATGACCTCTCCCTCCCCCATCTTGCAGAGACTGAGCCACACCCACACTTCCAAGTTTTATAATCCCCCCATCCCACCAGAAGGGGCGTGGCCTTCATGGCGTGATTGACAGGAAAGAGATTCTCAGCATTTTGTAAACACTAATAACACTTTTATTTTTCATTGATGGGAAGAATCCTCTGCACCTGATGAGCGGATGGGGACAGATTAAGATGGCCAAAAATCACAGCCGTATGTGGTAGCGTTTTATCTAAAATCAATGTACAGTGCAAACAGGAAGTTGTCAAGTTTAGACTTTTAATCATTTGCCATTTCAAACCAACCACCTCCAGCAGCCATTTGCTGTGCTTTACTTCAAACCAACCACCACTAACAACCATTTCCTGTGCTTTATTTCAAAGCAAGCAGCACCAACCATTTGCTGTGCATTATTTCAAACCAACCACATTTTCATTTTCAAACCACATTAATGGCACTCAAGGTCAGTAAAACCACACTCACAGTTTAGTAGATATGTGTTCAGTGTTATTCACAGCTCAGACTGAGAGACGTGACCCTCTCGCTCCCCCATCTTGCAGAGACTGACTGAGGCACTCAACACTTCCTGGTGGCTGTGTGAACTGTGAATAGGATGCTATGAGCATGCAGGGTGACTTGGACAGGTTAGATGAGTGGGCAGATGCATTGCAGATGCAGTTTAATGTGTATAAATGAGGGGGGTGGAGGTGTGGTTCAGTGTGTGACTCGGAAGTGTGGGTGTGGTTCAGTCTCCGCAAGATGGGGGAGGGAGAGGTCATGACGCTGTCTGAGCTGTGAATCAACTGAACACACTGAGTGTCTACTGAACTGTGAGTGTGGTGTTTATGTGGTGTTTTGTGTGGTTATATGGTAGTTTCACCCTGCTTGAAATGGTATGAACCTGCATTTGAATGTGGTGGCCTTACAGCCTGCATGAAATGGTATGAAACTGCATTTGAATTTGGTGGCCTTGCACCCTGCTTGAAGTGGTATGAAACTGCACTTGAATTTGGTGGCCTTGCACCCTGCTTGAAGTGGTAGGAAAATGCACTTGAATTTGTTTTCCTTGCACCCTGCTTGAAGTGGTATGAAACTGCACTTGAATTTGGTGGCCTTGCACCGTGCTTGAAGTGGTCGGAAGCTGCACTTGAATTTGGTGGCCTTGCACCCTGCTTGAAGTAGTAAGAAACTGTACTTGAATTTGGTGGCCTTGCACCCTGCTTGAAATGGTAGGAAACTGCATTTGAATTTGGTGGCCTTGAACCCTGCTTAAAATGGAATTTCAAGGAATAGGTAATTGCCTGCCCACCAGCCGTGAGTGAGCTGCCAGCACTTCAGGCTTGAGTGACTGAGCTGCCACCCCAAGAATCCATTTGGCCCACAATGTCCATACTAGCCCTCTGGAAACCAGTCCCTTCATCCACAACACCCATACTAGCACTCCAGAACCCCCCCCCCCCTGGCCACCAATATTGGAATTGGTGGAGAGGTGGAATATTGAGTTGGAGGACCAGCCCTCCCCTGTGATCTGGTCCCACTTAGTCTAGTATATATTGTAAATAGCTGCGGTCCCAGCACCGATCCTTGCAGTACTCCATCAGTCTCTGCAAGATGGGGGAGGGAGAGGTCATGACTCTGTCTGAGCTGTGAATCAACTGAACACACTGAATGTCTACTGAACCGTGAGTGTGCTGTTTATGTGGTGTTTTTGTGGTTTTATGCTAGTTTCACCCTGCTTGAAATGGTATGAACCTGCATTTGAAAGTGGTGGCCTTACAGCCTGCATGAAATGGTATGAAACTGCATTTGAATTTGGTGGCCTTGCACCCTGCTTGAAGTGGTATGAAACTACACTTGAATTTGGTGGCCTTGCACCCTGCTTGAAGTGGTAGGAAAATGCACTTGAATTTGGTGGCCTTGCAAACTTGCTTGAAGTGGTACAAAACTGCTCTTGAATTTGGTGGCCTTGCACCCTACTTAAAGTGGTCAGAAACTGCAGTTGAATTTGGTGGCCTTGCACCCTGCTTGAAGTGGCATGAAACTGCACTTGAATTCGGTGGCCGAGCACCCTGCTTGAAATGGCATGAAACTGCACTTGAATTTGGTGGCCTTGCACCTGCTTGAAATCACATGAAACTGCACTTGAAATTGCTGGCCTTGCACCCTGCTTGAAGTGGCATGAAACTGCACTTGAGTTTGGTGGCCTTGCACCTTGCTTGAAGTGGTAGGAAACTGCACTTGAGTTTGGTGGCCCTGCATCCAACTTGAAGTGGTAGGAAACTGCACTTGAGTTTGGTGGCCCTGTACCCTGCATGAAGTGGTAGGAAACTGCACTTGAGTTTGGTGGAATTGGACCCTGGTTGAAGTGGTATGAAACTGCACGAGTTTGGTGGACTTGCACCCTACTTGAAGTGGTATGAAACTGCATCTGAATTTGGTTGCCTTGCACCCTGCTTGAAGATGAAACTGTTGAATTCGATGCTTGATTGAACTTTGGTGGCCTTGCACTCTGCTTGAAATGGTAGAAATGCCCTTGCCCATGTGAATTTCAAGGAATAGTGTAATTGCCAGCCCACCAGGCGGGTCTGCCAGCTCTTAGTCTAGCCCCCCTAAACCAGTCCCTCATCCATTGTAAAATAGCTGCGGTCCCAGTCTAGAGTATAATTAAAATAGCGGTCCAGCGATCCTTGCAGTACACCATTAGTCACTGCCTACTGCCATTCTGAAAGGGCGGGGCAACCCGTTAATCCCTACTCTTTGTTTCTGTCTGCCAACCAATTTTCTATCCATGTCAGCACCCCCCCCCCCCCCCTCACCCCCCCAATAGTATGTGCTATAATTTTGCCCACTAATTTCCTATGTGGGATCTTATCAAATGTTTTATGAAAGTCCAGGTACACTACATAAACTGGCTCTCCCTTGTCCATTTTCCTCGTTACATCCTCAAAAAATTCCAGAAGGTTAGTGAAGCATGATTTTCCCTTCATAAATCCATGCTGACTCGGACCGATCCTGCTACTGCTATCCAAATGTGCTGCTATTTCATCTTTTATAATTGACTCGAGCATCTTCCCCACCACCGATGTCAGGCTAACTGGTCTATAATTCCCTGTTTTTTCTCTCCCTCCTTTCTTACAAAGTGGGATAACATTACCTACCCACCAATCCACAGGAACTGATCCTGAATCTATAGAACATTGGAAAATGATCACCTATGCGTCCACGATTTCCAGAGCCACCTCCTTAAGTATCCTGGGATACAGCCCATCAGGCCCTGGGGATTTATCACTTCAGTCCCATCAGTCCACCCAAGACCAATTCCTGCCTAATGTGCATTTCCTTCAGTTCCTCCATCACCCTAGATTCTTTGGCCACTAGTACATCAGGGAGATTGTGTGTGTCCTCCTTAGTGAAGACAGATCCTAAGTACCTGTTCAATTCGTCTGCCGTTTCTTTGGCCTTAACTAATTTTTTCTTCTCCACATACCTAAAGAAGCTTTTACTATCCTCCTTTACATTATTGGCTAACTTACCTTCGTACCTCATCTTTTCTCCCAGCATTGCCTTTTTAGTTATCTTCTGTTGCTCTTTAAAAGTTACCCAATCCTCTAGCTTCCTGCTCATCTTTGCTATGTTATACTTCTCTTTTATTTTTATACTGTCCCCGTATCAGCCACGGTCGCCCCTTACGCCCTTGGAATCTTTCTTCCTCTTTGGAATGAACTGCACCTTCTGTATTATTCCCAGAAATATCTGCCATTGTTGTTCCACTATCATCCCTGCTAGGGTATCTTTCCAATCAACTTTGGCCAGCTCCTCCCTCATGGCTCCATAGTCCCCTTTATTCAGCTGTAATACTGGCACCTCCTATTTACCCTTCTCCCTCTCAAATGGTAGATTAACACATCATATTATGGTCACTACCTCCTTGGGGTCCTTTTCCTCAAGTTCCCTTATTAAATCCGGTTCATTACACAACTCAAAATCCAGAATTGCCTTCTCCCTGTTAGGCTCCAGTGCAAGCTGCTTTAAGAATCCATCACAGAGGCATTCCACAAACTCCCTTCCTTTGGTTCCAGTACCAACCTGCTTTTCCTAGACTACATGCATGTTGAAATCTCCCATAACAACCGCATCATTACCTTTGCGACATGCCAATTTAAACTTTTGATTCAACTTGCACCCTATATCCAGGCTACTGTTTGGGGGTCTGTAAACTCCTATTAGGGTATTTTTACCCTTACAATTCCCCAGTTCTATCCATACTGACTACTGATGCAAAGCAAGAATTTCATTGTCCTATCAGGGACACATGACAATAAACTCACTTGAACTTGAACTTGAACTTGAACATCTCCTGATTCTATGTCACCCCTCCCAAGGGACTGAATTTCATTTCTTACCAACAGAGCTACCCCACCTCCTCTGCCTGTCTGTCTTTTCGATAGGACGTATACCCTTGAATATTCTGTTCCCAGCCCTGGTCCTCTTGCAGCCACGTCTATAATTCCCACAACATCAAACTTGCCAATTTCTAACTGAGCCTCAATCTCATCCACTTTATTTCTTATACTTCGCGCATTCATATACAGCACGTTGACCGGTATTCATCTCCCCTCTCACACTGGCCACTATTGGCCCTGACCTTACTCTCTTATCTCTCCTCGAACTTTCCTTCCCATTAATTCTGGAGTTTTTTGTAACTTTTCCTGCACTCACTTCCTCTTTAACACCATCTTTATACCCCAATTTGTCAATCCCTCCCCCCCGCTATTTAGTTTCCACCCACATGTGTAGCACTAGAAAACCTGCCTGCCAGAGCGTTGGTTCCCCTCCAGTTAAGGTGTAACCCGTCTCTTTTAAAAATGTCACCCATTCCCCAGAGGAGATCCCAGTGGTCTATAAAGCTAAATCTTTGCTCCCTGCACCAGCCTCCCAGCCACACATTCAGATCCCCTATTTCCCTGTTCCTGCTCTCACTAGCACGGGGTACTGGAAACAATCCAGAGATAACCATCCTAGAAGTCCTGCTTTTCAGTCTTCTTCCTAACTCTCTAAACTCACGTTGCAGAACCTCCTTCCTCCTCTTCCCTACGTTGTTTGTGCCAACGTGCACAACTACTGCCGGCTGTTTGTTAAGCCTGGGTAGATTGGAGAGGCTAGGACTTTAAATTTGGGTAAGAGCTTTAGGGCTGCTGGGTGATTTGGTCAATTTGGAAGTGCTCTCTGTGGAATTGGGACAAGCTGCAACGTGGTGCCACTTTCTCTAGTGCCTAGATTCAAGCGGCAGGAAGGGAATGGGAACTTCTGCAGACCCTGTCAATTACGTTCAAAATGCACAGAATGCATTGGATGACTGCAAACCAGACATACACTTTGTAAATAATTGTAAATAATGTTGCAGAGTTTCACTTTGCCTAATGTTGATTGGATGAGGTATTGAGCCTTGTCTGGTTTTCTTGCAGATCAAGGCAAATGTTTGCTTCCCTGAGAAGCCCTGTTTGAATACAATGTATTAGCAGCTGTCTTATTGGGTTAGGGAAATGTCTGTTATGTATGGGGTTAATTGATATCTGTAATGGGATTGTAAAGAGACCACCCCCATGTGGTTCGGCTCCTTATGGTCCGGGGACATATAAAAGTCTGCTGCCACGAGGTCCTGCATCAATTTTCTGGGAGAGCGCTTAGGACTACGTGACCTTCTGGAGTGTCTCTGTTTGAGCGAGGCCTAGAGGGCCTGAACAGGCAGATACAAGGATCAAACCCGCTGTAGTTACGTACAATGGTGGGAACTGTAATAGTGTTTTCATAAAATAAAGATTAGTTGATCAAGCGCTTGATTCAGTGGTTTTTGAATGAAACTAGATTGGGGGGAAGCAGAAAGAGCAATTTACATGTTCACCTTCCCTCTCGAGGATGTTCTGATGTTGGTTCATGATATCTTGAACCCTAGCACCAGGGAGGCAATAGACCATCCTTGAGACTCGCCTGCCACCACAGAATCTTCTGTCCGCACCTCTGACAATGGAGTCACCCACCACTATAGCTCTGTCCGAAGTCGGTCTATGTTTTCTGAATCTCACAGCAATCAGTTGTTATTCTGTACCTGTGTTTATCCTCAGCTGTTATTTGTAAATCAAAAGTAGAAAAAGCAGTAAATGCTCAGCAGATCAGGCTGCATAAGTGAGAAAAAATGTAACATTTTGGGATTGTGACTAAAATTAGAATTTTTGGATTATTGTAGATTATTTGTATTACTTTGTAAAGAAGGATTTTAAGGAACTCCAATTAATGATTAGGCTAGGACAGTAATCACTAAAAAAAATGTTAGAACTAAACTGCCTTCTCACCAAGTCTGGGGAACAACCATTTCATTCTACGCTCACAGATACCACAATCTGGAACAACCGCTAAGAAAGCTTTCAGGTTTGGAAACAGGGATCAAAGAAGTTCCACGTTGCATGTAAGATAATTTGTGACATCAGCTCGATCTTTTGTGATTGTCCATTGATTCCCCTGCCTGAACATTCCCACAACCATGAACCCATGTTACCATTTCTGTAAGCAACAACATTCTGGATGAATGCAATGGGTCAGGCAGCATCTCTAGAGAGAATGGACGGACAGCATTTTGGTTTGGACCCTTCTTCAGATTGAGGGAGTTGGGGGGAGAGCAAGCTGGAAAAGAGAGGCGTGGGTGGGGAAAGACTGGCAGGTGATCGCTGGATACAGGTGAGGGGAAGGTGATTGACAGATGACAGACACAAAAGGCTGGAGTAACACAGCGGGTCAGGCAGCATCTACATTTCCTCCCTGCATGTGATTAACAAATGTGTGGAGTAGCTGACAGAGGCTAGAAGTGAAAAGGAGTGGCAGATAAGTAAAGAAGGGGAGTAAAATATAAATCCAGAAGGTAAAATATAGGTGGGAGAGGGGAATACAAGAGAAATATGGGAAGGGGATGGGAAAACAGCTTGTGGAGGAGGGAAAAGGAGCCGCGTGACTAGAGTGGTGGGAGATGCTGTGAGAAATATGTTGGGTGGGAGTGGGCGAAACAGAGGGTAGAACAAGAATGTATTACTTGGAGAGTTCAATGGTCAAACCGAAGATAGACACCAAAAGCTGGAGTAACTCAGAAAGTCAGACAGCATCTCTGGAGAAAAGGAATAGGTGACATTTCGGGTCGAGATCCTTCTTCTGACTCAAAAGTCAGGGAAAGGGAAACAAGAGATGTAGACGGTGATGTCGAGAGATTTAGAACAAATGAATGAAAGATATGCAAAAAGTAACGATGATAAATGAAACAGGCCATTGTTAGCTGTTTGTTAGGTGAGAACGAGTACAGACAATGAGACTCAGCAAGACAACTTTGAAGCTGGTATGACTTGCGTGGGGGAGGGATGGAGAGAGAGGGAATGCAGGGGTTACTTGAAGTTAGAGAAATCAAAATTCATACCACTGGGTTGTAAGCTGCCCAAGCGAAATATAAGGTGTTGTTCCTCCAATTTGCATTTGGTCTCACTAACAATGTAGGAGGCCTTGGACAGAAAGGTCAGTGTGGGAATGGGAAGGGGAATTAAAGTGTTAGCAATCTGGAGATCAGGTTGGTCCAGGCAGCCTGAGTGAAGGTGTCCAGCGAAACGATCGCCCAGTCTACGTTTGGTCTTGCTGATGTATAAGAGTCCACACCTTGAACAATGGATACAGTAGATTAGGTTGGAAGAGGTGCAAATGAACGTCTACCTAACCTGAAAGGACTTTTGGGGTCTCTGGACAGAGTTGAGATATAGGGAGGGGCTTGTGTTGTATCTTCTGCGGTTGCTGGGGAAGGTACCTGGGGAGGGGGTGGGTTGGGTGGGAAGGGATGAGTTAAGAAAGGGGAGGGATGTGTCAGAGAGTGAATTTGAAGTCAAGTGGAAAAGGTACAGAGAAGATTTCTGAGGATGTTGACAGGACTAGAGGGTCTGAGCTATAGGCAGAGGTTGAAGAGGCTAGGACTCTATTCCTTGGGCCGCAGAAGGATGAGGGGTGCTCTTATAAAGGTGTATAAGGTCATGAGAGGAATAGATTGGTTAGACGCATGGAGTCTCTTGGTGTAGAGTAGGTGAATTCAGAGTAGGTGAATCGAGGACCAGAGGACACAGGTTTAAGGCGAAGAAGAAAAGATTTTATAGGAATCTGATGGGTAACCTCTTCACGCAAAGGGTGGTAGACGTATGGAACAAGCTGCCAGAGGAGGTAGTTGCGCCAGAGACTATCCCAACATATAAGAAACAGTTGGACAGGAACGGCCTGTTTCCACAGTGTATCACTCTATGACTCATGGTGGGATTGCTTTGAGGATGATGCGTTCGATGCAAATGCTAGTGGGGTGATAGACAAGGACTAGGTGAATTCTATTCATGTTTCATTAGGGGGGAGGGAGAACCAGAGCACAACACATGGGAGTTCCTTCCTACACAGAGGAGACACAGGTGAGAACTCCATCCACAACAGCAGGGCAGGGGGATCATGTTTAGTGAAGAAAAAGGACAGGATACCATTGAGTTGAAATCTTAATCTTGGGAGCAGATGCACCAGAGCTGGAGAAATTGAGTAAGAATGGCGGCCACACAAGAGGCGGGGTAGGAGGAGGTATAGTCAAGGTAGATCCTCAATTCTCAATAAAAAGCATTACGACTTTCCCCAATTACATGCCTAACATGCAAGCATATTGAAACCAAATCCTGATTTTTAATCTTCAAAAATCGCACGTTTAGCATGGATTGTTCATATTATGATTTCAGACATGATGCATAAACTCCGGGAGAAGTTTGAGTGGACTTGGGCAATTTCAGACCGACTTCAAGCGACAAGCGCAGCGGGGGATTCCCGGCCACATGTAGAAGCGGCTCCTTCAGGCGCTCACATCTTGCTGCCGTCCCTTGATCGCGTTTAATTTCTGAGCAGCCGAACCAGGTAGCAGGAGGATTAAAAAAATCGACCCAGCGGAGAAGAGCTTCGCACTCTTCTCACTTCCGATCAACTCCGGGACGGCGCACTCCAGTAACCTGAGTCTGGCCGCAGCCAGGCCATCGATCACATTAAACCATCCCGCCGGTCCCCTCGCCGCCGCTCAACTTCGCTCTTCCGCCTTTTTTGTTTTTGTTTCCTCCTTGTTTTTATCCTTTCGCTGCCTTTTAGTTTCAGTTTTTTTTTTATGTCAGTGGTCGGATGTACCTGCGCTTTGTGCTGGGACAGCTCTGTGCCGCTGAATGGCCATGTTGATCGTGTTGACCACCTCCCCGTGTTGAATGAACATCTCATCCATCATCGTCCTTTTCCATCACCCTGCCCATCCGCGGGGGTTAGACATTAGTTGTGGAGTTGTTTGGAGACCCGGCGGTGTTTGGCAGGAGGGGAGGGGGTGGTGCTGGCCGACGGGAACAGCCCAGTCGCGTTTCCCCGCCAAGGCTGGAGTTTGGCGGCGGTGGCTGGCCTGGCGGAGTGGGGAGTCTCCGTGTGGCGCCCTGGTTATGGAGTAGACCGGAGGGACCCGATCTCCTCCGCCTTCCCTCCCTCCCCCCCTCACCGGGACCGAGCACTTGCTTGTTTGCCGTGGCGGGGAGTTCCATCATTTCAGGTCAGTGGTGTTCGTCCTCTTAACGCGAGGCTCTCGCCGCTGCCACATCCTGAGCGGGATCGGCCGGGCGACGCGACTTCACGGCGAGTCAGCGCTCTGGCCGTAGAGTCTCCACAGATACGGCGGCTCCAGGTACCGGGGCGGTCTAGGGCTGCCATCAATTGTAGGGTCACGTCCGCTGCATGACCAAGATCAGACAGGTAACTAGATTGACTTTTTTTTTTGCTCGCCAAAAGGTGACAATCAGCAGATTTCCCGTGAGACGTTATTGATAAATATGTGCCAGACTTTAAAGTTTGCGCTTACTATGTGTTTTCACTGGATGTGTGTGCAAAAAAAAAAAAATCAGAATTCAAAGCCACCTCGCCTTCAGAGCGGCGATCTTGCTCTTTGCAGCCGGAGCCGTCAAATAGTAACAGTAAAACGTTATGATGGATGCGGCGGGCAGCGTCGCCGCCGGTAAGTTGCCGGGTTGGCCGCAGCTGCTGTCACTTGCGACCGCGGCTGACTGAGCAGCGAGCGGTCTCTTCCCCTGCCTTCCTCCCGCTGGAATATTCGCCCAGCTCATTCGTATCGCAGGACTTCGAGGACCTTGTCGTTACTGGGGCAGGGCATATTGCCAGTATCTTTGATATTGCCTTATATTTTCTGATTTACCTTGGAGTGGACGTGCGCGGTAACCCGAACATTTTTTTAGCTGCGTTGCTCAGCTCGCATTGGCTTTAAAAAGATTAGTCACGGCCGGTGAACAGGTTGGATTTTTCATTTATCGGTAATGTGGTGTGTGGCACTGACCTGCTGCTGTCTTCTTAAGTTTACCGTGCGCTGTGAGTGATTAGTGACAAGAGTTGACACTTAACACAGAAAATAAAGGACATTGCAATTTCCTTTCTCGTTTCAGCATTTTTTTTCAAATTCCACTTAGTGTTGAAATATTAAACAGCTGTTGAGCTGTCATTGCTTTTAATCCAATTCTATTTAAAGTCACCCTCGCCCCCCCATCACAAAAACCCTTAAATTGTGACCCTAACTGGTTACTTTATTTGTAAGCTTTCTCTGAATCAGAAAACCCAGTTTCCTCCCTGTCCTTCCCTTTAGAGTTTTTTTAGTCAGAGTCAATTTTAGATCTGTTGTGGCTGATGTTGTATTTATTTTATGAATTTAAGTTTATTGATTTAGTATCATCAAAATGGATGGGTGAAATGAGATTCATGATGCCTTTGTGAAAGGAAGTATTTTCCAAGGCTCTTTATCAATGCACCTTTAAGCCTGAGTTGACAGGTCTGTGACTGTACTCTTCTTGTCCTAGTTGAAGATGCTGTGACTGTGAGGAATGTCCTTAAGAAATCCCTGTCATGGCCCCTGGGATTGCCTCCTCACCACTCATCACCTGCTGCCTACTTTCCGTCACTCTGTGCTGCCTCTATTCCATGTCTCAGTCTCAAGAAGATGTTACAAGTGGGCCTGAGTCATTGCCCGCGGTCACTGGTCCTACAGCCACCTCTGAATATTCATATCCAGATTACAGAGGCAAAGGCTGCGTGGATGAAAATGGATTTGTGTATGAAATTGGAGAGGAGTTCACTCCGGGACCTGCTGCTTGCCCCTGTGTCTGTACTGATGATGGACCATTGTGTGTCAAGCCTGACTGTCCTAGCCTACATCCGCGTTGTATCCGTGTGGACACCACCCGCTGTTGCCCGGAGTGCAAGGAAATAAAGAAATATTGTGAATTTCGGGAAAAGAAATATAAACAATTGGAGGAATTCAGGGTAAGAGAGCAACACTTGTTTTCACCCGCTGTCTGTTCTTAAATTTTGATTTTCAAACTTTCTTTTCCCATGTTCCTACATTAAAAAAATATTATTTATTATTTTATCGCTTATTTCTGCATCTATTTTCTCCATTTCTTTCCTGGCTCAAACTGAGATTTAGCTGCTGGCCAGCCTATTGTACTATGCACCTGGATCCATTATTCATGTGACCATGACTTGGTAGCCTAATCGATTATAGCCAAGTGCAATCCATCTTCAGTCAGCATCTCAACATGTAGTTTCTAGGGAAAGTCATATGATTTGATGAACAGTTTGATCCTCAGAAGCAGAAGTGACAATTACGGTAACTTTACCATTGCCAAATTGTTAAATGTTTTTTCTATAGCGGTAAATAAGTAATGCCATAGAAGCCAATTAATTGATGCTGATTGTACAAGTACCGAATCAAATGGAATCAAATGAAATCACCAGAATTACCTGGAGAATTGAGCTGCACATATGCCAGCTAAATCGACTCCTACCTGGAGCACATTAATGAAAACGTCTTCAATTAAACCAGCTCTGGTCTGATTGGCGAACATGCATGTCCTATCAATTGCAAATTCCAGAGAACTGTTTTAGTTGGTTCGGCTAAATAAAGATTATACTAGCTGTCAGAACAGTCAATTAACCTAAATTGTTTCTTTGTCTCTGAATGGCAAATCTAGGACATTAGGTAGAATGAACATAGGCCTACAGTGGCTTGCAAAAGTATTCATACCCCTTGAACTTTTCCACATTTTGTCACGTTACAACCACAAACGTAAATGTATTTTATTGGGATTTTATGTGATAGACCAACACAAAGTAGCGCATAATTGTGAAGTGGAAGGAAAATTATACATGGGTTTCAAATCTTTTTACAAATAAAAAACTGAAAAGTGTGGCTTGCAAAAGTATTCAGCCCCCTTTACTCTGATACCCCTAAATAAAATCCAGTGCGACCAATTGCCTTCAGAAGTCACCTAATTAGTAAATAGAGTCCACTTGTATGTAATCTAATCTCAGTATAAATACAGCTGTTCTGTGAAGGCCTCAGAGGTTTGTTAGAGAACATTAGTGAACAAACAATGTTCCTTGGGCATCATGAAGCCCAAGGAACACACCAGACAGGTCAGGGATAAAGTTGTGGAGAGGTTTAAAGCAGGGTTAGGTTATAAAAAAAATATCCCAAGCTTTGAACATCTCACGGAGCACTGTTCAATCCATCATCCGAAAATGGAAAGAGTATGGCACAACTGCAAACCTACCAAGAAATGGCCGTCCACCTAAACTGACAGGCCGGGCAAGGAGAGCATTGATCAGAAAAGCACCCAAGAGGCCAATGGTAACTCTGGAGGAGCTGCAGAGATCCACTGCTCAGGTGGGAGATTCTGTCCACAGGACAACTATTAGTCGTGCACTCCACAAATCGGGCCTTGCCACAAATCGAAGAGTGGCAAGAAGAAAGCCATTGTTGAAACAAACCCATAAGAAGTCCCGTTTGTAGTTTGCCACAAGCCATTTGGGGGACACAGCAAACATGTGGAGGAAGGTGCTCTGGTCTGATGAGACCAAAATTGAAGTTTTTGGCATAAATGCAAAACGCTATGTGTGGTGGAAAACTAACACTGCACATCACCATGAACGCACCATCCCCACTGTGAAACATGGTGGTGGCAGCATCATGCTGTGGGGATGCTTTTCTTCAGCAGGGACAGGGAAGCTGGTCAGAGTTAATGGGAAGATGGATGGAGCCAAATACAGGGCAATCTTGGAAGAAAACCTGTTAGAGTCTGCAAAAGACTTCAGACTGGGGCGGAGGTTCACCTTCCAGCAGGACAACAACCCTAAACATACAGCCAGAGCTACAATGGAATGGTTTAGATCAAAGCATATTTCTGTGTTTGAATGGCCCAGTCAAAGTCCAGACCTAAATCCAATTGAGAATCTCTGGCAAGACTGTAAAATTGCTGTTCACAGACGCTCTCCATCCAATCCGACTGAGCTTGAGCTATTTTGCAAAGAAGAATGGGCAAAAATTTCAGTCTCTAGATGTACATACCCCAAAAGACTTGCAGCTGTAATTGCAGCGAAAGGTGGTTCTACAAAGTATTGACTCAGGGGGGGGGGGGGGGGGGGGGGGGGGGGGGGGGCTGAATACTTTTGCACGCCACACTTTTCAGTTTTTTATTTGTAATAACATTTGGAAACCATGTATCATTTTCCTTCCACTTCACAATTATGTACCACTTTGTGTTGGTCTATCACATAAAATCCCAATAAAATACATTTACGTTTGTGGTTGTAACGTGACAAAATGTGGAAAAGCTCAAGGGGTATGAATACTTTTGCAAGCCACTGTAGGTGAGCATAGTCATATTCTAATCGTTTTAATACATTTATTAAGGCTATGTTATACAAAGTTGACCTATTAAAATGATTATTTACCGGAAATCCCATGTGAGATTCGGTTCCATTGAGGCAAGTCGCCAAAATCTTTCAGTTGGTGCAAAAGTGATAATTCACTGAGCTTGAAAACTACCAGAAATATCTTTGTGGCAATAACCTCCTTTTCTAATGTATGTTGCCAATCATCAGATTAGTGGACTCCCTAGAGTCTTAATGTGTTGATTAGGAAGTAATCAATATACCATGAAGTGAAAATGAATCTGAAATGTTAAATCATTTTCACTGTTCCACTGATGTGCCTGACTTGCTGAGTTTATTTATTTCAATTTTTCAGGATCTGCAGCATTTGACTCTCAATAGATTTTTTAAAACATTGTACATGGTGATAAGTTAAAGTGGGAACATGTACATTTGATTAAGGTGGATGAAAAAACATGTTATTTTTTTAAAATGTATCATTTCTTAATTTGTAATAGTCATACGAAGGAATTATAGTATAGACAGTACAGTACCTAAGGTACTGGAAGAGAGAAGGTGGGTGACGGTGAGAAAGAGAGGGAAACATGGAATGCAAAGGTCCCCGGGTGTTGTACTTCTTGTAGTACATTATAGTATTAATTATAGTACATAGAGTACAGTACCTAAGGTACTGGAAGAGAGAAGGTGGGAGACGGTGAGAAAGGGAGGGAAACATGGAATGCAAAGGTCCCTGGGTGTTCTACCTCTTGTGAACAGGTTCACCCACTTAGAAGCTGTCGGGACAGAAGACGTTATCACACTGACTGGCTTGTGAAGCAAAAAGGGCTGTTGAGCCAAAACCAAAGAGACCAACGTCAGGCAACGCCATTGTAGTTGGAGACTCCATTGTGAGAGATACGGACAGGGGATTCTGCAGGAACAGACGGGATTCAAGGATGGTGTGCACTGTGCTGCCTTCCTGGTGCCAGGATCCAGGATTTCACAGACAGAGTACAGAAAATCTTCAAGGGCAGTTGAACAGCCAGAAGTGGTAGTGCATGTCAGGCTAACGATGTCGGAAAGAAGGGGATGAATATTCTGCAGCGTGACTTCAGAGAGCTCGGAAAAATGCTGAAAAGCCGGACCTCCAGGATTGTTATCTCCGGTTTGCTTCCAGTTCCTCGTGCTGGCGAGAGCAGGAACAGGGAGATACGGGACCTGAATGTGTGGCTGCGGAACTGGTGCAGGGGGCATTGATTTAGCTTCTTACATCACTGGGATCTGTTTTGGAGTAAGGGGGAGCTGTACAAAAAGGACGGATTGCAACTTAACAGGTGGGGGACCAGCATTCTGGCATGCAGATTTGCCACTGCTACACGGGTGATTTTAAACTGAATAAGGGGGGTGGGGTGTCAAATGGGATAGTCGAGGACGGAGTTAAAGGGAAAGAGTGTAAAGGGATGGTTAATGACCCCAGAATTAATGGGAAAGGAAGTTCACAAAGGTATAGGAGAGTATGGCCAAGTGTAATAGGGGTCGATGTGAAAGGTGAGATGCGTAATGAATTAAAAGTATTGTATATGAATGCGCAAAGTATAAGAAGTAAAGTAGATGAGCTTGAGGCTCAGTTAGAGGTTGGTAGATATGACATTGTGGGGATTACTGAGACGTGGCTGCAGGAAGATCGGGCCTGGGAACTTAATATTCAGGGTTATACATCCTATAGAAAGGACAGGCAGGTGGGCAGAGGAGGGGGGGGGGGGGGGGGGGGGGGGGGGGGGGGGGGGGGGTGGGGTAGCTTTGCTGGTGAGGGATGGAATTCAGTCCCTTGCGAGGGAAGATATAGGGACCGACGAGGTGGAGTCACTGTGGATTGAGTTGAGGAATTGTAAAGGCAAGAAGACACTAATCTACAGACTCCCAAATAGTAGCCCGGATGTAGGGTGTAAGTTGCAGCAGGAGTTAAAATGGCATGTAACAAAGGTAATGCCACTGTGGTGATGGGGGTTTCAATATGCAGGTAGACAGGGAAATTCAGGTCGGTTCAGGACCCCAAGAAAGAGAGTTTGTAGAATGCCTCCGAGATGGATTCTTAGAGAAGCTTGTAATGGAGCCGACCAGAGAAAAGGCAATTCTGGATTTAGTGTTGTCCAATGAACCAGATATGATAAGAGAACTCGAGGTAAAGGAACTGCTTGAAGGTAGTGATCATAATATGATTATTTTTAATTTGCAATTTGAGAAGGAGAACGTTAAATTGGAAGTGTCAGTGATGCAGTTGAACAAAGGGGACTATGAAGGCATGAGAGAGGAACTGGCCAAGGTAGACTGGAAGGGGATCCTAGCAGAAATGACGGTGGAACAGCAATGGCAGGAATTTCTGGGCATAATCCGGAAGATGCATTTTCATTTCATACCAAAAAGGAAAAAAGATTCTAAGGGGAGTAGGAGGCAACCGTGGCTGACAAGAGAAGTTAGGGATAAATAAAACTAAAAGAAAAGATGTATAACACAGCAAAGAGTAGCCGGAAGCCAGAGGATTTGAAAACTTTCATAGGACAACAGAAGGAAACAGAACGGGCAATATGGGCTGAAAAGATGAAGTACGAGGGGAAGCTGGCCAGGAATATAAAGAAGAACAGTAAAAGCTTTTTTAGATATGTAAAGGGAAAAAGAGTGGCAAAGTCAAATGTGGGTTCCTTGAAGGCAGACGCGGGTGAAATTATTATGGGCAACAAGGAAATGGCAGAAGAGTTGAATAGGTACTTCGGATCTGTCTTTACTAAGGAAGACACAAACAATCTCCCAGATGTACTGGAGGACGGAGGATCTAAGGGGGTAGAGGAACTGAAATAAATTTTCATTAGGCAAGAAATAGTATTGGGTAGGCTATTGGGACTGAAGGATGCTAAGTTCCCTGGGCCTGATGGACTGCATCCCAGGGTCCTCAGGGAGGTGGCTCTAGAAATAGTGGACGCATTGGTGATCATTTTCCAATGTTCAATAGATTCAGATCAATTCCAGTGGATTGGAGGAAAGCTAATGTTATCCCACTTTTCAAGAAAGGAGCGAGAGAGAAAACGGGGAATTACAGACCAGTTAGCCTGACTTGGTGGTGGGAAAGATGCTGGAGTCAATTTTAAAGAGGTAATAATGTGGCATTTGGATAGCAGTAAAAGGATTAGTCCAAGTCAACATGGATTTATGAAAGGAAAATCATGCGTGACGAATCTTCTAGAATTTTTTGAGGATGTGACAAGTAAAATGGATGAAGGGGTGCCAGTGGATGTAGTGTATCTAGACTTTCAGAAAGTCTTTGATAAGGTTCCGCACAGGAGACTGGTGACTAAAATTAGTGCACATGGTATTGGGGGTAGAGTGTTGACATGGATAGAAAATTGGTTGGCAGACTGGAAGCAAAGAGTAGGAGTGAACAGGTCCTTTTTAGAATGGCAGGTAGTGGCGAGTGGAGTGCTGGGGCCGCAACTGTTTACCATATATATTAATGATTTGGAAGAGGGAATTAGGAGCAACAGTAGCAAGTTTGCAGATGACACAAAGCTGGGTGGCAGTGTGAACTGTGAGGAGGATGTTAGGAGGTTGCAGGGTGACCTGGACAGGTTGAGTGAGTGGGCAGATGCATTGCAAATGCAGTATAATATAGATAAATGTGAGGTTATCCACTTTGGCGGCAAAAACAAGGGGGCAGATTATTATCTCAATGGGGTTAGGTTAGGTAAGGGGCAGCAAGATCTGGGCATCCTTGTACACCGGTCACTGAAAGTTGGCTTACAGGTACAGCAGGCAGTGAAGAAAGCTAATGGAATGTTGGCCTTCATAACAAGAGGATTTCAGTATAGGAGTAAAGAGGTTCTTCTGCAGTTGTATGGGGCTCTGGTGAGAACACATCTGGAGTATTGTGTACAGTTTTGGTCTCCTAATTTGAGGAAGGACATTCTTGTGATTGAGGCAGTGCAGCGTAGGTTCACGAGATTGATCCCTGGGATGGCGGGACTGTCATATGAGGAAAGATTGAAAAGACTGGAGTTTAGAAGGAGGGGTATCTTATAGGAACATATAAAATTATAAAAGGACTGGACAAGCTAGATCCAGGAAAAATGTTTAAGACTGAGGTGAGATTTTTTGTTTTTCACCCAGAGAGTTGTGAATTTATGTAATTCCCTGCCACAGAGGGCAGTGGAGGCCAAGTCACTGGATGAATTTAAGAGAGAGTTAGATAGAGCTCTAGGGGCTAGTAGAGTCCAGGGATATGGGGAGAAAGCAGGCACGGGTTATTAATAGGGGATGATCAGCCATGATCACAATGAATGGCGGTGCTGGCTCGAAGGGCCGAATGGCCTTCTCATGCACGTGTTTACTATGTATCTATGTAGATATAACGTTTTATGAAGCAGAGTGACTGCTAAGTATTTATTCTGGTTAGTATGCCAATTAAAATTCAATGAGACAAAGTAATTTGGTTTGATTTGCAGGATATTTTGTAGTTAGACTGTTTCCTAAATAGGGTAAATTCACTTAAATTCACTTGTTTCTTTCTTCCTGAATACAGAGGACAGAGCTGCCAACAGCAAAGCCTTAGCTGAATCGCAGGCAGCAAAATTAAGCATTTCTGTGTTAAAATGTACAGGGGCATAAATCCTGATGTTGCTGTCAGTTTCAAAGAGCTATAGATTGGTCGATGTAATTATACTTGTTTAGTAACGAACACAAATCTCTACTCAAGTCCACTTGTCGCATTAATACCTGGTTGGAATCATTTTTATCTTTATAGCTATTCTGTTATCTGAATATGCAAATAAACTATTATCATTTCCCTTTAGTATGTTAATCGTAATGTTGCAACTAAGATTTTCAGCTTGAGACAGGAGCAGCTAACATTCCATCAACAACACAGCAGGATCTGAAAGAAAAAAAAGAATCACCTCGGTAATTCTCAGGTGCCTTTCGCACAGCATATACTTAACTAATTTGTGGTGAACCGTTATGACTGAGCTAGGGAAATGAGGCTTGGTATCTATTATTGTACTTTCCAAGATGGCGCACTGATATTTAGAATATAATTTCCATTTGCAGAAGCACTCAACAATAGGTCAGATGGTTAGAATATATATTGTTTCCCTATTGTGTTGTTTATCAACACAGAGTTGTATACTGCTGTCTATTTTTTCTCGTCATCAAGTGGGTGACTTAGTTGAGATGGGTGAGGTTCTGGTATACGATGAGATGAGAATAGTTAAAATAGTTGATGTCTGCAGTTCTATGAGTAATCATGCCACGAAGCACACAAAACATGTACCCCATCACTATCAATAGAGTAGAATTGACACAAATTAAATGACCAATATATTTTTCAGTCCTTCAGTCTGAAGAAGGGTCTCGACCCGAAACGTGGCCTATTCCTTCTCTCCATAGATGCTGCCTCTACCACTGAGTTTCTTTTTATGCACAATTTGAGGCGGGCAACACCCCTAGCTCGCCGGCTAACAACAACATCGTCAGCGCGCTGGCTAGCGAGGCTGGAGTGAGGCACACCGCTGGGGATGTGCACACATTCCAGTGTGAACATGAGGAAAGCTGTAGGCCCAGATGATATATCTGGGCGAGTACTAAAGTCTTGTGGCAATCAGCTAGCTCCAATGTTCACCACAATATTCAACCTCTCCCTGGCCAAGTCCATGGTCCCTGCCTGCTTCAAGTGATCCACTATTGTATCAGTGCCTAAGAATGCCTCTCCAGCTTGCTTGAATGACTACCGACCGGTGGCCCGCACCTCGGTGGTCATGAAATGCTTCGAGAGGCTAATCAAGAACTACATCTGCGCCGTCCTCCCTCGCAACATGGATCCGCTACAGTTTGCATACCATCCAAACAGATCCACAGATGATGCGGTCTCCCAGGTTTTGCACACCACTCTCTCTCACCTTGACAGCCAGAAGGGGGGCTATGTGAGGATGCTATTCATTGATTTCTGTTCAGCTTTGAACACCATAGTCCCCACCAGACTTGCTGATAAGCTGCTGGAACTGGGTCTGAACACTCCCCTGTGTGCTTGGGTCCTGAACGTTCTCACTGCCAGGCCCCATGTTGTCAAGATGGGGAGACATACCTCCAACCCCCACACCCTGAACACAGGATCCTCCCCAGGGTTGCGTCCTCAGCCCCCTACTCTACTCCCTGTACACACATGACTGTGTGGCCAGGTTCAGTTCCAACTCCATCATCAAGTTTGCTGATGACACCGTGGTGGTGGTCCTGATCTCCGATAACGATGAGGCCTACCTGGAGGAGGTGACTGACCTGGCACTCTGGTGTCAGAACAACAGCCTCCTCTTGAATGTCACTAAAACTAAGGAGATGTTTGTGGACTTTAGAAGGGCACAACAACCGAGGGCGTACATGCCACTGGGGATAAATGGGACTACTGTGGATAGGGTGAGCAGCTTTAAATACCTGGGAGTCCAAATCACAGATGATCTGACATGGAAAACACACACTGCCACACTGGTGAGAAAGGCAAGGCAGCGCCTTTACCATCACAGGCAGCTGAGGAAATTCAGAGTCTCTCTGAGGATCCTTCAATCTTTCTACTCTGGTGAAGTAAAAGCATCCTGACTGGAAACATCTCGATCTGGTTTGGCAACATCTCTGTCCAGGACAGGAAGGCTCTGCAGAGAGTAGCGTGTTCGGCCGAACGCACGATGGGAACTACACTCCCCCCCCTTGCAGGACCTATACACCAGGAGGTGCAGATCTAGAGCCAGCAAGATCCTGAAGGACCCCTACCACCCCAGCAATGGACTATTCCAGCTGCTCCGGTCCGGCAAGCGCCTCCGCTGACACGCTGCGAAAACAGAGAGGATGAGACGGAATTTCTTCCCACAGGCCATCAGGACTGTAAACTATGATCTCACCAGGGCATAATTGCTGATGTGTCTTTTAAAAAAATGTAAATACTGGTTCTGTTCTGTTGTTTTGCACAACCCCGCAGGCATTGCCACTTTCATCTTGTATGTGTATGTGACAAATAAAGTTCTTGACTTAACCTGACGACATTTTTTGTCTACCTTTGATTTTTCCAGCATCTGCAGTTCTTTCTTAAACAATATTTTTTTTTAACTCAGTGACCAAATCAAGAAAAAATTTAAGCTGGAGTTTAGTAAATGCTCATCTAACAATGAAAATCTTGACAAGGAATCTGCTCCTCCTTCAAAAGCCACTCTAAAACCTATGTCTTTAATGTTGCTGCAGCCATCATCTCTAATCCATCTACCTCAATTTAAGGACAATTTGTTGTTGAAAAAGGATCAGTGGTAAATCTGTGAAGATATCCTTGAGATGTACAGAGAGCAATATATTTGTGTAATGAGTTGCTGTAGCAAGAATCAATCAACATTCAAGTCGAAAGGTGAAGTCCATGCCACATGTACTTTAATGAAATCGTTTATTGAGAGGAGGCAGATTGCATTGCATTATTTAGCTAGTGGGTTGGTAAGAGGGTAATTTATATTTGGCCCATTAACCACAGTAGTACACAGTTGTCTGGTAAATGGCTTTTACTCTTTTTTTGATGCAGCAAACATACTGTAAACAGCAATCAGGTTCACTGTAAAACAAAATTATGAAATTAGGCAAAATGTAAAATGATGTTTTACATCCAGAATTAACAGAACTTGTGCAGGAAGGAACTGCAGATGCTGATATAAACTGAAGATAGACACAAAAAGCTGGAATAAGTCAGCGGGACAGGCAACATCTCTGGAGAAAAGGAATGGGTGAGGTTTCAGGTCGAGACCTTTCTTTAGATTAACAGAAATAGCGTGGTTCCTGATGCAACATTGCCCAATTTAGTGGCGCTTCGGACACTTTGCAGTAATAGAAAAAAAAGAGAAGAATGTAGGCATTAAATCTTCTGCACTGCTACCCTCTGCTTTCCTCTTCTGTCTCCTCTCCTGTAGTTCTTCCTCTGTGTCTTGGATTGCTAAATTGTGCAGCATGTAGCACAGCCTGCAACCATGTTTGGACTACAAATTGATGCCAGAAGCTAGAGTGGCTCATTCTCCCTCTCGCCAGTGCCCCTCGCTGAAAATGGCCAGCAGTTTGGTTACTGATGAAGAGCAGGTCATAAAAATGCCATTCAGGAATTATTTCCAATGACCACAAACACCTGAACATTGAGAATGTAGAAATATTTACAGTATGTTCGGTAACACTTTGGATGATTAATGGGAGTCCCAATGGGCACCAGTTTCCCGCAATCCCACAAATCCCATGATTCAAGATGTCACCTGTTCCTCAGTAAAATCAGAGTAATTATGAGTGTTCTTCTGCGCCTGGATGACATGGTAGTGTCACATGGAGAGAGCAGGTCCAACATGGCTGAACGTTTACTGCAGCGTTTCAGAGTTTAGTGATGAATGCTTTGAGATATCTGATCCAGCAAATATGCAGATGGAGATTCAAGAAACTGCAGCTGCTGGTTCACAAAAATAAAGGCACAAAGTACTGGAGTAACTCAGTGGGTCAGGCAGCATTTCTGGAGAACATAGAT
Organism: Okamejei kenojei; assembly: GCA_035221665.1. Taxonomy (NCBI): domain Eukaryota; kingdom Metazoa; phylum Chordata; class Chondrichthyes; order Rajiformes; family Rajidae; genus Okamejei; species Okamejei kenojei. The sequence continues at coordinate 91,759,732 of CM069132.1, forward strand.
CGGTGACGTTTCAGGTTGGAAGCTTTCTTCAATCTGAAGAAAGGTCTCGACCCAAAACATTGCGTAATATTGAGGTATCCACTGAATGGGTTTCTCAGTAGTTAAATGCTGAAGAGAACATCCTGTTAATTTAATGATATTTGTTGGGATTTGGAAGGCATTTAGCAGCTTGCAGCAAAGTCTGAAGCTACCAATTCAAGTCTTCTGACATCAGTAGATTTTCCTTTAAGTAGATATAAATACCACAAATCAGTGCCATGTGTTCCTCGTCACCAAGGTTCAAAGATTTTTCCAAAGAGATGCATTATGCAGGCAAGGAAGGAAGTGTGCACTGCATGATTCATGATCTTATTTGGACCAGGTCAAACAGAAGAAGAGCAGCAGCCTTCTAAAGTGTATTTCACAAGGAAGTGCTGAGTATGGGTGTGACATTGTCAGATATAATCATTAGCATGATCTAGCCCAAGTAAAACTGCTTTTAGGTGTGATTTGTGGCTCAAGAACTGGTTCTAATGATTTGCATTGCTGGCCATTTGTCTTTGCAAGTGGTACGTTAGTTTGAAGTAGACATCAGTCCATAGTCTCTTGCCTGTAATCGAGTCAGATCAAGAAAGGGGAGAGATGTGTCAGAGATAGTCTAAGTGAATTTGAGGGCAGGGTGGAAGTTAGTGGTAAAGTTAATGAAATCAATGAGTTCTACGTGGTTGTGGGAGGCAGGCTCAATGCAGTTAACGATGTAGATGGGAAAGAGTTGGTGGGATGGTGCCAGCGTATGTTTGGACATTTAACTTTACCAGACTGAACAAGGATAGAGTTCCCCTGGTCCTCATCTTTTAGCCCACCAATCTCTGCATCCAACACATCTTTCTCCAACATTTCCATCACCTCCAGTGATCCCATCACCAGTCATATCTTCTCATCCATACTCTTTTCCACAAAGATCACTCCCTCCACAACTGCTTGGTTCACTCATCCCTTCCTACCCAAACCATTGTGTCCCCAGGTACTTTCCCCTGCAACCATAGGAGATGTAACACCAATCCCAATACCTCCACCCTCACCTCTATCCAGGTACCCAAGCAGATATTCCAATGTAATGGTTTACGTCCACTTCCTCTAACCTCATTCTTACTTGCTGCAGCACAACAGAATATGTAAACATACTACACTGTAAACAATATGATAAAAGAGAAAAAAAAAATCAGAGTGTATATATACACATACTCTCTCACACTCTCTCTCACACACACACACACACACACACACACACACACACACACACACACACACACACACACACACACACACACACACACACACACATATGTACATTACTAAAAGTAAGATCTTGACCACTTCCTGTTTTTCTATTTCATGATTTTAGAATAAACACTGCCACTTAAGGCTGTGATTTTTGAATTAACCTGATGCATGTTCAACAGGCATGGACTTCTGTTTCTAAATCTATGTCTGCTCCTCCTGATCATCTGTCCAGGCATACCATCTATAATTAAAGATTCTTGTAATTTGCTTACATCAGATATCAGGTTAATTGTTCTACATTAAGCTGATTACTTTCTCTCAATTTTCTTGAATAGTACAGTGATATGCAACTTTCCAAATTAAAATGGCAGTTCTTAGGAAAACCTTTGAGAGCTTTGGAAAAATGTAGTTGGGGTATTTTAATGTTTAGAATGTGTGCAGGAAGGAACTGCAGATGTTGGTTTAAACCGATGATAGACACAAAAACCTGATGTAACTCAGCGGGTCAGACAGCATCTCTGGAGAAACATCACCTATTCCCTTTCTCCCTTGCAGAGGCTGTGTGACCCGCTGAGTTACTCCAGCTTTTTGTGTCTGTCTACCATATAAAATGTTTATATCTATTTCCTTTAAAATCCTGGGTTAGAAGCAATCTGGTCTAAGATGATTTGTAGACCTTCAGTGGTATTATTTCAAATTAACTTACATTCATTTTGATGAGATCCCAGCCCTGTTCCAATAGTCATTTATTTGGGACGCCCAGCATGCCATTGTCATCATCTTTTGTAAATATGGATGGAAAGTAATTACTTAACATTCCTTATTTTAATTAATAATTTCACTTAATAATTTTCAAACCATGTTACGCTTAACAAAGTTTTTACCTTGTATCACTGGAAAAACTATTTCAATTAATTTCATAGTCCTATTTTGTTTGTATTTTCCTTTAATAGGTTTTATTATGTTTTGCTACACCTTGTTGTTCATTGTATTGATGCTATTCACAAGGATCTATGCAGTTTATTGCAATGTTTTGTTCTTTTATCTGATTTTATGTTGTTCCTAATTACTCAGCTGATAATATTTTATCTTAGCAAACAAATCTCTTGCCCTTTAATTCCTTGGGGATAAACTTGTTGCGATGCACAAGATCACGAGGGACATGGATAAGGTGAAATTTCAAGGTCATTTTCCAGGGTTGCGGATTCTAAAACTAGAAGGCATAGGGTTAAGGTGAAAGGAGAGATTTAAGAAGAATCTCAGGGGCAACTTTTTCATTTGGAGGGTAATCCATGTCTGGAATGAGCTGCCAGAGGAACTTCTAGACACAGGTACAATTTGTCCTCGTCTAGCCAAATAGAAGTATTGGCCAAGAAAGCACACCATGCCCCTACATCGTTAGGCTTAGGATGTTCCGTATGTCCTCAACAACCCTCAACAACTTCTACAAACATTTTATCAGAATGCATCACAGCATGGTTTGGGAACAGTACCATCCAAGACCGCAAAAAATTGCAGAGAGTTGTAGACGTAGCCCAGAGCATCATGCAAACCAATGTCCCTTCCATTGACTCCATCTACACTTCATGCTGCCTCGGCAAGGTCACTAGCATAATCAAGGACCAATCTCACCACAGTCACACCCTCTTCCCTCTCCCATCAGGCAAGAGTCCAGAGTGTTTTATTGTCATCTGTCCCAGATAGAACAATGAAATTCTTACTTGCTGCAGCACAAC
>CM069132.1:91767730-91846847 GCA_035221665.1 Okamejei kenojei
GTTGGAAAATAAAATATAGTGGCACAGCTGGTGGACTTGCTGCCTCACACGCCAGAGATCTGTGTTCGATCCTGTCCTTGAGCACTGTCTGTGTTAAATTTGCACATTCTCCCTGCAAGCTTGTGGGTTTCCTCCCACATCCCATTGGCTTTGAAGGTTAACTTGTCTGTAAAATTGCCCCTAATGTGTAGGGAGTGGGTGAGGAAAGAGGGATAACAGGGTGGACAAAAATGCTGGAGAAGCTCAGCGGGTGAGGCAGCATCTATGGAACGAACGAAATAGGCGACGTTTTGGGTCAAGACCCTTCTTCAGACTGATGTTGGAAGGGAGTGGGGGCGGTGGGGGGGCGGGAAAAGGAAAGGAAGAGGCAGAGACAGTAGGCTGTGGGAGAGCTGGGAATTGGTAGGGAAGGAGGGAGAAAGCAAGGACTATCTGAAATTGGAGAAACCAATGTTCATACCGCTGGGGTGAAAACTACCCAAGCGAAATATGAGGTGCTGTTCCTCCAATTTGTGGTGGCCTCACTCTGGCCATGGAGGAGGCCCAGGACAGAAAGGTCGGATTTGGAATGGGAGGGGGAGTTGAAGTGCTGAGCCACCGGGAGATGAGGTTGGTTATTGCGAACTGAGTGGAGGTGTTGTGCGAAGCCTGAACTTGGTCACACCGAAGTTGATCATACGCTGAATAATCCAACCAGATTTTTGTTTGGAAGTGGAAAGAAATAATATAAATTGTATTTATTGCAATGTGTAAAAAGAGTTGAGATACTGTATTATAATTTTGCTGCATGTCATTGTGGTATATATCATGTCTTGATTGGTGAATATGTTTAGTTTATAACTTATTTGAAGCAGAAAAAATATGTGAATGCTTCCTTGACAATAATTCTGACTGGTACCTATGCACTTCGTCCGAGCACATAATCACACACGTCATGCAAACCGGCTTAAATGACCACCTAAATTGTCATTTGGCAACCTAACCAGCTGCCGAGGTAAAAAAGCTAAGCGAGAGCCCTGATCTGTCTCCTCAGATTCTGGTGAACTTCAACCGCTGCGCCATCGAGAGCATCCTTACTAACTGTATCACAGTATGGTATGGCAACTGAATGGGTACAACATTTAGTGCATGATAAAGTCCGATTAAAGAAGTCCATTTAAATGTGGTAGACAGGAGGTCAGGACCGCACTTTAGCTGGTGAGAGGATGGTTCATTTGCCTGATGACAGCTGGGAAAAAACTGTCCCTGAATCTAGAGGTATGCGTTTTCATACAAAGTGTAACATTCAGTTTCAGAAACAGCTTCTTCTCTACAGCCATCAGGCTATTAAACACAACTACCTATATACATATTATACACACAATATATATATATATACTAGACTGAGTGGGACCCGTTGGGTCCCAGCTTCACACGGGAGGTCTGGTCCCCTACTGCAATATTCCACCTCTCTACCAATTCCAATATTGCTGGCCAGTGGGTGGGGGGGGGGGGGGGCTTTCTGGAGCGCAAGTATGTGTGTTGTAGGTCAAAGGGACTGGTTTCCAGAGGGCTAGTATGGACATTGAGGGCCAAATGGATTCTTGGGCTGGCAGTCAGTCACTCTGGCCAGGCAGCCCAGTCGCTCTGGCCAGGCAGCCCAGTCGCTCTGGCCAGGCAGCCCAGTCACTCTGGCCAGGCAGCCCAGCCACTCTGGCCAGGCAGCCCAGTCACTCTGGCCAGGCAGCATTTTAGAACCAATAGAGGCATTTTTTTGCAAGCATTTTAGAACCAATAGAGGCACTTTTTGCAAGCATTTTAGAACCAATAGACACTTTCTGCAAGCATTTTAGAACCAATAGACACTTTCTGCAAGCATTTTAGAACCAATAGACACTTTTTGCAAGCATTTTAGAACCACATTAAGGGCACTCACAGTTGAGTAGACATGTGTTCAGTGCTATTCCGAGCTCAGAGAGAAGTGACCCTCTGGCTTCCTCCACCTTGCAGAGAATGAGTGAGGCACATCACTTCCTGTTTTTTTAGACCCTCCCCCTCCCTCCAGCAGGGGCAGCAGAGAGAATGGCAATTAAAAAAGAAACATTAATATCTCTCTGATTTTTCATCGATTGGAAAAGGCGAAGGGGGCTCTGAGCGAGCTGGCCAAAAATGACTGCCATAGGTGGCGGCGTTCTCTCGGAAATCACACCACAGTGAGCCAAAAGCGGTCAAGATCAGACTTTTAGTTAGATACTAGACCAAGTGCGGAAGTCCTGCCATCCCAGGAATCAGTCTGGTGAACCTTCTCTGTACTCCCTCTATGGCAAGAATGTCTTTCCTCAGATTAGGAGACCAAAACTGTATGCAATACTCCAGGTGTGGCCTCACCAAGACCCTGTACAACTGCAGTAGAACCTCCCTGCTCTTGTACTCAGCCAGCTATCTTCAGTTTAAACCAGCATCTGCAGTTCCTTCCCTCCTACACACACGATACTATACGATAGAACTTTATTAATCCCAGGAGGTAAATTCTATATGTATATTTTTATATACATATATTCATATATAAATATACACTGTTTTGTTTTCTTGTTTATAACATTGTTTATAAACAATGTACTATGTTTACATATTCTGTTGTGCTGCTGCAAGGAAGGATTTCATTGTTCTAACTGGGACGTGAGGGAATAAAACACTTGACTCTTGACTTACGTCGCTAATGTGTGGGATAGAACTAGTGGATAGGTGATCGGTGGTCAGCGTGGACTCGGTGGGCCTAAGGGCCTGTTTCCACACCGTATCTTTAAATTAAACTAAAAACACTAAAACCAGAGGAAATGTAAAGGGTCTCTACCCGAAACGTCACCCAATTTCATCTATCCAGAGATGCTGGCTGCTCCATGGAGTTCCCCCGCACTATTAAAGCATGGAATAGTCTTCACCCTAACATAGTTACCAAACCAGATGCAACTAAATTTAAGGTAGCTCTTTTTTCCCAAGAAGCCTTTTTGCTTAAGTCCAAGTCAAGAGTCAAGAGAGTTTTATTGTCATGTGTCCCCAGATAGGACAATGAAAGGTAGACAAAGGTAGAAAAATAGGACAATGAAATTCTTGCTTGCTGTAGCACAACAGAATATGTAAACATAATACAGAGTTCAAGCCTAATGTGCTGGCAGTTGACTCATGGCTGGTGGGCTGGCAGTTGACTCATGGCTATTCCTTGTAATTCCATTTCAAGCAGGGTGCAAGGCCACCAAATTCAAATCCATTTTCCTACCATTTCAAGCAGGGTGCAAGGCCACCAAATTCAAGTGCAGTTTCTTACCACTTCGAGCAGGGTGCAAGGCCACCAAATTCAAGTGCAGTTTCCTACCACTTCAAGCAGGGTGCAAGGCCACGGAATTCAGGTGCAGTTTCATACCATTTTCAGCAGGGTGCAAGGCCACCGAATTCAAGTGCAGTTTCCAACCACCAAGCAGGGTGCGAGGCCACCAAATTCAAGTGCAGTTTCATACCATTTCAAGCAGGGTGCAAGGCCACCAAATTCAAATGCAGCTTCATACCATTTCATGCAAGGTGCAGCGCCACCACATTCAAATGCAGTTTCATACCATTTCAAGCAGGGTGAAACCACTATAAAACCACCATAAAACCACACAAAACACCAAACTCAAAGTTCAGTGGACATTCAGTGTGTTCAGTTGATTCACAGCTCAGACAGTCGTGAGCTCTCCCTCCCCCATCGTGCAGAGACTGAGCCACACCCACACTTCCGTGTTTTATAATCCCTCCCCCTCCCACTGGAAAAGGTGCGGTCTTCATGGCATGATTGACGGGAGAAAGATTCTCAACAATTTTTTAAACAATAATAACACCTTTATTTTTCATTGATGGGGGAGAATCCTCTGCACCTGCTGAGCGGAGGGGGACTGAGTAAGAGGGCCAAAAATCACAGCCGTAAGTGGTAGCGTTTTATCTAAATCAATACACAGCGCAAACAAGAAGTTAGCCAAAGCACCCAAGCCACCATTTGCAGTGGTGCCTTTTCACTTCAACCCAAAGCACCCAAGCCACCATTTGCAGTAGTGCCTTTTAACTTCAACCCAAACCCCCCAAACAAACATTTGCAGGCAGTGCCTTTTTACTTCAAACCAACCATATTTTCATTTTCAAACCACATTGAGGGCACTCACAGTTGAGTAGACATGTGTTCAGTGCTATTCAGAGCTCAGAGAGACTGAGTGAGGCACACCACTGGCTTCCTCCATCTTGCAGAGACTGTGAGGCGCACCACTTCCTGGTTTTATAGTCCCCCCTTCCTCCAGCAGGGGCAGCAGAGAGAATGATTATTTTTTTTAAATCATTAATATTTCTCAGATTTTTCATCGATGGGAAAAATCCTCTGGTCCACGAAGGCGGAGGGGGGCTCTGAGCGAGCTGGCCAAAGATGACGGCCATAGGTGGCGGCGTTCTGTAGGAAATCACAGCACAGCGAGCCAAAAGAGGTCAAGATCAGACTATTAGTAATATAGATATATGCAATAAATAAACAGATAAAGTGCAATAGGCTGTTATTTTTCAGAGTTTGGAGTTTCGTGGTGGTGGGTTAAATCCCATTTGGAATATTTTTGGAGGACCAGGAAACCAAGAAGCAAGTTACTGCAGGGAGTTACTCAAGCTCCAGGGAGTGATTCTGCGTTGGTTTTCAGCAGTCGCGGCGAGGTAGCGACCAGACGGCAATGGCGGCCAGATCTCCCACAATGCAAAGCAAGGGAGAAAGTGCCCAGCGCCGACCAGTTGCCATGGCAGTGCGCATGTGCAGGGCGGCCGACGATGTGCTGGCCGTGGTTGTGCACATGTGCCATGGGAGGATGTGCTGGCCATAGCAGTGTGCATGTGCAAGGTGGCCAGCCGTGCCGGCGTATGAGGAGTGAGCGGAGAGAGGAGAGCGGAGACCCGGCGGCCCGGACACGGATACGGATGGCGGGCGGAGACGGAGAGTGATAGAGATAGAGAGGGGGGCCCGCTCAGAGTTGCTTGCCAAGCCAGGCAAAATGGGACGGCTGTTAGATTGCCTGACAGCACTTTAGGTCACCATTGGCAACCGGGCAACCGCTAATTTTGAGCACTGCAGATGGACCATCTTTAGTCTCCTCAGGAGCAAGAGACGCTGGTGAGCCTTCTTGATCAGTGTTGAGGTATTGTGGGTCCAAGGAGGTCATCAGAGATGTTGACCCCCAAAACCTGAAGCTGGAAATACGCTCCACCTCCGTCCCGTTAATATGGATGGGGGTGTGCATGCCAACCCTAGACCATCTGTAGTCCACAATGAGCTCCGTGGTCTTCTTGGTGTTAAGGGCCAGGTTGTTGTCAGCGCACCATGCTGCTAGGAGCTGGACCTCCTCCCTATAGGCCGACTCATCATTGTCGCTGATGAGGCCAATCACCATTGTATCATCTGCATACTTGATGATGGTGTTAGTACCATGTACAGGTGTGCAGTCGTAGGTGAAGAGGGAGTAGAGGAGAGGGCTCAGCACACAGCCCTGTGGAACGCCAGTGTTCAGGGTGAGGGTTGAAGAGGCTGGGGTCTGTTGGTTAGAAAGTCCAGTATCCAGTTGCAGAGGGAGGGGTTGATGCCCAGGTCTATGAGTTTGGTGATCAGTTTGGAGGGGATAATGGTGTTAAATGCTGAGCTAAAGTCGATGAACATCATCATCACATAGGTGTCTCTGTTGTCGAGGTGGGAGAGGGCGGAGTGAAGTGCTGTGGAGATGGCATCCTCTGTACTCCTGTTCTTGCCGTAGGCGAACTGATAGGGGTCCAGTGTGGGAGGTAGGCAGCCTTTGAGGCGTGCCAGGACCAGCCTCTCGAAGCACTTAGTGATGATGGGAGTAAGTGCAATTGGGCGGAATTCGTTGAGGCTCGCCGCAGTGGAGTGTTTTGGCACCGGCACGATGGAGGTGGTTTTAAGGCATGTGGGGACAACTGCTTGGGCAAGTGACAGTTTGAAGATGTCAGTCCAGATGTCTGTCATCTGCACAGCACAGGCCCTGAGGATGCGCCCGGGGATGCCGTCAGCGCCAGCAGCCTTTTGTGCATTAATCCTGCTCAGTGCCGCATACACGTCGATGGGGGTGAGTGTGAGGGGCTGGTGATCAGCAGGGAGCACAGCTTTAATGGCCATCTCTTGATTGTCCCTGTCAAAGCGGCCATAAACATGGTGAATTGATCATGGGGAACAAGGACATGGCAGACCAATTGAATAACTACTTTGGTTTCTGTCTTCACAAAGGAAGACATAAATAATCTGCCGGAAATAGCAGGGGACCGGGGGTCAAATGAGATGGAGGAACTGAGTGAAATCCAGGTTAGCCGGAAAGCGTTGTTAGGTAAATTGAATGGATTAAAGGCCGATAAATCCCCAGGGCCAGATAGGCTGCATCCCAGAGTACTTAAGGAAGTAGCCCCAGAAATAGTGGATGCATTAGTGATACTTTTTCAAAACTCTTTAGATTCTGGAGTAGTTCCTGAGGATTGGAGGGTAGCTAATGTAACCCCACTTTTTAAAAAGGGAGGGAGAGAGAGAAAACAGGGAATTACAGACCAATTAGTCTAACATCGGTAGTGGGGAAACTGCTAGAGTCAGTTATTAAAGATGGGATAGCAGCACATTTGGAAAGAGGTGAAATCATTGGACAAAGTCAGCATGGATTTAGGAAAGGTAAATCATGTCTGACGAATCTTATAGAATTTTTTGATGATGTAACTAGTAGAGTGGATAAGGGAGAACCTGTGGATGTGTTATATCTGGACTTTCAGAAGGCTTTTGACAAGGTCGACAAGAGATTAGCATACAAACTTAAAGCACACGGTAATGGGGGTTCAGTATTGATGTGGATAGAACTGGCTGGCAGACAGGAAGCAAAGAGTAGGAGTAAACGGGTCAGTTTCAGAATGGCAGGCAGTGACTAGTGGAGTAATGCTGGGACCCCAGCTATTTACAATATATATTAATGATCTGGATGAGGGAATTAAATGCAACATCTCCAAGTTTGCGGATGACACGGAGCTGGGCGACAGTGTTAGCTGTGAGGAGAATGCTAGGAGGCTGCAAGGTGACTTGGATAGGTTGGGTGAGTGGGCAGATGCATGGCAGATGCAGTATAATGTGGATAAATGTGAGGTTATCCACTTTGGCGGCAAAAACAGGAGGGTAGATTATTATCTGAATGGTGGCCGATTAGGAAAAGGGGTGTGCAACGAAACCTGGGTGTCATGGTACACCAGTAGGCATGCAGGTACAGCAGGCTGTGAAGAAAGCGAATGATATGTTGGCATTCGTAGCAAAAGGATTTGAGTACAAGAGCAGGGAGGTTCCACTGCAGTTGTACAGGGTCTTGGTGAAGCCACACCTGGAGTATTGCGTACAGTTTTGGTCTCCTAATCTGAGGAAAGACATTCTTGCCATAGAGGTAGTACAGAGAAGGTTCACCAGACTGATTCCTGGGATGGCAGGACTTCCATATGAAGAAAGACTGGATAGACTCGGCTTGTGCTTGCTGGAATTTAGAAGACATGACGGGGATCTTATAGAAACTTACAAAATTCTTAAGGGGTTGGACAGGCTAGATGCAGGAAGATTCTTCCCGATGTTGGGGAACTCCAGAACAAGGGGTCACAGTTTAAGGATAAGGGGGAAGTCTTATACGACCGAGATGACAAGATCTTTTTTCAGAGTGTTGAGTCTGTGGAATTCTCTGCCACAGAAGGTAGTTGAGGGCAGTTAATTGGCTATATTTAAGAGGGAGTTAGATGTGGCCCTTGTGTCTAAAGGGATCAGGGGGTATGGAGAGATGGCAGGTACAGGATACTGAGTTGGATGATCAGCCATGATCATATTGAATGGCGATGCAGCCTCAAAGGGCCGAATGGCCTACTCCTGCATCTATTTTCTATGATTCTATGATTCTATAAAAGTGGTTAAGCTCCACAAGGAAGGAGGCGTTGCTGGATGTAGGGGTGGTGTTGGTGGGTTTATAGTCCGTGATGGCCTGGATGCCTTGCCACATGTGTCGAGGGTCGGAGTTGTTATTGAAATGCTCCTCGATCCTTAGCTTGTAGTGTGCTTGGCCTTCTTTATGCCCCTCTTTAGGTTAGCCCTGGATGAACTGTAGGCTCGAGCATCGAATGACCTGAAAGCGGTGTCACGTGCCTTCAGCAATAACCTGACCTCTCTGTTCATCCATGGCTTCTGATTCGGGAATGTGGTAATCCGTTTGAGGGAGGTGGCACTGTTAATGGTGGAGTTGATAAAGTCCAAAACGGAGGAGGTATATGAGTCAATGTCGGTGTTGGAGTCAAGGGTGGCCTGAGCTGCAAACACATTCCAATCAGTGTTTCCAAAATGCTGCTGAAGTGTGGAGTCCGCTCCCTCTGACCAAACTTTAAAGGGTCGACTGCATGCGGCGAGCGTGACCTAACGTGGTCGCTTGAGCCATACGTCCGCACAGGGCTGGTCCCACTTAGATCGCCGGAGCCGTATGGAGTTGAGCGGGGCTGGCCCCGACATCGCGCGGGCTCTGAAAAACTGACACTGTTCAAAAATACCGTGCGGCAACGGCCTATCGGCCTGCAGCTGCATTGATGCCGCACGCAACGCCTCAACGTCGTACGCAGCATCATGACGCCATACGCAGCGTCTTGACGCCGAACGCAGCTCCTTGATGGTGTACGGTGAGCGCGTGGCGTTGCGAGATGACGTCACCGCCCAGAGTGCCATTGCATGTAGACGTTTCCGGCCGACGCCGTGCGACGTCCAAATTCAGTCAGCCCGCCTCCTGCCCAGCTGATTGGTGAGTATGATGTCGGGACCAGCTCCTTACGGCTCCGCGGTTGGAAGTGGGACCGGTCCCGCGAGGCCGTCCGCTTCAAGCCACCACGTTTGATTGCGCTCACCTCATGCAGTCGCATGCTGGTGGGACAGGCCCTTAACTGTCCCCACTGTGGGTTTAACATGTCTGATGAGTGGAGAGTACTTTGGTAGCAGGAACAATGAGTGGTGATCAGACTGTCCAAGGTGGGGGAGGGGGACGGCTTTGTAGGCTTCAGACATGTTTGTGTAAACTTTGTCCAGTAGCTGGTCTTCTCTAGTGGCGAAGGAGACATGTTGGAGGCATTTGGGGAGTACAGTCTTCAAGTTGTAGTGATTGAAGTCTCCCGCAACAATGAAGGCTGCCTCGGGGTTGTGAGTCCATTTTTTGCTAATGGAAGTATGCAGTTCTTTCATTGCAAGCTTAGCATTAGCATCCGGAGGAATATAGGCTGCAGTCACAACAGTAGAAGTAAACTCTCTGGGCAGATAGAATGGTTTGCATTTAACCATGAGAAACTCTAGGTTAGCTGAGCAGTGATCCTCGATGATGTTAGTGTCCATGCACTCATAAATGCACAGGGTCTGGAGTCTGTTGTTCTGTCCGCTCGTAGTATATGACGCCCCGTTAGCTCGATGGCGCTGTCAGGAACGTCGATGTTAAGCCATGTTTCTGTGAAGATCATGATGCTGCAGTCCTTATTCCAGTCTAGAAAAGGCTAGGAATCGATAGCCTGTGTGGAGTTAACTCTAGCCTAGCCTTTAACCCACCTCGGCATCCACTTACATCTCTGTTCATTTTTTTTTGTAATTATTATTTATTCCTCCTTTACTACCTGGAAGTCCTCCCTAATACAAGGTAGCATGGCAATTATTCTGGGTGTCCTTATCCTGAGACGGAAAGTAAACTAAGGACAGTCCTTATCCTGAGACGGAAAGTATTTTCTAACTTTGGGCAGGGTACGATTTTCGTATCTGCCCCTAGTTTATCATCTTTAGTTTTGTTCGATTAAAGGTCCCTCTAACCCTATTCTGCAAATGCAGATCTGACGACATTTTTCCATTTCCTTTGTGTGTCAGAGCATCAGCATCAGCTCAATGACTATGAGCTGGAAGGATTTGAAGAAGGAAGTAGGATTTGAAGCAGTCTGAAGAAGGGTCTCGACCCGAAACGTCGCCTATCTCCTTCGCTCCTTAGATGCTGCTGCACCCGCTGAGTTTCTCCAGCTTTTTGTGTACCCTCGATTCTCCAGCATCTGCAGTTCCTTCTTTAACAGGATTTGAAGTAGATGTTTTATTATTTGTTTGGTTCGGTTTTCTTTCCACAAACACCTCCCATGCAGTCATTAGTCCTGCTCTGCCTTACCTTACTATATACTAACTTATAGACAGAATATGCTTTAGATAATTTTTAGGTTCAAAGGTTAATTAACAACATAGATGTCAACCGCAAAAAAATGAATGAACACAACAACACAAATAAACACGGGAGAGTATTCTTAAGGAATATAGAGAAATTTTGCATATAATTCATGGTGCAGTTCGTGTGTGTGTGTGTTTATTTGTGTCAGATTTTTGCCCTTTGATTTCATGGTTCGCCAAAACCACACGCTCAATCTCCCAGATTTTTTCCATTTTGCTAGACATTACACTTTTACATTCACTAATGCACTGCTCATTACATTTAGACATTTTTATGTACACATTTATAAATTAAATCCTTTCTCCCCCCCCCCCAAAATTTCAAAAAGTTAAAAAAGTCAAACAGCTCTCACCGATAGAATGTTGGTGAACGTTCCATCGTGTGATGTCACAATGCCATCCCTCACAGATGTCCAATCGGAATGGATCTAATTTACATATGCCTTTGTTCCAGCCCCAGCCCCGCCCCCCGCAGCTTTTGTCGAAGCACGTGATCACGTGTGGGAATAGAGAAAGAGGATTGGGGGTGATAGGGAATGGTGAATGGACTGCCCCAACCTCTCCCTCCCCCCTCCCACTCTAACTCCCCACTCTTTCACCTCTCTCCCCCCACCCCTCTCCCCCTCCCTCCACACTCTTCCCTCTACCTCCCCTACCCCATCTCCCTCCTCCCCTCCAACGACGCTCGCGCCGTGCCTTCCGCAGCTGGAATCGCCCGCCCGCTGCAAACCCCCCCCCAACTACATTCATGCCATGCCTCCCGCAGCTGGAATCGCCCGCGCGCCTGTCTGCTCCAAATCTCCCCCCCCTTCCCCCGTTCTCAAAATGCTCGGGAGAAGAGATAAGGCGACGGGTGGGCGGGGTAAAGGCCCATTCCTGGGGAGGTGAAGAAGGGGAGTGGGGAGATTGAGGGAGAGGAGGGAGTAGGGAGGGAGAGAGGGGAATGGGGGAGGTGAGGAGCGTGTGGGAATAGAGGGAGAGGAGTGGGGGTGATAGGGAGTGGGGAATAGATGGACTGCCCCACCCTTCTCCCCCACCCTCCCCACCTCTTCCCTCTCTCTCCCCTACCCCTCTCACCCTCTCACCCCTACGACATCTCCTCCTCCCTCCCCTCTTCCCAATCTCTCCCCCTCTCTCCCCTACCCCATCCCCTCCCCACCCTCCCTTCCCCCACCTCCCCCTCCCTTTCCCCCCCTCCTCCCCCCTTCCCCCCTTCCCTTCCCCCCCTCTCAGCCCCCTCCCTCTCTCTCCCCTCTCTCCTCCATCTCTCTGCGTGTGGCTCGGGCGGGTTATGAGATAAAAGGATCTAATTAATAATATTATATAATATCAAGGGGGTGGTGTGGGGGTGGTTAGATGCGGAATGCCGCCCCGCACCACCCCCCCCCCCCCCCCCCCCCGCAAAACGAGCGTTGGTGGTACAGACCCAACGGGTCTGCACTTGGTCTAGTAGATCTATAAAAACGTCCTTTTCTTTGCAGCAAAATGAGTCCACGATTTACAGTGGTTGCATTATTAGGTTTATTGCCATTTATTTGGATTTGTTAAATGATAATCTGGAAATAACCAGTTGGAAAGTAGAGAGCAGTTTTGGGATATCAGTTCTAGACTCATTCAATACTACGTCCTTGTTTGGAATTTGGAAGCACCTTCAGGATTGTTGTTTAAAATGAGGCAAGAATGAAACTGAAGTATCTTTCGTGAAATTCACATTCATTTTCTATTCGTCAAGGCCTATAGCAGTTATATTAAATAAACAATGAGAGGTGTATCTGCATTGTTGTTTATCAGCTTAACAATGGTATTTCAAAAATAATTCACAGCTTGTGAAAAGCTTTATGATATTCAGCTGCAAGTATTTTCCAAGCCAGTAGTCTGTATACTTTATAATGAGATGATTCCAGAAATGATAGTGGGGACAGCAAGCCAAAGATTGAGCAGGTGTTGTTTGAAAATTCTTGAGCTATTTTCATAATTGGTTTTTATATTGATTATGTTCATAAATGTACTAGAATAAAATCAATTAAACCGAAAAGAGGAACATCAGAAAACTAGGAACACATAGTAGGAATGTTACAACATTTTGAGATTTTAAAAATCAAGCCTGTAATTTATCCCATTAGATAAAGCATAAAAGAACTTTAATTTGATACCTAATTCACTTTCATATCTTCAGTATTGAAAAGGTTATAGTCATTTTCGTACTCGGAAATTAGCATCTGTTCCATATTGCTTTTCCATTAACTTGACACAAAAGCTGTGATCGAGGACAGTCAATTGACATAAAAGCCCATATCTTTCTTAAAAAATAAGAGAACTGAATGAAATTTTCAGTTATTATAGATTGAAGCATTCTGAAACAAATATGATACATCTTACTTGGATGACCTGAAATTAAAGCATATAATGAGTTAGTTACCCTAATTGTAGATAATTACAAAATTGACCGGAAATAGTAACAAACACCCAGACTGCCTTAAATTCAAAAATGTGGTATTCCCAAGATCAGAACTTTAATATTATTGTAACGTTAAAACAAATGGTAAATACCCAACAAAAATCATATTCATCAGTGTCATCAAATCAATTAAATTCATCTAAATTCAATTACTAGATCTAAACATCTATCCCATTCTTAAAATGCAAAAAAAATGTAAAGCCACATTTTTTAAATAGACAATAATACAAAATATAGATGAGTTAGATGTTCTTAAGACATGACTGTGCAAAAAAAAAGAATTTGGTTATCTTGAGAGTGGATTGTGATAGATCGGAATGTGGCCGATGCCATGATAAACCCCGCGATATCGGCAGGCAAGACACGGCTGATATCGGGGCCTAAATAACATATTTTGAATCATCAGATTAAAATGAAACCACACCAAAAAGCAAGGTAAGATGTTAAATAAATTATATAACTTTTGTTTTGTCCTGATGTGGAAGTCCTTGATGTTGATTTTGATCCGTGATGTTGAAGGCTTTAGAAGTCACGTTTAACTTCAAACCAGCGATGCAATCGTCCAGCAACATTTTTAAAAAACGGGAGACTTCCGGTGGCGCTATGGAGGGCTAAGGATTAACGCCAGCCAGCTCCGTGAGAAAAAACGCTGAAAAACTTGGGGAGAAAACGACCTACCTGCTGCCTGCTGCTTCTGTACCGACTGCTGTGAGTGACGTCATCAGGCGCGCGACTTATCATGTCTATGCTGCGCAGCCCCCTCCTGGAGAAACCGACAACTCGTGCTGTTGCTAGGCAGAAAACGGTGGAACAAGAAAAAGGCCCGACTGAGGCCTCGGGCTCAGGTAGGACGTTATCCCAAGAAGATGTTGTGGATAATGAAGTAGATTTTCAAAGTCTACAGAGAGATTTAGGCCATTTGGAAAAGTGGGCTGAAAGATGGCAGATGGAGTTTAATGCTGTTAAGTGTGAAGTGCTACATCTTGGCAGGACAAATCAAAATAGGACGTACATGGTAAATGGTAGGGAATTGAGGAATGCTGTGGAACAGAGGGATCTAGGAATAACTGTGCATAGTTCCCTGAAGGTGGAATCGCATGTAGATAGGGTGGTAAAGAAAGCCTTTGGTGTGCTGGCCTGTATAAATCAGAGCATTGAATATACGAGTAGGGAAGTAATGTTAAAATTGTACAAGGCATTGGTAAGACCAATTCTGGAGTATGGTGTACAATTTTGGTCGCCTAGTTATAGGAAGGATGTCAACAAAATAGAGAGAGTACAGAGGAGATTTACTAGAATGTTGCAGGGTTCCAGCAACTATGTTACAGAGAAAGGTTGAACAAGTTAGGTCTTTATTCTTTGGAGCGCAGAAGGTTAAGGGGGGACTTGATTGAAGTATTTAAAATTATGAAAGGGATAGACAGAGTTGACATGGATACGTTTTTTCCCATTGAGGGTAGGGAAGATTCAAACAAGAGGGCATGACATGAGAATTAAGGGACAGAAGTTTCGGGGTAACGTGAGGGGGAACTTCTTTACTCAGAGGGTGGTGGCTGTGTGGAATGAACTTCCAGCAGAAGTGGTGGAGGCAGGATCGATTTTAACATTTAAGAGTAAAGTGGATAGGTATATGGACGTGAAGGGAATGGAGGGGTATGGTCTGAGTGCAGGTAGATGGGACTAGGGGAAAACAAATGGTCAGCACGGACTGGAAGGGCCGAGAGGGCCTGTTTCCGTGCTGTAATTGTTATATGGTTATAAGATGTGATGAAAAAACAACTAAAAAATCGGAAAGTGAAGAACTTAAAACTTTTATTGCATGTGAAATTGCTGGTTTAAAGGAAGAAATAAACCAGATGAATGTTGAAATGAAAGACTTGAAGTTTGAAATTAATACCAACATTGATACTAAGACTAAGAAAATATCGGATGATTTGAAGAAAGAAATCACAGAAATTATGATTGGAATGTCAAAGGAGACGAATGATAAGATCAAAAATGTGAAAACTGATTTTGAAGAAAGGCTGAATCCTGTGGAGAAGGCACTGGACCAACAGACGGCTGGCATAAAAAGCCTTGAAGAACTAGCCGAAACAAGTGCTCAGACTACAGCAAAGCTTATCACAGAAAATGCTCGTCTAACGGATTTATTGACCAAAGTAACCGAGAAATGTACTGAACTGGAAGGTCGCCAGAGAAGACAGAACCTAAGAATTGCGGGTATTCCTGAAGAGGGAGAGAAAGATAAAGATCCCTGAGAATTTACTGCGAATTTACTGCAAAATGTTTTATCTCTGGAACAAAAGCCTTTGCTAGCCCGAGCACACAGAGTGATGAGACGTCAGACAAGATCAGATGCTCCCCCAAGAAAAATGATAATAAAAGTACAAAACGACCATGTCTTGGAGGAGATAATGCAAAAAACATCAAGAAACAGAAACCTTACATTTGAAGGACACAAGATCAGCCTCTATTGAGATTATCCAGCAGAGGTCTCCAGGAAACGAAAAGCGTTTAATGAGACTAAAAGTCTCTTGAGGGGGGTGGAAAACTCGAAATATGGCCGGAACTACCCAGCTACTCTAAGAGTCACTTACAACAAGAAGGAACATTTTTTCTTCAACCCTGTGGAAGCACTGGACTTTGCCCGGAAGATTAAGGCTTGAGAAGGCCTCACCATTGAATACACTGACTTTGCAGGACTGGATGGAACTGGATAGTACTGGATGGAAGCTGGAGAAAGATGTGGATCGGAAACCCTCCCATGGATACTAATAATTAGTATAACTACACTACTAATACAAATAACTAATAAATACTAAAATTATACCGTGGTATCTTCACTAATCAGAGTTAATCATTATGACACTAACTACACTACTAATATAATAACTAATAAATATTAAAATTATACTGTGGTATTTTTACTAATCAGAATTAATCATTATTACTAATGACTAATGTTTACTTATATTGGAATGATTCAAATATAGAGTCTGACTTCATTTGTCCTCTTTGGAAACCTTTCTTTTGTACTAGTAATTTTCATTTTTATTTTTTATTTTCCTTTCTTTTTGTGTGTTTTTTATAATTAGATTTTCAAAAAAGTTTTAAATATATGTATTCTCACATTTTCGACTATTATAACCCGAATATTTTAAATTTAATATCCCAGGTAAAATACCACTATGGAATAATAATTTCAAAAAACCAGGGAGCTGGTTAAGTTAGTAACATCAACTACAGAAGTCGGTAGATGGTTAGCCATGCTAGTATGGCTAGCACTAACTACACCAATACTAGATGTAGTTTTTTCCTTATTTGTGCATAATACCAATTTCTTAATCTATCCTCTCTTCTTTTCTATTATAAACTATTATTGTTATTTTCAGTTTGAATGGAGTTATATACTGGATCAAAGGAGATATACACGTGAGAGACATTCAAGGGACTTAAAATTCGTCTATTCGGAGTTTGGGTGTAAAGTTGGGTCTGTCGAACTGAACCATTGGCTCTATTACAGACCCCCATAGACAAAAGATGCAAGACTTAAAAATGTATACGGGGAATGAAGGAATAAAGTTTTGCAGCTGGAATGTTAAAGGTATTAATGAACCAATTAAGAGAGGCAAAGTATTAGCACATTTAAAAGCAATTAAAGCTGATGTGATTTTCATTCAAGAAACTCATTAAAAAAAAGATGCTGAGCATAGGCTGAAAGCTAAATGGATAGATAAAACATATCATTCTTTTTTTACACACAAATCAAGAGGTGTAGCAATATTATTTCGTAAAGGCACTTTATTCAAACATACATCAACTATAACTGATAATGATGGCAGATACATTATTGTAATAGGAGAATTAAATGCACAAAAAATGATTTTTGTTAATGTATATGGACCAAACTTTGATAGTCCATTGTTTTTCAAGAAAATATTTAACAACATTCTGGAAATAACACAACATAACTTAATAATTGGAGGAGATTTAAATTGTACATTAGATTCTTACTTAGACAGATCCACAAGACAAAGGAAAATTAAATCGCATTCCAGTGACATTAAATGCATATATGGAAACTACTAATATTAAAGAGTTTGGAGAGTAGAAAATCCAACTGGACGAGAATATTCCTTTTATTCACCTGTACATAAAACTTACTCAAGAATAGATTATTTTTTGGTCGATGCCAAACTTATCTCACTCACATATAATTCAAAATACCATAATATTATAATCTCAGATCACGCCCCTTTAACATTTAAGATTAAAATAAATGTTAAAATGGAAAAACAGGGACAATGGAGATTTAAACCACAAATTTAAAAAAAACAAAGCAACTCAAGAATATATTACAGAACAGATCAAGATTTTCTTTGAAATAAATGATAAACCGGAAATATCTTCTTCCTTATTATGGGAAACTTTTAAAGCATATGTCCGTGGAATTATGATTTATTCTCAAGCATTTTATAATAAAAAGAATCGGAGGGATCAACAGGAACTGGAAAAAGAGATTAAACAACTATATACAGAGAATGCAGCTAGTCCATCCATAACAATACATAATAAAATCGCAGCACTGAAATATAAATTAAATTAAATATATTCAGATCAAGTTGTAAAACTCTTTCAATACAATAAACAATTACAGTTTGAATTTGGAGATAAACCTCAAAAATTATTGGCTGGCCAATTAAGGAAGATGGAGGGAGAAAAAATAATCCATAGGATTAAATCACATAATGGCGAACCCCTAGTACAACCTAAAGATATTAATGAGAGATTTTTGCAATATTATAAAAAAATATACTCTGCTAAAACGACAGAAAACAGGATAGGAATAGAAGCACTTAAAAAAAAATGTAATCTGAATGGGTTGGATTCACAAAATAGAGAATCATTAAATGCTGAAATTTCAGTAAAAGAAATCGAAGAATCTATCAGATCATTAAAAAATGGTAAAACACCGGGACCAGATGGTATTGGCTTGGAATTTTATAAAACATGTTATGATCTGATTGCACCACGCTTGAAGACACTCTATGAATATATTTATACCCAGCAGAAACTACCAGAAACGTTAAATTAATCTATTATAATACTAATACCTAAAATAGACAAAGATCTGGATGACCCAGGATCATTTAGAGCTATAGCTCTTTTAAATACTGATCAAAAGATATTAACTAAACTATTAGCACAAAGGCTAAGAACAGTTATTAATGAATTAATTCACCCCGATCAAACAGGATTTATACCAAAACGATATTCCTCATATAACCTGAGACGTTTATTCAATATTGTATACTCGAAAAGAGGTATTAATAAAGATCTAGTAGTTATTTCATTAGAAGCGGAGAAAGCCTTCGACCAGGTGGAATGGTCTTACTTGTTTTCGGTTATGGAAACTTTTAAATTGGGAGAGAAGTTTATTACTTGGGTCAAATTATTATACACTAATCCAACAGCCAGAATAATAACAAATCAAATGCTATCAATTAAATTCAATCTATCTCGAGGCTGTAGACAAGGTTGCCCTTTATCCCCACTACTATTTGCACTTGCAATAGAACCATTAGCTCAACGTGTGAGATCACATCCTGAAATATATGGGTATGATACCAGAGATACTGAAAATAAAATCTCCTTATATGCGGATGATGTATTACTTTATATTACAAAGCCGGAAATTAGTATCCAAAATGTATTAAAATTAATAACTGAATTTGGATCTTTTTCAGGATATAGTAATTGGAATAAAAGTGAACTCATGCCAATAATGGTAAATAACTTACATATATTACAACAATTTCCTTTTAAGAAAACAAACGAAAAAATTAAATATCTTGGAATTTATCAAACAAAAAGATTTGATTCTTTATATAAATCCAACTTCCCACTCTTATTGAATAAATTAAATAAGAACATTTTATATTGGAACAAGCTACCCATCTCAATGATAGGTAAAATTAATGTAATAAAAATGATTTTTCTTCCACAATTACTATATCTTTTCCAATTGATTCTGATATATCTTCCTAAAAATTTCTTTAGGAAGGTGGACTCTTTAGTTACCAACTTTATCTGGGATTATAAGAGCCATAGAATAAATAAAAAACATTTATGTAAATCAAAAATAAATGGAGGTCTAGCACTACCAAACTTTATGTTTTATTACTGGGCAGTTAATATTAAAAATATGAAATTTTGGTTAGTAGAGACAGATAAACAACCAATTTGGTTAAAAATGGAAAAAGAAGATTGTTCGCCTTTTGAAATGAGTTCGATAATATTTGCCAATATTAATCTAGGTAAGAAAAACTATAGCGAAAACCCAATAATAGAAAGTGGAATACGTATCTGGAAACAAATAAAGAAAACATTAAAATTGGAATGTATACCACTAGCCCTTACCATTGTAAATAATGGTACATTTAAACCCTCAATGATGGATAAAGGCTTTTTACAATGGAAAAATAAGGGAATTAAGACGGGAGATCTCTACAGGGAAAATTATTTCCTTTCAAGAATTACAACAAATATATGGATTACATTCAAAAGATTATTTTAGATACCTACAAATTAGAGACTATGTAAAAGCAAACACACAGGAAATTAGAAATCGAAAGACAGAAATTTTAGATGAATGTCTAAATAAACATCCGAACACAGAAAAATGGATATCATATATTTATAATATCCTATTGGAAAATGATGTCCCATTGACAGAAATATATAGACAACGATTTTTCATGGGAAAACGAATTAGGTCAAATTATTAGACCAGAAGTATGGGATGAAAGTTTACAACATATACACCACTGTTCGTTAAATGCTAGACACTCCCTTATACAATTTAAAATATTACATAGACTACATTACTCAAAATCCAAACTACATAACATTTTTTTCAAATGTATCTGCCATATGTGATAAATGTCAGCACTTAGAAGCTAACTTGACACACTCATTTACAAATTGTGTAAAAATCACAAAATTTTGGATAGAAATATTTAGGATAATTTCGAATGTTGTTAATATGAATCTGACTCCTGACTCAAAGTTAATAATACTGGGAATACTGGAAACAAATCAATTAATAACAACGAATCAAAGAATTTTTATTGATTATAGTTTAATAATTGGGAAAAAAACTAATATAAAAATTCTGGAAAGGCCCTACATCCCCCACAATCAAAATGTGGATTACAGGAATGTCAGAGAGACTCCATCTGGAAAGATTGAGGCTTGTCCTAATGGACAGGTTGGATCTTTTCAGAGGAATATGGTCTCCATACATTGAATATCTAAAGGGTCAAAATGGCTCAGTGCGAGAGCCTGACTGAAACCTGAATAATGGAATAGATGAAGAAATACGTATAACAAATCATGGATATATCTCCAATGATGGATAACTTTTTAATACTCCATTCAGTTCTTTATTTTTGATTTCTTATCTCTATATTATTTTTCTCTATCTTTTCTTACTTACAAAAAAAATGTATAGAAATATAAATAAGTCTTAAATGTTAATATTAACAATATTACGAATGTATGTAAGAAGTATTTTCTATTAATATGTATTTACAATTAATAAAAATATTCATCAAAAAAAAACTTTTTTAAAAAACGGGAACGGAAGCTCAGAACGAATTTTCTTTATCAACTTGTAAGTCCGAGCAAATACCTCTCTGACAAGCAATACAAACCTGAATTTTAATTTCCCCCCCCCCCCCCCCCCCAGCCTCCGGAATCGCACACACAGGCAGTGACAGATCTGGAGCGCCGCTGATGGTAGGTTTTGTAACAACGCTACACAGAGAAAAAGTCAGTGCACCTATCAACCATGTCCTTTGACAGACCAAGTACAACATACATAATTGAGCACCATACATTATCTATTTAATCCCCCAAGGGTTTCTTTTAATGTGAATATTCCAAGAGGTCCAAATGCAAATGAAGAAAAATTACAGAATATTCCATTTCTGAAATAATTGAACATTTAATTATAGAAATATGAAGGTAAGCTAGCCATACGGAGATGTCGAGCAGGCTAGGACGTTATTCCTTGGAGCGTAGGAGGATGAGGGGTGATCTTATAGAAGTGTACAAAATAATGAGAGGAATAGATTGGGTAAATGCACTACTTCCCAGAGTAGGGGAATTGAGAACCAGAGGACATAGGTTTGTGAGGGGGAAAGATTTAATACAAACCTGTTGAGAAACTTGTTTACACAAAGGGTGGAACGAGCTTCCGGAGCAGGTAGTTGAGGCAGATACTAACACAACTTTTATGAAACATTTAGACAGGTACATGGATAGGGTATGTTTAGATGGATATGGGCCAAACGCAGGCAGGTGAAACTGGTGTTGATGGGGCATGTTGGTCAGCATGGACAACTTGGGCTTAAGAGCCTGTTTCCATGCTGTATGACTACAACTCCATAATCATGGTTCTAAAATCTATTTTGTTGTCTCCCTTTCCAACCTTGCTAATGTACTAGAATTCTTTGTTGCCTAATTATTATGAAGGGTTGAATGTGGCACCAGCAATTATCCATTAAAAACAGAAGTAATCTACCTGTATCAAAATTCTATAACAATCTACATAATGTTCTATTGTTTTCTCATACAAACTAAATGCATTAATTGGTTAATAATTAAATTATCTGTTTCCCTACATTAGCTAGCATATTTAATGACGTTTTTTTTTTACCTTCAGTTGTAGGTATTTTGATATTTTCCATTTCTAGTTAATTTAACTTACTTCTCGGAATATTATTTATTTTATTCATCCTTTTTATCAGCTTGACACTTTTAGTTCAATAATCAAATTTTAATAACATCAAATTATTTTTGAATGTTGTGAACTGGAAATGAGATTTCAGTGTAAGTCCATTGCTATTATCCTTTGACAATGACTCTCTAAAAATCCACCGATTTGTTTCCAATGGATAATCTCTGTAATTTAATCTAGTTTCTTTATAAACAAATTACAATTAATTAGAAAAGAATTACATTATTTCTAAATTAAAGTCCAGTGAGTTTTTAAGAAGTATTGAAATAATCCAATATATTATTATCTAGGAATTACCACAGGACAAATTTTACACAAACTGGTTAATAATATGCTATTTGTGTCCACGCTATTCTTCCGCAGATCACACGACTGTGGCTACTAGTTTTTAGGTAATTGCATATTCTAAATCGGCCAAGTGTTATCTGAAATGGAATGTAAGAAGTGATGGTATCACTAGGCAGAAAATGAACTTGGCCATTGCCTTGTATATTAATTACAACGCAGTTACTTTTGCTCATTGGGTTAAAGTTCATAGGTTAAAGTATTGATTGCAACAAATGCAGATTTGAATCAGAGGCATGAACTGTTTAGAGTTGCTTCTGATTGCCCATTTGAATAAAATATTTTTTTTCTCTTGTCATGAGTGGCAGTAGTTTCAGCCTTCACTGTAAAGAAAATAATGTAAAAGGGGAAGATTAATAACTGATTTCTGAGTAATTGGAGATGTATTATCTTTTGTGTTATTAATTATAACTAAACTTCAGTTATGTATTATCTATCTTGGATCTTTCTAATAATTTCAGCAAAGTACTTCAATTTAGTTAATTCATTACAACATAGCAACATAGTGGAAAGAAAATCTTTATTCACAAGGGAACTTGAGCAGTGTAAGTGTATTCACATGTGACCTTAGGATTTGAACTGACAGTGATGTATAATTGGAGTAATATAGGTCACTGCTTAAATCTGGTCAGGAATGACATCAGCAATAACGTTGAATTATTTTCATCGTATTGTTTATGCACCTTTCAAAGTTCTGAGTAAATGCACCTTTCAAAGTACTGCTCAACCCACACCACCACGAAAGACAAATGATCTGACTCTCTTAACTTGTACTGCATAAACTCTCTGCAGAGACATGACAGAGACAGCCAATTCAAAGTAAAATGCTGGTGAAGTTCAAGGTAGTTTATCTGAAGATGAGTCTACTTGAAGCTTTACCAGACGGAAGTTTGTAGGCCATGTCCATTCATCAAATCAATCCATGAAAGCAGGTGGTTACTTCTTTATGAGCAGAGACAAAATCAGTTTGCACCTTTTTAACCATCAGAAATGAATTCAGTATGTGGCACTTTCTGACTGTTCCTTTAGAGAGGGATGAGTATAATGCTCTGGATTTTTTCAAAAGTAATTTCAAATTAATTTAGGATCTTGAGTTTCTTTGAAACAATTTGGGTGGTTCATATAATGCACTTTGCCTTTTCTTTGTGATTACCAAGAGCACATGTCAGGTGTCACAATTCCAGAGATCAGGTATGTCTTACTGATGTAGTAAAATGAAAGGATATACATCTGCCAGCAGAAGAAAACAATCAATTCCTTCTTGCTGGCTAATGACCAATCCAAAACCTGAGCAGTCCTGTAAATAACTAAAATTGAGGTAATTTATCCTTTATTCTTTTTTATCACCTGTAATCTTCTACAGAGGTAATTAGCCTCTATTATAATCACATCATCTAAATAGCTGTGCAACCTCTAACATCTGGTTGCACAGATGAACCCCTTACACAACCTAAGTGTTAAGTTAAAAATGCACTACTGAAAGGACCCACAGGATCAGGGCAGCATCTGTGAGGGACCATCTTCAGACGTGTTTAATCAACATTAATCCATACTAACTCTCAAAATCATTATATCACAACTTTATAGTAGTCAGATTATTCTGTTAAAATGTGTTAAATTCGAATCCTCTATTCATTGATAAGTTTCATACAAGAATGATTATGTGCAAGAAAGATGATCACATGGATAATACTTAACTCTAAGATATAATTTTCATAATGAAAGATGACAAAAGCGGTTATTTTACGTTGAATTCTGAAATTGGTATTATTGATATTGTTTTCTAATATGGTATCTGGTTTATTTCAAATAAAATGAATTATGTCTGTGATGAGCTCATACTTTAAGGATTGTGATGGTTATTTGTATCCTCATAAAAGGGGAGATGAATGCAAGTTTTCAGTTATTCGGTAATAACCAGTTCCACAGCTAGATCTCATTGCAAAGCGTAATAGCTTAAGTATCGTTTTATGGAATATCAATTCAAGAAAACGTTCTGAAAATTGAAATATTAAAATTATTAATAACAGAAGAATTGGCTAATATTTACCATCCCTTCCAAATAACATACTTCTCTTATATAGCCAATCAATTAATTAATTAGTCTGCTTGCTGGACAAAATAAATAAATAAAACAAATTGCAGTATATTAGATTCTGCTATTGTCAAGTAACAAACAGGACATGTAGGCAGTCTTTGCATTACGTAATGGTTCCTCTTCATGAGAACTGTCTGTGAACCAATTTCTCTATCAGGCAGAAACAATTTCAGTGAGGGTCCATAAACATGAACATTTATTTATGGTCTTTCCATATTGCAGAGCGAATAAATAACACTCCAAGTAATGGTCCAACAAGTTTATTAGCATATAGTAAAGTTAAGGGGTTGTCTCATTGCGGCGACCTAATTGGTAAGTTTAGAAGAGTTTAGGAGAGTTTCAAAAAATGTCATGTTGAAGACCTCCTTCGACTATGTAGAAGACCTCCTTCGACCATGTTGAAGACTAGCTTCGACTAGCTTCGGGAAAATTGCACACCGAATAGTGGAGAGTGAAGACGATCTCCTTCGACCTCCCTTCGACTATGTTGAAGACTATCTACGACTACCGACAACTACCTTCAATTACCTTTGACTACCCTCGATTACTGACGAATAACATGCCGACCTACTTCGACTAACCCTACAAGTAAAAAAAGTATCGATATTTTCCACAGCGACCTTTTTTTACTTGCGGGGATTTTTCAACATATTGAAAAATACGCTGCGACCTAGCTGAGGCCTCGAGTACACGGGGACTACTCTCGAGCATGAGGGAGAGTTAAGGGCCTGTCCCACTTTCACGACCTAATTCACGACCTCTGCCGAGTTTGCCCTTGACTCATATTCGCAGTATGGTCATCATGAGGTCGTAGGTAGGTCGTAGCAGGTCGTGATGCTAGTCGTAGGTACTCGTGGCATCAAGTAGGTCGGGGCGTTTTCTAGCATGATGAAAAATGTACACGAGTAAAAAAGGTTGTGAATTAGTTCGTGAAAGTGGGACATGCCCTTTACAAAGACCTCCTAGGACCTCGTGTCGACCATGCTGCGAGTATGAGTCGAGGGCAAAGTCGCCAGAACCCGCAGATTAGGTCGCCGCAGTGGGACGGCCCCTTTACACTACAAGTATTCACCACTGTGACTACATCCTGACTAACGGACTAGTGGCTGAAAGCGTTAGTAATTTATGGTGACTGTATTTTACTGTAGTTTACTGTACTGTACTATGGTGATGGTAAAACCTGGACTGTATTATATATCCGAGTGGTGTGTAACATATGTGTGTTAGTAATTTTTAGAGCAGATCTACACATATGTAGTTACAATGGTAGAGAATCAAAATGTCCCACATCCAATGGCCAGTTTTGCCGGCCTTAAGGTTTGAATAGATGTTACATTGTTTGATTAAGCTTCCTGCTGTAAACTGACAGCAGTTACATTTTTGATATCTGCTACCCCATCCCACTAACTCCTGAAGACGTTTGCATTTCTATAATTAAACTTCTTGCCTTGCAAGTGGCCTGAAATTTATGAGAAAACATGCAAAAAGTTAGATTTCTGTAACACTGTGTCGATTGTAACCTGGGATTCCCTGTATAAGCAATGGGAATGCTTAAAGGATGAGTTCTGCAAATGTTCACATAATCTCATCCAATCAGCGCCAAATTATACGATTCACTCAAATAAACATAATCAAGTGAACTATGTTCTAGACGTGGCAGCATATTCTACTTCAATTTTTTTTAAGTTTGTGTTGGTTCTTTTTATGCTTATGAAACACCACTGTAGTAGGAACATTGTGATAACACACGGAAGCTGGAGACAGCCCATCTTATAGACAGAAACTAAAAGGTAAGGAACCGATCAAAAGAATGATACAGTAGAGGACTTCCTTGAGGGTTGAATTCAGGCTTCAACTAGCCTGAATGCGTATAACGTTGCCATCACCAGTTTCATCAAGAAATTAGAATTAGATTGCCTTTATTGTCATTCAAACAAACAAAGGTTTGAACGAAATTTAGTTCCCTGCAGTCATAACAGCAAAAAACACAAAACACACAATTAACACAGTTCCACACAAACATCCATCACAGTGAATCTCCAAACACCTCTTTACTGTGATGGAAGGCAAAAGTCTTATCTCTTCCCAGTTCTTCTCCTGCGTCGAGGCGATCGAGACTCTTGATATTAAAGCCCCCGGCGGGCGACGGTAAGTCCCACGGCCAATTAAGCCGAGCCGGGCGATGACGGGCCGATACAAACCCCGCGATTCAGGGCGGACGAAGTTGCCGTTGCAGGAGCTTCCGAAAATTGGTCTCCTACCTGGGACCTGCGAGCTCCCGATTTTACCGTCCACAAGGCCTGCGGCTGAAGCCTCCGAAGCTCCGAAGTTGGGTCGCAGCCGCAGTGCCATCGCAGCCTCCGAAGTCAACCAGCTCCATGATGGTAAGTCCGTAGGTTCTGCGACTGGAGACATGTCGATTCCGGTTGGAGGCCGCCAGCTCCACGATGTTAAGCCCCAGTGAAACGAAGACAAGACAAGGAAAAGGTCGCGTCCCCGTTCAAGGAAAGATAAAAAAGTTTCCCCACCCCCCACCCCCCACCCCAAATATACACAACTAAAAATAAACCAAAAACATACTCCTAACAAAACAAAACAAAACAAAAAAAGACAGACAGACTGCAGGCGAGCCGCAGCCACAAGGCATTGCCACCGGAAGTGGGTTGAGGATTGCGTTCCAACAAAGACAATGAGGTTCTATCGCAACCAGAAATCTTGGAAGAACAGGGAGATTGACTCTCTGGCAAAAGTCCTGACCCAAGGCTTTCAAGGATGTTCCTGCACTGTTCAAGGTCAAGTATGGTTTCCACAATGGCTATTGAGGAAGCCAAGAGAAAAAGCCAAAACAAGCTTGGATCGATTGCTGCCGCCAGGACATCGGGCCTTTAAGGCCAAGATAAGACTTCACGTTTTCAATAAATTGCTAATTGAAAGTTACATGATGGTGCCGGGAAAGTGGCCACTGTGTACAGCCTCAGGAAAAATCTACTCAACCGTCTTTACTTATGTATGATTGTGCTTATGTATGGTATGAGTTTGCTGGATTGTTTGTAAAATAAAGCATTTCACTCCATCCAGGTACTTGTGAAAATGAGGTAACCACTACACCACTACTACTACAACTACTAAGTGGTAGTGCCTGTAGAATGTTGCAGAAGAGAAAAATCAGAGACTACAGGGTACACAAAAGGCTGGAGAAACACAGCGGGTGCAGCAGCATCTAAGGAGTGAAGGAGATAGGCGACGGTTCGGGTCGAGACCTTTCTTCAGACTGGTCAGGGATCAGGGAAACGAGAGATATAGACGGTGATATGGAGAGATAAAGAACAATGAATGAAAGATATGCAAAAAAGTATCGATGATGTTTGTGGTGTGAAAATGAGAAACTAGGGTGGGGGAGGGAGATAGAGAGAGAGGGAATGCCAGGGCCCGAGGGCTGAGGGAGAGGTGGGAAGGGGAGGAGACAGCAAGGGTTAACAGAATTGAGAAAATTCAATGTTCAAGCCCAGAGGATGCAGACTCCCCAAGCGGAATATGAGGTGCTGTTCCTCCAACTTGCGGTGTTGCTCACTCTGGCCGTGGAGGAGGCCAAGGGACGAGAGGTCGGATACAGAATGGGAGGGGGAGCTGAAGTGCTGAGCCACCGGAAGGTTGGCTTGGTTATTGCAGACCGAGCGGAGGTGTTCGGCGAAACGACTACAGGGCATGGTTTCCTGACAGCTCTGAGTCAGATGACAGTAGTGAAGAAGGCTTTTGACATGATTCTCTTCATTGGTAAGAGAATTCTGTACAAATGTTGGAACGTCACGACAAAGCTGAGCAAGGCAATGGGGAGAGCACACTTGGACTCAGGTGCAGTTCTGGCCTTGCTATAGTAAGGATGTCTAGTTTTAAGGGCCTGTCCCACAAGCGACTTTTTAGGCGAGTGAAGGAGACTCTGCGCTTGCTCATGATCGCCACATGTTCGCTAGTGGTCTCTGATGAGTCTCCTTCACGGTTCCGAGGAGTTCCCGCATTCTGGGAACTAGTCGTGGCCTCAGTATGGTCGCAGCAAATTTTTCAACATGTTGAAAAATTTTTCTGCGACCAAAAGTTGGTCGCCATGGAGAAAATCATTAATCCTGTAGTCATAGGTGCAGTTGTAGTGCGGTCGCCATGTTGTTGTAGGTAGTTGAGGTAGCCGTAGGTAGTTTTAGTTAATCTCCTTTGCTGACCGGGCATTTTCATTGTCTCATTGGGGGGAAAAAATAGGTAAGCACGAGTTTTCAGAACCAAGGAAAACACGACCGGTAATGTTAAATGCCTGCTAAACTTCACAGCTGTGTATCTCTGGCTTATTAAAAGTTGTATGGCTTCTTAAAAGTGTCTCCACTCCTTCTCCCCCCTTATTCCCCCCCTTCTCCCCCTTTCTTCCGTCCCCCTCTCCCAGCTCTTTTAAAGGACATAGCATACACTGTGCTAGCCGTCTTTAACCTTCTTTAACCGTCTTTAGGGACAATTTACAATGTAACAAAGCCAATTAGAAATAATGTCCAAAAAATAAGGACATAGGACATAAGGAATAGGAGTAGAATTAGGCCATTCGGCTCATCAAGTCTGCTCCACCATTCAATCATGGCTGATCTATCTCTCCTAACCCCATTATCCTGCCTTCTCTCCATAACCTCGGACACCTGAACTAGTCAAGAATGTATCTATCTCTGCCTTAAAAACATCCAGCCTTCTGTGGCAAAGAATTCACAGATTCACCGCCCTCTGACTAATGAAATTTCTCATCTCCTTCTTAAAAGAACGTTCTTCAATTCTGAGGTTATAATCTCTAGTCCTAGATTCTCCCACTAATGGAAACATCCTCTCAGCATCCACTCTATCCAAGCCTTTCACTATTCTGTATGTTTCAATGAGGTCCCCCATTCTTTTAAACTCCAGCGAGTACAGGCCCAGTGCTGACAAACGCTCATCATAGGTTAACCTATTAATTCCTAGGATCATTCTTGTAATCCTCCTCTGGACTCTCTCCAGAACCAGCACATCCTTTCCTCAGATATGGTGTCCAAAATTGCTCACAATGTTCCAAATGCGGCCTTACCAGCACCTTATAGAACCTCAACATTACATCCCTATTTTTGTATTCAAGCCTTCTTGAAATAAATGCTAACATTGAGTTTGCTTTCTTTACTACCGAGTCAACTTTCAGATTTACATTTTGGGAATCCTGCACCAGCACTCCCAAGTCCCTTTGCATCTCTGATTTCTGGATTCTCACCCCATTTAGAAAATAGTCTATGCCTTTATTCCTACTACCAAAATGGATGACTCCACACTTTGCTGCTCTATATTGCATCTGCCACTTCTCTGCCCACTCTCCCAACCTGTCCAAGTCCTTCTGCAGAGTCCCTGCTTTCTCTACACTGCCTGCCCCCCCCCCCCCCCCCCCCCCCATTATCACTTCTCCTGCATCATTATCCAGTGGTCTAAAGTCCACTCTTGCCTCTTTCTTGCTCTTTATATAACTGAAGAAACTCTTGCTATCCTCTTTTATATTATTGGCTAGCTTACCTTCGTATTTCATCTTTTCACCCCATATTTTCTTTTTAGTTACCTTCTGTTCTTTAAAACCTTACCAATCCTCTGGCTTCCCGCTAATCTTTGCTATGTTATACGCCTTCTCTTTTAGCTTTATACTGTCCTTGACTTCCCTTGTCAGTTACGGTCACCTCTTTTTCCCCCTTTGGAATGAGAAGATCCTGCATCTTCCAGATTATTCCCAGAAATTCCTGCCGTTGCTGTTCTGCCGTCATTCCTGCAAGAGTCCCTTTCCAGTCAACTTTGCCCAGCTTCTCCCTCATGCCTCTGTAGTCCCCTCTGCCCAGCTGCAATATCGACACATCCGATTTCACTTTCTCCCTCTCAAATCGCAGATTAAAACTTATCATGTTGTGGTCACTACCACCTAATGGTTTCTTTACATTGAGTTCCCTTATCACATCCGGTTCATTCCATCACACTAAATCCAAAATTGCTTTTTCCCTGGTAGGCTCCACTACAAGCTGCTCTAAGAATCCATCTCGTAGGGATTCTACAAACTCCCTCTCTCGGTGTCCAGTACCAACCTGATTTTTCCAGTCTACCTTCATATTGAAATCTCCCATGACCATTGCCTATTTTACATGCCAATTTTATCTCCTGATGTAACGTACCCTATATCCTGGCTACTGTTAGGGGGCTGTAAATAACACCCATTAGGTTCTTTTTACCCTTATAATTTCACAGCTCAATGCACAATGACTCTACATCTTCTGAACCGCACGTATTTGGAGTGGGAGGAAATCGGAGATCCCAAAGAAACCCATGCAGGTAATGTGCTCACAGTCTTTTTTTCCCCACTGTAGAGGTTTCTAAAACTGGAGAGCATGGGCTCAAGGTTAGATTTCAGAGGGATATCAGGCAATATTTGCATTCTTGTGTCCAGAATAAATTGCCAGAGGAAGCTACAGAAGCAGAGATAAACTATGACTTTCAAATGACATTGGGACGGACAAGAAGGGTTGAGTGGTTTATGAGCTCAATGTAGGCAAATGGGACTAGCCCAGAATGCCAATGTGATTGGCATGGACAGGGTGAATCGACGGCCCAGATTCCATGCTGTATAACTCTATCACACTGCTTTCCCCATATGTTCCAAAGAAACCGCCATTATTCCAGTCCACAAAAAAAGTGACTGTGTCAATGACCACCACCAAGTAGCTGTAACATTAATCGTAATGAAGGGTTTTGGAAGATTGGTAATGTTCCACATCTACATCAATCTTTCAGATTATGCAGAGGTGCAGCAGGCTGTGAAGAAAGCGAATGGTATGTTGGCAGTCATAGCAAAAGAATTTGAGTACAAGAGCAGGGAGGTTCTACTGCAGTTGTACAGGGCCTTGGTGAGACCACACCTGGAATATTGTGTACAGTTTTGGTCTCCTAATCTGAGGAAAGACATTCTTGCCATAGAGGGAGTACAGAGAAGGTTCACCAGACTGATTCCTGGGATGGCAGGACTTCCATATGAAGAAAGACTGGATAGACTTGGCTTGTACCCGCTAGAATTTAGAAGATTGACGGGGGATCTTATAGAAACTTACAAAATTCTTAAGGGGTTGGACAGGCTAGATGCAGGAAGATTGTTCACGATGTTGGGGAAGTCCAGAACAAGGGGTCACAGTTTAAGGATAAGGGGGAAGTCTTTTAGGACCGAGGTGAGAAAAACATTTTTAACAGAGAGTGGTGAATCTGTAGAATTCTGTTGTTCTCTATCCACATCAATACTGAACCCTCAATACCGTGTGCTTTAAGTTTGCATACTAATCTCTTATGTGGGACCCTGTCGAAAGCTTTCTGAAAGTCCAGATGTAACACATCCACTGGATCTCCCTTATCCACTCTACTAGTTACATACTCGAAAATTCTATAAGATTCGTCAGACATGATTTACCTTTCATAAATCCATGCTGACTTTGTCCAATGATTTCACCACTTTCCAAATGTGCTGCTATGCCATCTTTAATAACTGACTCTAGCATTTTCCCCACTACCGTTGTTAGATTAACTGGTCTGTAATTCCCTGTTTTCTCTCTCCCTCCCTTTTTAAAAAGTGGGGTTACATTAGCTACCCTCCAATCCTCAGGAACTAATCCAGAATCTAAAGAGTTTTGAAAAATTATCAATAATGCATCCACTATTTCTGGGGCTACTTCCTTATGTACTCTGGCATGCAGCCTATCTGGCCCTGGGGATTTATCGGCCTTTAATCCATTCAATTTACCTCACACCACTTCCCGGCTAACCTGGATTTCACTCAGTTCCATCTCATTTGACCCCCGGTCCCCTGCTATTTCTGGCAGATTATTTATGTCCTTAGTAAAGAGAGAACCAAAGTAGTTATTCAATTGGTCTGCCATGTCCTTGTTCCCCATGATCAATTCACCTGTTTCTGACTGCAAGGACCTACATTTGTTTTAACTAATCTTTTTCCCTTCACATATCTATAAAAACGTTTGTGGTCAGTTTTTATGTTCCCTGCCAGTTTTCTTTCATAATCTAATTCTTCCATTTCCTAATTAAGCCCTTTGTCCTCCTCTGCTGGACTCTGAATTTCTCCCAGTTCTCTGGTAGGCTGCTTTTTCTGGCTAATTTGTATGCTTCATCTTTTGATTTGATACTATCCCTGATTTCCCTTGTTATCCACGGATGCACTACCTTCCCTGATTTTTTTTTTTTTTGCCAAACTGGGAAGAACAATTGTTGTAATTCATCCATGCAGTCTTTAAATGCCTTCCATTTCATATATCCACCGTCAACATTTAAGAATCAATTGTTAGTCTATCTTGGCCAATTCATGTTTCATACCCTCAAAGTTACCTTTCATTAAGTTCAGAACCCTTCTTTCTGAATTAACAATGTCACTCTCCATCCTAATGAAGAACTCAACCATATTATGATCACTGTTGCCCAAGGGGCCACGCACAACAAGACTGCTAACTAACCCTTCCTCATTACTCAATACCCAGTCTAGAATAGCCTGCTCTCTCGTTGGTTCCTCTACATGTTGGTTTAGAAAACTATCCCGCAATCATTCCAAGGCAAGGATTTTGTTTGTTGATTTTAGCTCTGCATTCAACACCATGATGCCATAGCTACTACACTCCAAACTTTCCAAGTTGATTGTGCCTAAACCCCTCAGTTGGTGGATCACCAGCTTCTTGACAGACAGGAAGTAGCATGTGAGGCTTGGAAAGCACATCTCGGACCTGCAAACACTCAGCATTGGAGCACTGCAAGGCTGCTCTCCTCTCTCCCCTCTCCTCCACTCTCTCTACACCAATGACTGCACATCCACTGACTCCTCTCTGTAAAGCTTTGCATGTTTGCGGAAGACACAACCCTGATTGGACTGATCCAGGATGGGGAGGAATCTGCCTACAGACAGGAAGTGTCACAGCTGGTGTCCTTGTGCCATTGCAACAACCTGGAGCTCAATGCTCTTAAGACAGTGGAATTGATTGTAGACTTTAGGAGAGCTCCCTCTCCCTTTACCCTACTCACCATCAACAATACCAAAGTCACATCCGTGGAATCTTTTAAGTTCCTGGGAACCATCATCTCCAAGGGCCTTAAGTGGGGGGCTACCATTGACTCCACAGTTAAAAATGCACAACAGAGGATGCACTTCCTGCGGCAGCTGAGCAAACACAATCTACCATAGGCAATGATGGTCCAATTCTATATGGCTATCGTAGAGTCTGTCCTCACCTTCTCCATCATGGTCTGGTTTGGTTCAGCCACCAAGCACCACACTCGGAGGCTGCAGTGAATCGTCCGATCAGCTGAGAAGGTTATTGGCTGCAACCTTCCCTTCATTGACGAACTGCAAGGGCCAGGAAGCGAGCAGGTAAGATCATCTCTGACCCCTCTCTCCCTGGCCACAAACTCTTTGAATCACTTCCCTCTGGAAGGCGACTCCTAACTGTCAAACCTGCCACAGCCAGACATAAAAACAACTTTTTACCATGCGTGGTAGCTCTACTTAATAACCAAAAATCTGTAACCGTCTTTTGCTCTGATAATTCATTTAATTCACATGCTTAATAATGTTTTATTATTCATTTTAATGTTTTATATATCATTCTTAACTGTCACTGTATATCATGTAGTCTCTTGCGGGCGGAGCACCAAGGCAAATTCCTTGTATGTGAATACTTGGCCAATAAATTTATTCATTAATTCATTCATAGTGTAAAATCTTAAAGTTCGTTTTTCTTTTAATTCCGCAATTCACAAAATATGGGCCAAATTTATACCATAATGAAGATTACCAAACATTAATATCACTATAAAACTGACCATTTAAAAATATATATCCATTGTCATATTTATTGTACCATGTTAACTGCAATAAATGGCTATAAAGGTAAAGTTGGTTATTGCTATAACCTCTGACTTTCTGTAAGATAACATAATTAATAGGCAATTCCATGCGAATGTTGTAATTTCATGGAAATATCTTTCAAAATATTCACTTGTTTGTTATATTACCTCTGATGTAGAAAATAATGATAATACTTGAATGTGCTTGAACCTTAGTTTGTTTATGTCAATCTTTATCAAAAGGATAAGTCACTTTTATTGCAGTGTGCTGACAGAGATGATTGCTGGTAATGCAATCCTCCTAGAAAGTTTACATTTGGAGATCAGATGAAAATAGGGTAAAATTCATCTGTGATATGTGCCATCATAAAATAGGATTCTGGCTCCAGAAGGAACACACAATAAATGGGTAGTTCTGCAAAATGCTGGAGAGCATCGAGCATCTTTGGTCAGTACAGTTCAATAATGTCTTCATGCTTAAGAATGAGCGTAGAAAGGACAAATTAAATTTAGGTTAGAAAAGAATCCATTCAGTTGAATGAGTCTTATTGCCTCCAAAGCGTTCTGCGTTCTGTGATGTCATCGGTTGTGAGTGTGAGAAATTGAGTAGAGGGTAACAAGTCATCACTTACATGACCCTTTTCCCACAATTGATGCAAGATGCATTTAAATATGCTACACTGAATTTTACGTTTAATTAATTATTTACTTTGATTATGAAATTATATTTATGAAACTTTGAAAGGTATGGTAATTTACTAAACAATGCAAAGTAAAATTAGCCTTTTAAGTAGATTACGTCAGAAAGCAATTAAAATAGGAATTCTTATTAATACCGGCAGCTACATAACCATGATAAGTGAGGGATTTAAATATATTGAAAATCAAAGCCTTCATGATGAATGCAATGTAATGAAATGGTATTATATTTATGAAGTCAGAAAGTTACATTAAAGACCAAAGTTTAGCTAGCTGGGTTTGGTAAAGAACTTGAATCTGAAGCCAAATATGGTCCTTGGTGTTACAATAGTTCAAGAGTCAAGACTGTTTAAATGTCATATGCACTGGGACCGGAACAATGAAATTCTTACTCGCAGCACCTTTACAGGAATATTAAATGCAACAACACGATGAGAACATCATACAAATGTTAAACAGTTAAACTTTAACTGGGTAAAGCAGACCATGATAGTGCAAGCCAAAATATGTTGTGCAATCTGAGTAATACAAAGTCTATAGCAGTTCATTTCTGAGGTAGGGTTGTGGTTAGGATTGCGCAGGGTGGTTCAAGAGCCCAATTGTTGATAGTCTTGAACCTTGAGGTAATGGTTCTCAGGCTTCTGTCCCTCCTGATGATAGCAGCAAGATGTGAGTATGGCTAGGGTAATATGGGTCTTCGATAATATTAGATACCTTCTTGTGGTAGTGCTTCTTGTCGATCTCTTTGATGTGGGGAGGTCTGTTCCATGATGGACTGTTAACCATTTTATGCAGCATCCTTTGTTCTTGGGCATTTGAATTACCAAATCTAGGATGTGATACAACCAGTCAGTATGCTCTCCACCTAATAAGCTCGTTAGGGTATTCCTTGACATGAAATATCTGACAACGTCTACGCAAGTAAAGGCATTGGTGAGCTTTTTCTCTAATTGCATCAGTATGCTGGGCCCAGAACAGATCAGCAAAGATGCGCATACCCAGGAACCTGAAGCTGGTGGATCAAAGCTTTAATTAATGAAATGCATCTTAGTAATGGAGTTACAAGGAAATAAATGATATTTCCCATTGGGGAAGTAATATAATAGTTAACCAACCTTTTTGTCCTCTGTGTCTCTACAAATTCGGCTAGATCGTGCTTGCTTTGGATCACTTCCCCACCTCCAATGTTTCTCCTGCAGCTCCACCTATTTGCCCCCACATGTCCAGTCAAGTTCCAGGCTTCACTACAAAGCCACCCACAACTATCAGCGGTTTCTGATGCAAGGTCCTGATAGCCCTATCCCACAGTATGAGTTCATTCCAAGAGCTATCCAGAGTTTAAAAAAAATCTAACTCGTGGTAAGCACGGAGAATGAACGTAGCGGGTAC
The DNA here is from genome assembly GCA_035221665.1 of Okamejei kenojei. Classification (NCBI taxonomy): domain Eukaryota; kingdom Metazoa; phylum Chordata; class Chondrichthyes; order Rajiformes; family Rajidae; genus Okamejei; species Okamejei kenojei. The sequence goes on from CM069132.1 coordinate 91,803,708, forward strand.
GTCGGAGCTCGAGGACGTCGCTTAGCTGCTTGTAACGCAAATGGCAGATACTGGGGAAGACTCGCTAATGGCAGGTAAGCACGGGAATGTCCACGAGAGCCCCGCGTACCAATGAATGGCCATTACTGTAAATCTCCGAGTTCGAATCAGGGCAAACTCGGGAAAGCTCTTGGAATGAACTCGTACCGTGGGACAGGGCTTTGAGGCCCAGCCGCCGTCCAGTTTGATGTCCTTCTGACATCATGCTGTTAATAGAGACATTTAAAAACAGTTGAAATTATTAAAAAAACAATGTTATATAAAATCATTAAAAATGTTTAAAGCATGTGTTATGAAAATAAATTAAAACCATTCAGATTGGAGAAAAATGAAATAAAAGCACAAAACATTTTACTGTTTTGTCTTTTTTAGTCCAGCTCAGTGATCTGATTCAAATCTCACATCACTGAAGCCAGCCTTCTCTGTATACTTCAATACTGTAAATCTGAGGGGCTGTATGTTGATTCCAGCTGAGGGGCTGAGTATTGATTCCAGCCTTAAGTTCACGATAACCGAGCTCTTTCCCTGGATAGGGAGAGAGTTGTCATCACATGATCTACCATCTGATCTCTAGCTGATTCGTGACTTGCATATTGAAGTGTGCAGGAGTCATAAATGTGTTGACCTATACAAACATGGCCAGCCTGTGATTCTCTATGTAGCAGACAACTGGTCAGCAGCACAGTGCAGCTCTGTATGAAAGGAAAGCTGTAACTAAAAAGGAACTGCAAATACTGGTTTCTATCAAAGATAGACACAAAATGCTGGAGTAACTCAGGGGGTCAGGCAGCATCTCTGAAGAAAATGGATAGGTGAGATTTTGGATCGGGACACTTTTCTCCAGACTGAAAAATGGATAGTTGAAATTTGGGTCAGGATCCTTCTTCAGTCTTTTCTCCACAGATGCTGCCTGACCTGCTGAGTTACTTCAGCATTTTGTGTCAAGCTCAAGACTGTAATGATTCTAGTTCCCTCTTCAATCCTAGATGCCTCATTTTGTCAGGAATATGGTTCCTACAGACCTTTCAGTTAGCCAATTTATATTGCATGAGTACTATCTTTGCCCAATTGTTCATTCCCTTTTCTAAACGTTATCATGGCAATCTCATTCTCCAATATTTGACAGAGATGCCATTCAGAGTAATCTAAACTGTACATTGTATGTCCATAACTGTACATTATATACCAAAATATTCTGGCATCAGAATAATTCAACCTTTTTTTTGGTTCTACATTGTAGAAACACCAAGCCGTGAACAAGTTAAAAATAAAGTAAAATAATACACAGTATCTATCTTTTGTCAGAGACAATGCTAATATATGCTAACTAGATGAAGTGGGACCCATTGGGAGGGCTGGTCCCCCAACGCAATATTCCACCTCTCCTCCACTTTCAATACACACACACACACACACACACACACACACACACACACACACACACACACACACACACACACATACACTCACACATACGCACAGACTGACACACACACACATACACTCTCACACATACACTCACACACACATACACACACACACACACACACACATACTCACACACACTCACACACACACATATACACACATACACATACACACTCACTCACATACACGCATTCACATACACGCTCACACACTCACATTCACACACACACTCACTCACTCACTCACTCACACTCACTCACTCACACTCACACACGGAATCACACACCATATATATGACAGTAAACTTTCTTGAATATACTCACAAGGCTGAGCGCGGCCTCTCCAATGTGGGGCTTCCACAGTCAGCGGCACTTCCGCAATCAGCGTGACCTTTGCACTTATCCAAAATTATGCAATCAGCGCGACCTTTGCACTCCCCTCAAATTACGCAATCAGTCCGACCTGTCCACTTAGTGGAAGTCACAAAATGAGCGTGACTTTTGCACTAAACACAGTCGGACCTAATGGTGTATTTATTCCATCCAAACACAGTCGGGCATAAAAAAGCATTTTTTCCTTCCAAACACAGTCGGACCTAATAAAGCATTTATTCCTTCCAAACACAGTTGGACCTAATAAAACATTTATTCCTTATAACACAGTCAGACCTATTAAGTATTGCAGTTTCAAGCACAGGCAGGGCAGCAGGCCAAACAACTCTTGGCATTGTCATTTAATTTCATTTCCAATTAAACATTACACTTTCAAGCACAGGCAGGGGCAGCAGACCAAACAATTCATGGCATTGTCATTAAGGGCTAACAAATCATTTATTGCAAGTACATTGCAGACTCACAGTTCAATTGAATCACAGTTTAGAATCACAGTCGTGGCCTCTCACTCGCGATCTTGCAGAGTGACTTACTCATGTCCAGTCATCCGGGGTTTTACAGTCCTGCCCCCTCCCACTAACCCTCCCCCCCCGGGAGGGGGCGTTACCTTCATTGTGGTGATTGACAGGCGAGAGGACCAATCAGCTGATCTCAAGGTTTATTAAACACTCATAACTTTTTTATTTTTCATCGATGGGATAAATCCTCAGGGCTGGCTCAGAGGAGGAGGACTGTGAGTAAAATGGCCAAAAATCACAGCGATACAAGGTAGCGCTTTTTCTAAAATCAATATACATTAGAGGAACTGAAAGAAATTTTCATTAGGCGAGAAATAGTATTGGGTAGGCTAATGGGGCTGAAGGATGATAATTCTCCTGGGCGTGATGGTCTGCATCCCAGGGTCCTCAGGGAGGTGGCTCTAGAAATAGTGGACGCATTGGTGATCATTTACCAATGTTCAATACATTCAGGATCAGTTCCTGTGGATTGGTGGATAGCTAATGCTATCCCACTTTTCAAGAAAGGAGTGAGAGAGAAAATGGAGAATTACAGACTAGTTAGCCTGACTCCGGAGGTGGGAAAGATGCTGGAGTCAATTATTAAAGAGGTAATAATGAGGCATTTGGATAGCAGTAGAAGGATTAGTCCAAGTCAACATGGATTTATGAAAGGGAAATCATGCTTGACTAATCATCTGGAATTTTTTGAGGATGTGACAAGTAAAATTGATAAAGGGGTGCCAGTGGATGTAGTGTACCTAGACTTTCAGAAAGCCTTTGATAAGACTTTCTCCGCACGTGAGACTGGTGACTAAAATTAGAGCACATGGTATTCGGGGTAGGGTGTTGACATGGATAGAAAATTGGTTGGCAGGCAGGAAGCAAAGAGTAGGAGTGAACGGGTCCTTTTCAGAATGGCAGGCAGAGGCGAGTGTATTGCCGCAAGGCTCGGTGTTGGGGCCGCAACTGTTTACCATATATATTAATGATTTGGAAGAGGGAATTAGGAGCAACACTAGCAAGTTTGCGGATGACACAAAGCTGGGTGGCAGTGTGAACTGTGAAGAGGATGTTAGGAGGTTCCAGGGTGACTTGGACAGGTTGACTGAGTGGGCAGATGCTTGGCAGATGCAGTATAAAATAGATAAATGTGAGGTTATCCACTTTGGCGGCAAAAATGGGGGGAGATTATTTTCTCAATGGGGTTAGGTTAGGTAAGGGGGAGGTGCAGCGAGACCTGGATGTCCTTGTACACCGGTCACAGAAAGTTGGCTTACAGGTTCAGCAGGCAGTGAAGAAAGCTAATGGAATGTTGGCCTTCATAACAAGAGGATTTCAGTGTAGAGTAAAGAGGTTCTTCTGCAGTTGTATAGGGCTCTGGTGAGACCACATCTGGAGTATTGTGTACAGTTTTGGTCCTAATTTGATGAAGGACATCCGTGTGATTGAGGCAGTGCAGCGTAGGTTCACGAGATTGATCCCTGGGATGGCGGGACTGTCATATGAGGAAAGATTGTAAAGACAAGGTTTGTATTCACTGGAGTTTTGAAGGATGAGGGGGGATCTTATAGAAACATATAAAATTATAAAATAACTAGACAAGCTAGATGTAGGAAAAATATTCCCAAAGTTGGGCAAGTCCAGAACCTGGGGCCACAGTCTTAGAATAAAGGGGAAGTCATTTAAGAGGGCAGTGGAGGCCAAATCACTGGATGGCTGTAAGAGAGAGTTAGATGGAGCTCTAGGGGCTAGTGGAATCAAGGGATATGGGGTAAAGGCAAGCACGGGTTATTGATAGGGGACGATCAGCCATGACCACAATGAAAGGCGGTGCTGGCTCGAAGGGCCGAATGGCCTCCTCCTTCTGCACTAATTTTCTATGTTTCTGTACAGTGTAGATAGGAAGTGGTCAAGATGAGACTTTTAATTATATAGATACATGTGATGTCCATGTGGGCACACAACCTTTTGGTATTTGGTGCTAAAGAAAAGATGAATGCAGTTTAGTTTATTGTCATGCGTACCGAGATACAGTGAAAAGCTTTTGTTGCATGCTATCCAGTCAGACGAAAGACTATACAGGATTACAATTTTCTGACTCACCAACAATGGTGGGTGTTCTGAATACTTTGAAAAATAATGCTTCTCATGTGATGGTTTAATAATGTCATGCAATAAACATGTCCTTTTATTGCAATTGCTTCAAATAGTTGAAATGCTCTACGAACGTTCTCCGCCTAGCAGAACTGGTCCTCACCCTTAACAACTTCTACTTCGACTCCTCCCACTTCCTCCAGGTTAAAGATGGAGCCAAGGGCACCCACATGAGCCCCAACTATGCTTGCCTTTTTGTTGGATAGATTGAACAGTCCCTGTTGCAGTCGTACACTGGCCCTAACCCTGACCTCTGTCTCCACTATATTGATGACTGTAGATCAGTGTCACATGTTATGAGTCATACTTTATAGCTACGCCCACTAGTTTCTCAGAAAGCTTCTCAGCCCTCTCTCCCTCAGTCTTGAGTTACGTATTGTGATGAAATTACCTATGCTGTAACGCTAATAAAGTCTTTGTATCTTAATCACTGTATGTGACCAAAGTAATTCCAAAAACAGAAGCACGACATGTTGTCAGAGTGTACGGACCCACTCCTTGCTTAGTTATATTGCTTTTATTTTAGATTGTTGTTTTCTCCGGTACATATTACTATGGCTTCTGCTTTCAGAAAACCAGAGATCCTGGTGTTTGACGAAGACTTTGCAGAACGGTGGTGCATATTTGAAGAAGATTTCTCAATTTACATTGAAGCAGCTCATCCTACTGCTGTTCCCTGTGTTCGAGCATTAATTCTTCTTAATCTAGCAGGAACAGAAGCTGCCCAACGTGCCAGAAGATTTCATTATAAACCGGCTAGATTTGACCCGGCCGGTGTCCAGATTGCCCGCGCTGAGTCTATCCATGACCCTGATTTCCTACTAGGCAAATTCCAACAATTATGTGAGTTTCGCACTAACTTGGTCATGGAGAGGCGTTTGTTCTTTCCCCGAAGCCAGAGACAGGGTGAACCTGTGGAGATGTATGTCAGTGTCTTGAAGCACATTGCCAGTTGATGCGATTTCAGGGATATATGTGATAGCCTAGTCCGTGACTCTTTGGTCTATGGTGTCCGCAATGATAAATTACGTGACAAGTTACTGCGGGATGCTGAGCTTACTCTAGAGACTGCAGAAAACCGCTGTCGCATTGCTGAAATGGCTGACGCTCATACAAAAGTTTTAGGACACTCTGTTGCTCGTTAAATTAATGTCGCTGGCATGTCTTATCAAATTTCCCGCCGTTCTCCTCTAGTGTCTGACAACACTATCGTGAGACTAATAGACAATTGTTTTAACTGTGGGGGTTCGCATTCTGCTGCTCGTGACCATTGCCCTGTGTATGAAAAATTATGTTGATTTTGTAACAAAAGGAATCATTTCTTCAAATGCTGCTGCTCGCGTAGCAACAGAGTTCAAACAAGGCAATCTGTTCATTCATTTGGCCATGAGAACTCTTTGGAATGCTCTCAACCAGCTCCCATGGATTTGCAAGCTTCTAGCAAAGCTTTTGACTTGGATTTGCATTCCCTGTCTGTAGTTTGGTTATTACTTACTAACCAATTGTAGTGCTTGTTAGTAGTTGCTCCGCCTAATATGCGATTTATATTACCAAGCGCTTGCTTACGTAATTCAGTCTGAGTAGGTACTGAAACGTTCTGCAGACCAATGCTGTAAGTGCACTTTAATAAATACGTGTTGTATTTTGATGTGAAAACAACTCCACTCATTACATGGTGTCAAGAAGCGAGTCTTACCTACTCTGTTCGTATTTATCGGGTTTTGTTTTTTTTCATTTGTTTTTTTTATGTGCCTGTTATCTCTATCATGGCAAACTCGTCTCGCCGTCCTAATCCTCTGATCTTTGACTCCGACATTGCTGAATGCTGGCGCCTTTTCGAACGCGACTATATTCACTACATTCGCACCGTTCATCGCAACAATCTTGCAGATGTACATGCTTCCGTACTACTAAACCTGGCTGGTCCTGAGGCAATGGAAAGTGCCGACCGTTTTACCTTTGAGCGTGCTGTTTTAGACGCAAATGGACAGATCCTAGTGTCTGCAGAAACTATTGATGACCCTGGTGTACAACTTGCAAAGTTTAGACAGCTGTGTGACCTCCCCTCGAACTCTGTTAACGAATGTACCAAGTATTTTGCTCGTACGCAATAAGTTGGCGAGCCGATAGAATGTTTTATTAGTAACTTGAAACACATGGCTGCACACTGTCTTTTTCGAGATTTATGTGATGAACTGATCCGCGACAAACTCGTTGGAGGTATGCTTAATGACAAGGTGAGAGACGAATTGCTTCGTAATACTGAACTGCATCTTAATCAAGCCGAAATCGCCTATCGGATTGCTGAGATAATGGCTTCTCACACTAAGTCTGTGACCTGTGGGCAGCACTCCCAGTACAGTGTTAACCGTACAGACATCTCCTGTCATAACAAGCATCCGCATCCTTCCCCTGCCTGGCAGCAGTGCAGGTCTGCTGCTCGATGTCCTAATTGTAACTATTATCATGCTCGAAAAATTTCAGCAAGAAATTCAACCACTTTGCAAAATGTTGTCATTCCAGTGAGACTCAATCCGTCTCCAGGCCAAGTTTGCACCTTTTACAAAATGAGTCTGCTGATAACAAAAGCTGAGAGCTTGAGGTGCTATCCTTCGCTCAGCTCTCTGAAAGTGAAGGTAACAGTTCAGCCATCCACTCTCTCCTCCCTTCCTCTAACGAGCAACTTGACCCTGAGGTAACCATGTTTGTGAATAACAGGCCTGTGATCGCAAAGATTGATACCGGCACGAAATGCAACGTCATCTCGTTATTTGAGTTTTAAAAAATACGTAATGCTGAACATGTTGAAAAGGCCTTGGCCACGCTTCGGGCCAAGTGGGGTAATGTTCTACACCCGCTTGGACAAACTGCATCATATTTTGTATCATCAACGGGGATTCTGAAACACTGCTTGGTATCAATACATGCCACGATCTAGGCCTAGTATACTTTGGCCGCGCTGTCCATCAACTCTTTCTCGCTGAGGGCCCCACTCAGCAAATACTCTCTCAATACAGGGAACTATTTAACGATGAGCTGGGCAAGCTGCCCCTCAAGTACAACTTCGCCGTTGATCCCAACGTCACTCCTATGGTTCAAGCACCACATCGTGTTCCACGTGCCATGCATGACAGAGTACACAATGAACTCAAGCGGATGGTCTCCCTGGATGTCATTGCTGAAGTTACTGACCCTTCTGACTCGATTTCCACCATGGTGGTTGCGATGAAAAAAAAAACAAGGAGGAAATCCGCATCTGCATAAACCCCAGGGATCTTAACACAGCTATCAAACGCCCGCACTACCCTATGCGAACGGTAGAGGAAGTTGCCGCTCAACTAGGCAACGCATCAGTGTTCTCTGTTCTGGATGCCAAAAGTTCGTTTTGGCAGATTCCGCTGGACCCTGACTCGTCCAACCTTACTACATTTGGTACCCCCTTCGGCCGTTACAAATTCCTAAGAATGCTCTGCCAGCGAGGTTTTCCAGTGCATGATGGAACAACTGTTTGCGGGGTATCCACGCGTCATTATTGTTCATGACATTCTCGTTTACGGGCGTTACTTGGCTGAGCATGATGCTAATCTTAAGAAAGTGCTGGACTGTGCCAAAGAGATCCAGCTCAAACACAAACCTCTGAAGTGCAAGTTTCGGGTCCCGGAAGTTACCTACATCGGACATGTTTCCACAAGTGATGGTCTCAGACCAGACTCATCGAAGACCACTGCTATCAATGAAATGCCAGCTCCTACTGATGTTACGACTCTACAAAGGTTCCTTGGAATGGTCAACTACCTGGGGACATTTATTCCCAACCTCAACGATATATCTGCCCCCCCTGCGGGAACTGACACACAAAGACATTGCATGGTCCTGGTAACCGCAGCACCAAAGAGCTTTTAATATCCTCAAATTGCAGCCTGTTAGCGCACCTACCCTCGACTATTTTGCTTTGGAGTTGCCCGTAACGCTCACTTGGGAAGCCTGTAATGATAGAAACCACCAGCTGCTGGTCACCATCTTGAATAAACCCATTCACGCTGCTCCGGCTCGCCTACAATGGATGACGCTGCAGCGTTTTGATTTCAACATTGTCTATAAAAAAAAGGCAAGGACATGCATATAGCTGACACGCTATCAAGGGCCCCACGCAAAACCAGCGAACAACAACTCTCTGAATATGACCAGTTCTCAGTAATGAGGGTTCAATATGTTCCTACTGATTGCCTAAGCAGCCTGGCAGAGCACACGGCTGCTGATGAGACTTTACAATTGCTGTCTGCAGTCATCCGGAGTGGCTGACGAGATAAACAACAGAGCAACTCGCTGACGATCCGCCCGTACTTCCTGGTTCGCGATGAACTGGGTTTACAGGACGGGATTATATTCAAGCTGTCCTCCGGGACAAGTACTTTGACGCCATCCACAGGGGCCATCCACAGGGGCCACCCGGTCATGGAAGCAACCTTACAACAGACACAGGGCATGTTTTACTGGCCTGGTATGACCAAGTACGTATGTGACAAAACTGAAGTCTGCGCCATCTGCAAGAGCCTGACGCCACACCAGCAGAAGCAGCCCTTACTGTCGCACCTAGTTCCTCCTCTACCGTGGTCCACGGTAGCCACCGACATATTCGATTGGCATGGGAAGCACTATCTGGTTCTTGTCGACTCTTATTCGGGCTGGTTTGACATCGATCTACTCCAAACCATCACGTCTGAAACAGTTATCCAGATATTGCAACGCCATTTCTATCCGACAACGGCAGTCAGTTCACCAGCCAGCTTTTCCAAAACTTTGCACTATGATGGGACTTTCGACATATCATCAGCAGCCCTGAATTTCCACAATCCAACGGACTCGCCAAGCGAGCCGGCCGAAGCGCAAAACAACTAATGGCATGTTCTTACCTTGCTAAGTCTGACGTCTACCTGGATCTGCTCAATTTAAGGAACATTGCCAGAGATCCCATAATGGGTTCCCCAGCCCTACGACTGATGTGTCGCCAAACCCGTGCTGCCCTGCCTGTACCACAGCAGCTTTTGCAGCCACAGGTTCGTTCTCCCCCTGCGGTCCAGAAACAACTACAATTCAAGTCCGATGCACAAAAACGTTTTTTCGACAAATCCAGTAAGCCACTTAAACCTCTCTCCAATGGACAGGTTGTTCGCCTCCAGACCAGCAAGGGCTTTGGCCCTCTGCGTCACATCCACAACCCTGCCAAAGAACTGTCAACATTTCCTTCCAGTGAAGGAACTGCGTCCTGCGACTCCGCATCCAGAGGTTTCGCGTTTTGTATACCCTCCCACTACCGGGCCGATTGCTCCACTATCAGAGACTGTGTCCCCCGCGGCCTCCCCACGGCATTCATCACCTAGTTTGCTTATTTCACCACCTCCACTTGGCGGGTCCCCAGTCATTTCCCCGGTTCCTCCCCAGTCACTTCACCGGTGAAAGGAGGAGATGCGGATTTCTACCGCACATGTGCCGGACGGATCAGCAGGCCTCCCATTAGATACGATGATTTTGTGTAACTATCTATACTTCCCCATATGCGTTATTAACGTTCAGGCTACTATATTGTTTGGCCACCATGGTTCCACGTATGTATGCTTTATTTTGTTTCTACAAGGAAAGATGTAGATTGGTTATTTCCTACTAATCAATTGTAGTGCTTGTTAGTAGTTTCTCCGCCTAATATGCAATTTATATTACCAGGAGCTTGCTTACGTAATTCAATCTGAGTAGCTGTTAGTGGACTTTAATAAATATGTGTTTTATTTTGATGTGTGTACGACTCGACTCATTACTCTGTCTGACTCAATACACAAACAACTAGACCCCAAGGTCACTTTGCTCGTTAATGGCAAGAACTTTTATGTGAAAGTTGACACAGGGGCCAGATGTAATGTGATATGTCTAGCTGTGTTGAAAAAGTTATGAGACTGTCACTCCTACGGCTGCCTCCCTTCTCCCATTTGCAGGAGGTCCAGTGCACCCTATTGATCAAGTCGTGTTACGCTGCTGTCTTAACTCACATGTCCACAACCTGAGTTTCTATGTTGTTCGTGAGGATGTGCCGTCTCTTCTGGATGCCAATGCTTGTCACGACCTGGGACTTGTCTCTCTCAGCCCTTCTGTTTGCCATCTGACTACAACCTGTCATTTTCCCAACAAATCCTGACAAAATACAAAACTTTGTTTGACGACAAGCTGGGCAGGTTGCCTGTTAATTATGCAATTACTATTAACCCTGAGATAATCCCTGTTGTCCGTCCAGCACAAAAGATTCCCCATGCTACGTGGGACCATTTTCAAAGTGAACTCAACAGAATGGTGTCTTTAGGTGTAATTGCTCCTGTCGCTGATCCCTCGGATTGGGTTGCCACTATGGTTGTGGCAACGAAGAAGAATAAAGACGAAATACGGATTTGTATCAACCCTAAGGACTTAAACACAGCCATTAAATGACCTCACTGCCCCATGCACACTGTGGACGATATTGCAGCGCACATGGCTGAAGCAACTGTATTCACTGTACTGGATGCCAAGTGTTCATTCTGGCAGATTTAGCTGGAACACAACTCCTCCAAGTTAACCACCTTCAGCACACCGTTCGGGTGATACAGATTTCTTCGCATGACTTTTGGCATAAGCTCTGCCAGTGAAGTATTTCAACAAGCGATGGAGCAGTTGTTTGCGGTTACCCATGCTCCATTGTAGTGGATGACATCCTCGTTGCTGGATGAACTGTCGAAGAACACAATGCTAATCTGACAAAGGTCCTGGATTGCGCCAAGGCCATTAACCTCAAGCTAAACCCTCAATGCAGATTCAGGGTAAGTGAGGTGAAATACATAAGCCATGTGTTCACTAAGGAGGGCCTAAAAATGGATCCAGTGAAAACCAATGCCATCAACGAGCTCACAGCACCCACAGACGTGCTCGATCTACAAAGATTCCTTGGCATGGTGAACTACTTGAACTACTATTCTGGACTTCAGGGAAATATCAGCCCCGTTGTGCCAGCTTACACACAAAGACACTGCTTGGACCTGGCATGAGCAACAGCAGAGGGCGTTCGACACTCTTAAGTAGCAGATGTCTTGTGCTCCTACTCTCACTTATTTTGATCCTAAATGACCGTTCACACTGACTTGTGACGCTTCACAACACGGACTAGATGCAGCATGTCTTCAAAATGACAGTAGCGGCAATAAGCCTGTCACCTATGCCTCGCGCACTATGACTGACACAGAACAATGCTATGCCCAAATTGAGAAAGAGCTGTTGGCGGTTGCTTTCGCCTGGAAGAAATTTAATGACTTTATCTTTGGACATACGGTCACGATTGAAGTCGACCACCAACCTCTGATCAGCATCTTTAACAAACCGATTCATGCCTCTCCAGCGTGCTTACAGCGGATGCTGCTACAACTTCAAAAATATGACATTATTCTGACCTATAAACATGGTATGGATTAGCACCTGACTGACACACTGTCGCGTGCACCCCGGACAACCTGTGAGCGTCCGTCCTCGCCGGATGATGACTTTATCGTAATGACTGTGTCCTTTATTCCCTCGTCCTGTGTGGAGGATTTGGTTGCCCACACTGCTGCTGACAGTACGTTATGGTCGCTCGCCTCCGTCAGTAAGCGCAGCTGGCCAAACACTACAACGTTCCGCTGCCAGTTCGGCCTTTCTTTGCCGTCTGCAATGAGCTAGTGCTGCAGGATGGCATTATTGTAAAAGGACATAAGGCTGTGGTCCCTGCTTTGTTGCACAGCAAGTATTTTGACGCTCTCCATGCAGGGCACCCAGGCGCTTTATTATCAATTGCTATGCTTGCCTTATTTAGTCAATATTTAGACCTAAGTTATTCCAACAGCAGAAGTATGACAATGACTGCATCAAACTACCTCCTGCAGCCATGCAGAACTCATGGACTTTAACTTCACCACTAACTTCACCCCTGCCCTCAAATTCACCTGCTCTAGTTTGGACACCTCCCTCTCATTTCTTGATTGCACCACCTCCATCGCAGGAGATAGATTATCGACTGCTGTTTACTACAAACCTACTGACTCCCACAGATATTTGGACTACACTACTTCCAACCCTGCCTCTTGCAAGGACTCTATCCCCTACTCCATCTTTCCTCATCTGCTCATTTGCTCAAGACGAGGTGTTCCTAAGTACGACATCTCAGATATTCTCATTCTTTAGGTAACGGCGGTTCTCCCCCATCTATATAGATGATTCCCTCACACATGTCACGTCTGTTCTCCCTCCCCTCAATCGTTACAGAGTCAGAGTCCCTTTGGTCTCACCTTTTGCCCCATCCGACCATAAGCCACATCTCTTCATTTCCACCCATTTGTGCTTTCTGTAGAGACCGTTCCCTTTGCAACACCCTGGTTCATACATCCCTTCCCATTCAAACCATTCCCTCCCCATTCCCTCCATCACAGAAGACAGACTATTGACCGACATCTACACTTCACTTCTTCCCACCCTGCATCCTGTAAAGATTGTATCCCCTACTCACAATTCCTCCGTATATACACTGCATCTGCACCCAGGATGAGATTTTCCATACTAGATCATTGGAGATGTCCTCATTCTTTAGGAAACTAGAGTTCCCCTCCTCCATTATAGGTGAGGCTCTCACTAGGGCATCCCGGATATCCTGCAGTTCCACTCTTGCTTTGCCTTCCCCCATGCGCAACAAGGATAGAGTCCCTCCTGTCCTCACCTTCCATTCCATCAGCTGTCGCATACAGCATATAATCCTCCAACGTTTTTGCCACATCCAACGGGATCCCACTACTGGCCACCTCTTCCCATCTCCACCCCTTTCTGCTTTCCGCAGAGATCGTTCCCTCTGCAACTCCCTGGTCAACTCGTCCCTTCCCACCCAAACCACCCCCTCCCCAGGTACTTTCCCCTGCAACTGCAGGAGATGCAACACCTGTCACTTTACCTCTTTCCTCGACTCCATCCAAGAACACCGACAATCTTTTCAGGTAAGGCAGAGGTTCACTTACACCTCCTCCAACCTCATCTACTGTATCCGCTGTTTCTGATGTCAACTTCTGTACATTGGCGAGACCAATGAGGCTCAGCGATCATTTTGTTGAACACCTCCGCTCAGTCCGCCTTCACCTACCTGATCTCCCGGTTGCTCAGCACTTTAACTCCCCCTCCCATTCCCAATCTGACCTTGCTATCCTGGATCTCCTCCATTGTCAGAGTGAGGCCCAGTGCAAATTAGAGGAACAGCACCTCATATTTTGCTTGGGTAGCTTACACCTCAGTGGTATGAATATTGACCTCTAACTTCAAATAGCCCTTTTTTTCCCTCTCCATCCCCTCCCCATTCCCAGTTCTCCCACCAGTCTTACTGTCTCCGACTACATTCTATCTTTTCCCGCCCACTCCCCTGACATCAGTCTGAAGATGGGTCTCAACCCGAAATGTACCCATTCCTTCTCTGCAGGGATTTCTTCTCTTCCCCTTCCCTGGCCTGGTCTTCCCTCATGACTAATGACTGGCTTAAATTGGCACTGCTGGAGTAGATTGCCTTCTTTTGTTAAAGTTAATACAGTATCTTGATAATGTATAAGACTCATGATGTAGCAAGATGGGGTTTTGGTTAGGCCGTATTTGGATCATTGCTTGCATTTCTGTTCAACTCAATGCAAGGCTATGGAAGCTTTGGAAAGGGTTTGCATAGGTTTGCCAGAAGGATGCCTGGGTTAGAGAGTATTAGCTACAAGAAGAGGTTGGGCAGACATGGATTGTTTTTTTGGAATACCGAAGTTGAGGATAAACCTCATAGAAAAAAATATATATGGAAGGCATAGATAGGGTAGATGGTCAGAATCTCTTTCCTAGTAAATATCAAACACTATAATATCTTTGAGGTGAAAGGCAAAAAGTTTAAAAGTGATGTGTGGCCAAATTGTTTTAACACAGAAGTTGGTTAGTGGCTGGATTGCTCTATGAGGTGTGGTGGTGAGGGCAGATATGTGACTTTTGGATAGGCACATATATATGTAGGGAATGGAAGGAAATGGATTATGTGAAAGCAGATAAGAGTTGGCCTCGGCATCACGTTCAGCATAGACACAATCAGCTGAAAGGCCTGTGCTATACTGTTCTATTATCTAACGTAGGTAACTTTAATTACACTGCACATTGTTTTAATCTCATTATTTTTCAGTCACTTATGGAGGAAAAAAAACAGCATTAGAAGAATATTCACAAGATAATTGTTTTAATCGTTCTAAGGTGATGTTGTAAGCACAGAAGGTCATAATGATTTATGCGCTAGATCTTATATTAGAAAGGCAAACTGCCAACTTGCCAACAATTTTAAATACCTTTTCCCCATTCCAGCTTTGGTCACCCCTGAATATCACATCTACTCATTGCTTAAAATTACTGGTGGGAATGCAGGACTAATTATCTCCTATTCTTCTTTACCATTGGAGAGATCCCATTCATTTTCTACTATTTCTCCCCCCTGTTGAACAATTCTTTGCCAATACCTTCAGTTGTCATTGTCAAGTTTTTATTTACGTTCCAGTGCAGTGATTTATCAGTGAGTGGGATTTGTCATTTGTTTACTATCATTATTTCTATTGACACCTCTGAACATTTCCAGAATTAGAAGGATTTTATACCTGGTGAACCAAATCTTGGTACTTTAATTGTCTAAAGTTGACCAACGGTTTTCTTTCAAGTACTGTATATCATCAAATTGTAGAGTGTCAAATTGTCTAAAGTGTCATATTTCACGGGAGATTGAATTCTCAAGACTGATCTGCTTTGACAACTTTGGTGGATTTGTTTTATACATGCCAGGGAGGAAGATCAAGATAACGATGTCAGCACAGGGAAATAATTTTCCACTTATGGAGATCCCATTAAACATCGAGTATACCCTGCTGATGCAAGTGAAGTGACAAGCACCTGTACAAATCTTCCCTTACTCACACCGAAGAATGTGACCGAAACCTGACCCGAGAAGAATACTAGCATCCTTAGCTGACAGTTTATTTTTATTTTACTTGAGTTGCCTTCATGTGATTGAAGATATGGATCTTCCATTGTATTTTCATTAGCATTTCACAGTTGGCCTGAGATTGACTACCCCTTCCCACTCGGAAGACTTTGATTTTGTAAATTTGGACTAGATTTTGAAAAAGCTATGGGATAGCGAACCAATCCTATACACAGCTTGTTCAACTCACAAACAATACCCAAAATGGACGTTCCTCTGTAAATACTACTTTACTCAGAACTTTATTACTGAACCTTGACTTCAGACGTATGACATCATTTTTACTGATACATGAGTTTGCTTGGTGCGATTGGTTTCAAGCTTTTTTATTGTTTCTGGTGCTGTGATGGGATGTTCTGGATTTGTGGAACACATCGGCAAGTTATGAAGCAATTCAATAAATATAGGTATTTTATAGCTTACTGGAAGAAATGTATCTTCTGATTGGTGACACTAATCATCAGTTTCAAAGGAGATGTATTTCATAAACAGAATTAACAGACAGATGCTAATATTTTGGGGGGTTTGATGCTATCATACCTTGTAAATTATATTGGAATTGCTGGAACTGCAAATAGCTTTGAAAATATATTGGAGATTTAGCTCTTGATTGAGCTGTGTCAAATGTTAAAAAAAAAGTCCATTCATGCAAATCTATCTGGTCTGTCCTACATGTAAAACTAATGGATTCTTCACATTTTATGAAGTGGTCTACCCAGGACATAATATGTAAACAAAAAAAAAGATTAATATAACTGATTTGTAAGTAGGGATGGACATAATGTGGCACTGGCAATTGAAACATATCTCTAGATTATTGTAAAATGCAGCGTTATTAATTTCTCTAAAAGTGTAATTCCCAATTCCAAGATAGACACAAAAAGCTGGAGTAACTCAACAGCATCTCTGGAGAGAAGGAATGGGTGACGTTTCGCATCAAGAACCTTCTTCAGACAACTGTATGTTCCTTAACTTTAATCACTATCCTTTACAGTAATTTGTTTGGGGAAATGTAGAACAGTACTTCATTATTATTTATTATTTATTATTATTATTAATGTTACCAATTACTTGCAGTGATTTAGTTACTTCAGTTATAATCCATTTTGTTTGTTGTATATTGTTCACATTTCTCCAATATGTTCTCCCTCCAATTACAAGCTTAGTTTAGTGATACAGCATGATAACAGGCCCACCCAGTCCTCACCGATCATTGCTCACCCAAACACTTGTTCTGTGTTATCCTACTTTCGCAAAATGTACACTAGTGGCAATTTACAGAAGTCAATTTACAGAAGTCACTAAACCTGTGGGTCTTTGGAAACTGTCAGCATTTGTTTACTGGTTGAGCTCACATGCTTTAATATTTAAGGAATGAGTAGGTTGCAATCTTTAGAACAGATTTTGATGTTGGCCTTGAATTGTTAACCGAACTGTCTCACACTGGTGCAGCAGTTAAATCTGCTGCCGGCCAACTGCAATGCCCCTGACACTGTCTGTCTGGACTTTGTACTTGACTATGTGGGTCTCCTCTGAAAGCTCCAGTTCCAACACATCCCAGTGTTGCAGTTGGTAAGCTAGCCTAAGTGACGGCCAATGGGTGAGTTGGGAAGATGCGCCAAGGAATGGCAAATGGAACTTAAATCTGATGTGTGAGATATTGCACTTTGGAATGCCAGACCAGGGCTGGACTCAGACAGTAAATAGTAGAGCCATGTAGAGAGTTGCAGAGTTGATGGATCAGGGAGAAAAGGTGCATGGTTTCCTAAAGGTGGCGAGATAGATGTATAGTGCTGAGAAGAAGGCATTTTGCATGATTGCCTTCATTGGAAACGATATTGAGTACAAAAGTTGGGATATCACTGTGCAGTTGTACAAGACATTGGTGAGGTCACACTTGGAGTACTCTGCACAGTTCTGGTCTCCCAGCCCTAGGAAGGATGACAGTAAGTTGGAAAGGATGCAAAATAGATTCACCAGGATATTACCTGGGCTTGTGGGCTTGAGTTTAGGGAGAGGCAGGACAGGCCAGGACTTTTTGCTTTGAAGTATAGGAGGCTGAGGGGTGACATTACTGGGGTGTACACGATCATGACGAACAGGACAAAGTGCCAGGGTAGAGGCTTTTGAAAACCAGAGGACATAGGCTTAAGGTGAGAGGGGAGAGATTTTAGGATCTCAGGCAATTTTTTCACTCAGAGCATCATCTCTATCTGGAATGAGCTGCCAAAGGAAACTATTGAAGCGGATTAAATTACGGATTTTAAAAGACAATTGGACAGGGTTTAGAGAGCTATGGGGCAATTACACACAAATGGAACTAGCTGAATATGCCAATTTGGTCAGCATAGATAAGGTGATCTAAAGGGCCTATTTCCATGCTGTAAGGGTCTATGACTTTCTGACACTTCATCTGGACAGTGTGTTGTTTCTATCAGATAATGTTACCGTTGATACGTTTTTAAAGTTTGCAATAGATGGTTTCACCACATCATGGTGAAAATGTTCTGAAAATGTTCACTTTGAAAACATTCAAAACACAGGAAGGAAATAGAATTGCGATGTTCCCATTCCTGTCATTATACAAACAATCTGAAAAAAAGGATATCGTACAACATTAAACCTGCCTTGTTCTTTCTATAGTTCTTTCTCATTCACTGATACAACCCGAGTCACAATGTGACACAATAACACTCAATGATACAAAATATGCACCATTGGATCTCGATTGATAAGACATGTTCTGTGTCCATAAACGTATTTCCATTGAAGTGAGCCTTATCCTGTCACTGCTCAAATGGTGTTTCCATTTTAGGTTTCCCCCTGCGAGAAATGTCGCTGTGAACCCAATGGGGAAGTGCACTGTTCCGTAGCAGAGTGTGCTCAGGTTGAATGTGTGGATCCAGTATACGAGCCAGATCAGTGCTGCCCTGTCTGCAAAGATGGTATGTGCTTTCTCAAAATAACTCATTCAACTTACCTTTTTTTTAAATGTTCATGAATAGTAAGTTAAATATAAATTACATCAACAACTTTTAAGGAAATTATTTCTTGTCTTCATATCTTGTCTCAAGCTGGTATTGTTATAATTTAGGCACTCAAAATCCAATTAATAGTTAACCTTTTGGGGAATTCCCTTTTTCCCATGATCTAAAATGTAATGTTATGCACAAAATTAATGTCAGTTGTGGAGTAACCATGACACTTATATCATCTTATTTCAAGTTTCAGGTAAGCTGCGTGCTCTTTGAAATGCAAAGAAACATTAGCCTGTCAGGCAATATATTTCAGGCCAATTATCAGTTGAATTTATTGCAAATAGCAAAATATAAATGCAGTGGAACAGGGCTGAAATGCCAGAATATTGATTTTTTGAAGGGAACAAATCCCCATAAGTCATTAAAATCACTTTTCAGGATCCTAAATCTGAATCGTTTATGCAGGTCAGGTCTTCTTCTCACCAACAAAGTATAAAAATGTAGATCAAATTCTCTTTAATTCATTCAAGCTTTGAATATTGGTAAGGCCAATGTTTGTTGCCCATATGTAATTGCTCTTGAAAAGTTGTTGATAAGCTATGCTTGTGATCCATCTTTTGAACAGCTGCCATCAATGTGGTGGAAATGTTCCCATAATGCTGATGAATAGGGTATTCCAGGATTTTACTCTGTGAAAATGAAAGAATAGCAATGTATCTCCAAATCAGGATGGTTAGGGAAAGAATGCTTCTTGTCCTTATTATTATGTGGGTTAGGGGAATACTAGGAGAGTTACTACATTGCATTCCCGAAGTCCAGAGGACATAGGTTTCAGGTGAAAGAGGAAGGACTCAGTAGGAAGCAGAGGGGTAACTTTTTCACACAAAGGGTAGTAGTTGTATGGAACAAGCTGCCAGAGGAGGTAGTTGAGGCTGGGACTATCCCAATGTTTAAGAAACAATTAGAAAGGTACATGGATAGGGCAGATTTGGAGGGATTTGGACCAAACGCAGACAGGTGGGACTAATGTAACTGGGACATTTTGGCCAATGTGGAAGTTGAGCCAAAGGGCCTGTTTCCATGTTGATGACTCTATGACTAGCCATAACTGTAATAGACCAACTGAATGCATCACAAGGATGTTGCCTGGAATAGAGTGCTTGAGTTATAAGGAATTCATTTTTAGTGAATTGGAGCTGACACCAAAATTGGTGGTGCAGTCAACTGTTGTAGAAGGTTTTCTAAGTTTACAGCAGGCTGTAGATCAACTGTGAAAATAGACAAGGGAAGGTCAATGGGATGTAAAATTAGACAAGTGCAAATAGATGCATTTTGGAAAGATAAACCAGGGCAGGATAAACATGATAAATGACAAGGCCCTACGGAGTGTCGTTGAACAGAGATACTTTGGTATGTGTTTAAGCAAGAGAAGGTTTCGAAAAAAATCAGAAGGATGTTGCCTGGATTAGAGTGCTTGAGTTACAGTATAATTAAATATTAGATGGCTAGGTCTGTTTGCCCTGCAACAAAGGATGCTGAGAAGTGACATGACGGTGGTATATATATTTATGCGAGACAGAGACAGAACAGATAGCCAGTGTCAGTTTCCCATAGTAAAGATGTCTAAAATTGGAGGACATATGTTTAAGGTGAGTAGGAAAGGTTTTAATGGTGTCTAAGGGATACGTCTTTCACACAAGTGAAGTAGGTATTTAGAAATGAGCAGCCCGAGGAGGTGGTAAAGGCAGGAATTGTAACAACATTTCAGAGACATAGAAGGAGATTGAATTAATGTAGGCAAGTGGGATTAGTATAGGTAGGCATGATGATCGGCTTGGACATGGTAAGCTGAATGGCCTGTTTCTATGCTGTAGAACTGTACAACTCTGGTGTTTTATATGTTATAATCTAGGAATGTTATACTCACAATTGTTTATTCCTAAATCCGGACCATAATACGTTAGTTGGAGAGCATATGAAAATTTGGAACACACATGTTAATTCATGAATGTTTAAAACATTTTTTTAACGTATTATCTGAATGGTGTCAAGTTGGGAAAGGGGAAGTACAACGAGATCTGGGAGGCAATAGACAATAGACAATAGTTGCAGGAGTAGTCTATTCGGCCTTTCAAGCCTTTTGTGGCCCCTAATTCCCGGGATGGTGAGACGGTCATATGTTGATAGAGTGGAGCGGCTGGGCTTGTATACTCTGGAATTTAGAAGGATGAGAGGGGATCTTATTGAAACATATGAGATTATTAAGGGTTTGGGCATGCTAGAGGCAGGTAACACGTTCCCGATGTTGGGGGAATCGAGAACCAGGGGCCACAGTTTAAGAATTTATTCTTTGGAGCGCAGAAGGTTAAGGGGGGACTTGATTGAGGTCTTTAAAATGATGAAAGGGATAGACAGAGTTGACGTGGATACATTTTTCCCATTGAGGGTAGGGAAGATTCAAACAAGAGGGCATGACATGAGAATTAAGGGACAGAAGTTTCGGGGTAATGTGAGGGGGAACTTCTTTACTCAGAGGGTGGTGGCTGTGTGGAATGAGCTTCCAGCAGAAGTGGTGGAGGCAGGATTGATTTTAACATTTAAGAGTAAAGTGGATAGGTATATGGACGTGAAGGGAATGGAGGGGTATGGTCTGAGTGCAGGTAGATGGGACTAGGGGAAAACAAATGGTCGGCACGGACTGGAAGGGCCGAGAGGGCCTGTTTCCGTGCTGAAATTGTTATATGTTATATGGTTAATTAGGTTAAGGCCATTTAGAACGGAGATGAGGACATTTTATTTCACCCAGAGAGATATGAATCTGTAGCATTCTTTGCCTCAAAAAGCAGTGGAGGCCAATTCTCTGAATGCTTTTAAGAGAGAGTTAGATAGAGCTCTTAAAGCTAGTGGAATCAGGGGATACGGCGAGAAGGCAGGAACGGTCTACTGATTGTGGATGATCAGCCTTGATCATTTTGGATGGCGGTGCTGGCTTGATGGGCCGAATGGCCTACTCCTGCATCTATTGTCTATTGTATATGTTAAGCATTTGACTTTACTCAAAGGAACTCCATTTCCAACTGTATTTTGATGTGATATGGATCAGATTTCTGAACTGGACTGTTTTGTATTCATCAGCAATAATAACAACGTGCATGGAACAAAGATAAATCATAATCTAAAATTGGCTGCAGTCTGTATTAAAGACTTCATTATGGCTCAATAATTACTTTAGAAGACGTCAAATTCCGTTTGATGTACCTACCACCTGATTCATGGGGTTGTAACCTGATTCACGGCTGGGACTCGGGTAGCCTGGTTTTGGTCCAGTTCTGGTGCACTCACACTGAAGTTTGGCAGCTCTGAAGAGCCACTGCAGGTTTTCAGCCTCGTCCAAATTTACTTCATACCTGTGAATTTGAAGTGCTAATAATAAGATGTATTTTTTTCTTTTGTTGAAGTGATGTTAAATATTAAGATTATATGTTGCAAACTGATAAGAGAATTGCCTGTTTTGTCTTTCATGAATGCATTAAATGGGTAATTATATTTCGCATTTCCATCATTCAGCTTGATGCAGGCTTTAACTTTCAGAAATGTCAAATCATTTATATCATGAATTCTTTGGTTATAATTTTCAGAAATTTTTGTAACCCACAAACTTTCAAAATTTAAATATCGGGAGTTTCATAATTTGCTGTTTTTTTAGATCTTGGCTGCTGATTAAAGGGCCTGTCCCACTTGGCATTTTCTTCGGCGACTGTCGGCGTCATATCAGGGTCGCCAAAAAATGTTGGACATTTCAAAATCCAGCGGCGACAAAAAAAATGTTGCGACAATTGAAAAAACACCGCGCTGCCTATACGTCATCACGCTACGTCACCGCCGCATCACGCCGGAACTTTTTTGGTGACCTGATATGTCAGTCAAAGATGTCGGCAGTCGCAGAAAAAATCGGCAAGTGGGACGGGCCCTTAACTTTTACGGAATAGGCCCATTACTGAAAGTGACTGTTGGTGCACTGTTTGGCAAAGGCCACTGGAGAAGTTCATGATTTAACGGGCTCACATGATCAAGATTTAAAGCTGGTGATTTATAATTGTTTAATAGACAAGTATAAACCCTACTACAGTTCAAATGTCCAAAGAGTAAGTCTTTAATCGGTCACTCTCAATTGGAAGCAACTATGTGAAGGGTGCTATTAAATATTTAATTGGCCTATTAAATCTATGAGTAATTGAACAATATAATCATCAGCTGTTAATATCCCTTTCAGGATGATCTCACCACATAAATCATTATTGTACAAGACATTGTTAGAATTAAAGGGATACTCTGACATTATTTCAAGTATGTGCTTTGAAAATAATACAGTTCAAATAGGAAGTATTCTGAACTTGTGCAGATGCCATGATGAAAATCCTGAATAAGTCTGGTATGATTTATACCTAAATCGGTGGGTTACAGTTAAGTTCTCTACTGCTCATTTCAGATAACCATTCTCCAACAGGCCAAAAGCACTTGAAATTGAATCTTGCCTGTGAAGACATGCTGATGTACTGGTGAAAAAAGACAAGCTGTAAAGTCCCACAGCACATGTGGCCAAAGGCAATCTGTGCTATTGGATAAACCCTGAATGATCAAAAGACTTTTCTTCTCATGTAAGTCTGGGTTTAGGTTGGTGGGGAATGGACAGCACAGATTTTATGCTCAAGTCTCCAGAGTGGCATTGAATCCACAGTCTTGTAGCTCATAATTACTTTTATTGTGCAAATCCCACGTTTTAGATGTTTTTATCAATTCTGTGAATAATAATTCATAGGTAGTCCCTTAAATATAAATGTATATAGTTATTAGGTTCAGAATAACACATTCATTAAAATTATTTTTGCATTAATCTCATCGAAAGCTCGTCCAGAGCATTATTAAATAATGAATTTGGAAACATTGAAACAAAGAATAATACAGCATAGTGCTCTTGGCCGCCATGCCTGTTCTGACCAGATGTCAATTTAAATTAATCCCATGGGCCTGCATGTGGTCCACAAACCTCCCTTCCCTGCCTGTTCAAAAGTCTATTAAATGCCACTTAAACATTGCTTTCATGTCTATTTTTACAACCTGCCTTGGCAGCAGGTTCCACACACATCTTTGTCTGAAGAAGGGTCTCGACCCAAAACGTCACCCATTCCTTCTCTCCAGAGATGCTCCCTGGCCTGCTGAGTTACTCCAGCTTTTTGTGTCTATCTTCTCTTTATAACTGACCCCCTCTAATCTTAAATGCCAAATATGGGCTCAAATATGTTAAAATATGTTAATTTGCAGCTGTAAATGACATATTCAGTAATTTGAATGCAATTCAATGCCCTATTTTTCCAATTTTACAAAGTTCAATTGCATTTCCTATTTGCCCTGACAGCTATCTTCCAACCTCAAACAAATATTCAGGCAGAGCTTTAGTTTGCAAACTTCAAAAAGCCTTCTGTGTGGTGAGAGGTTTAGTTTGCAAACTTCAAAAAGCCTTTGTGTGTGTCTCCAGAGCTTCAGAGGTTGTCCGTAAAAGATTGACTTCTTAAAAATCTTACTGCCCTGTCCTATTCAATCAAGTGATTGCTGACTTGTTATTTTTCAGAACTGTACTTTTTTTTTAATTGTGACCGTTGCCATTTCCTTTGGCTTAGCCGTTGACTATTCGCCTGTCTCTTGGATCAGAGTTATTATTTATAGCAGGATTTCTGTTAACAAGAGGGCATCTATCAATGTCCCCGAGGAAGTGTAAGCAGAAGTAGGTTTGCTGCTGTAACACATAAGTGGCAAGAGGCATAGAGGATCTGAAGAACCCAGGACAATGCATTGATCGGACTGTCATTGAAGGCAAGACCTTCCATAGGCAGGCGTTTAGAGGGCTTTTCCATTTGCAACTTTTTGAATCACTTTTGCTATGACAATGGAACTCCCAGTCTGGTAGACTCATCAAGACGACAAAGATGGGAGAGGGAGAGGAAAATTACATGCAGCTTTGAGGCCTGGTGTTCAGCTGAGGGCAATGAGTTGTGGTATCTTGAATGTGGTCATGACTGAAAATCCCCCTAAGCTTTAAATACCCCACTGCACAAACAAGCAAGCAAGAATTACATTGTCCTATCTGGGACACATGACAATAAACTCCCTTGACTCTTGACTTGAATGTCCCCTCTCCCATCGGGCAGAAGACACAAAAGCTTGAAAGGATGTATGTGCCACTAGATTCAAGAATAACTTCTCCTTCACTGTTATCTGACTTATGTACAGGCCTCTCATGAGCTAAGGATGGAATACCGATTTTCCAATCTACTGCAATGAGCCCCTACATGTTTTCTGTTATCTACAGCCACAACACTGTATTCTGTACTCTGTTTATATTTTCCTTTCAGTATCTCTCACACTCATGCATGGCGTGATTTACCTGAATAGCACACACAAGAAGGAATCTCAGTATGCATGGCAATAATAAACAAAAAACAATAACATCAAAGAAATAGTTATACAGCATTGCAACAGGCCCTTCGGCCCAACTGGTCCATGCCGACCTAGAAGCCTTACTTATACTAGTCCCACCTGATGACTTTTGGGCAACATCCCTCCAAATTTTTCCTATCCATAAAACCATTCAAATGTTTTTTTTTATGTTGTTACAGTACCTGAATCAACTACCTCCTCACCAAGCACATCCCATGTACTCACTACCCTCTGTATAAAAAAGTTGGCCCTCAGGTTCCTGTTAAAACTTTCCCTTCTCACCTGAAAGCTATGTCCTCTGGTTCTTGATTCCCGTGCTCTGGGTAAAAGAGTGCATTCACCGTATGAAAGTTCATAAGTCATAGGAGCAGAATTAGGCCATTCAGCCTATTGTCTACTCCACCATTCAATCCTGGCTAATCTATCTTTCCCTCTCAACCCCATTCTCTTGCCTTCTCCCCATAACATTTGGCACCCTTACTAATCAAGAATCTATCATTCTCCACTTCAAAAATGCCTAATGACTTGGCCTCCATCTATGGCAATGAATTCCACAGATTCACCACCCTCTGACTAAATACATTCCTCCATTTCTCCTTTCTAAAGGTACTTCCTATTCCCTATCTATTCCTGTCATGATTTTATACACCTCGTTAAGATCACCCCTCAGCCTCCTGTGCTCCAAGTAATTAAGTCCTAACTTGTTTAACCTCTCACTATGGTTCAGGTCGTCAACGCCTAGCCACATCCTCGTAAATCTTCCCTGCATTTTCTCCAAATTAGCGACATCCTATAGCAGGGTGGCCAAAAGTGAACATAATACTCCAAATGCAGCCCCACCAACATCTTGTACAATGCTAACATAATATCCCAACTTCTATACTCAATGCCCTGACTGGTGAAGACCAATGTACCAAAAGCTAGGATAGAATGTTTCAGGTATGAAAAGAGACTGAAGTAGCCAGGTCTATTTTCCTTGGAGCAGAGGAAATTATTAAAGGCCAGAGTCGCAACTGTCAAAATATGAGCAAGTTATATTGCTCTAAACAGCTTTCTGAGAGTGCAAAAATGAGTAAGACGACTGCAAAATTGTACAAATGGTGTGAATATGAAATAAAACAGAAAACTCTGCAGCAACCAGTGGAGTGGCGGGGGGGGGGGGGGGGGGGGGGGGGGGGGGGGGGGGGGGGGGGTAGTGGTTAATTTCTCTCCTCCATAAACAGTGATGCCAAGGGGATATTTACTTAATTCCCCTCAGCTTCCTAACTGAAATCAACAAAATCAGCATGGGTATAGTAATCATACATATCACTTTCCTAATCTAACACTGAAATCAATGGATCATAGATGTACACTGAATGAATGAATGAATGAATGAATGAATGAATGAATAAGTTTATTGGCCAAGTATGTACACATACAAGGAATTTGCTCTGGTGCTCCGCTCGCAAGTAACAACATGACATACAGTAACAATTAAGAATGACACATCAAACATTAAACATTAATAATAAAACATTATAGTTTAAACATGTGAATAAAATAAAATACCAGAGCAAAATAAGGCTACAGACTTTTGGTTATTGAGTAGAGCTACTACTCGTGGAAAAAGCAGTTTTTATGTCTGGCTGTGACGGCTTTGACCGTCCGGAGTCGCCTTCCAGAGGGAAGTGCATCAAAGAGTTTGTGGCCAGGGTGAGAGGGGTCAGAGATGATCTTAACCTCACGGTTCCTGGCCCTTGCAGGGTGCAGTTCGTCAATAGGGGGAAGGTTGCAGCCAACAACCTTCTCAGCTGATCGGACGATTCGCTGCAGCCTCCGGATGTCGTGCTTGGTGGCTGAGCCACACCAGACCATGATGGAGAAGGTGAGGACAGACTCTACAATGGCAGTATAGAATTGGGCCATCATTGCCTGTGGCAGATTGTGTTGTATCAGCTGCTGCAAGAAGTACATCCTCTGTTGGGCCTTTTTGATTGTGGAGTCGATGGTGGCCTCCCCATTTCAGGTCCTTGGAGATGATGGTTCCAAGAGTCCACAGATGTGACTGTGGTGTTGTTGATGGTGAGTGGGGTGAGGGGAGGGGGAGCTCTCCTAAAGTCTATAATCAATTCCACTGTCTTAAGAGCATTGAGCTCTAGGTTGTTACGAAGGCACCAGGATGCCAGTTGTGTAACTTCCTGTCTGGAGGGAGATTCCTCTCCAACCTGGATCAGTCCAATCAGGGTTGTGTCATCCGCAAATTTGAGAAGCTTAACAGAGGAGTCTGTGGAGGTGCAGTCGTTGGTGTAGAGAGAGTAAAGGAGAGGAGAGAGTACGCAGCCTTGTGGTGCTCCTATAGTGAGGATCTGCGGGTCTGAGGTGCTTCCCAGCTTCACATGCTGCTTCCTGTCTGTCAAGAAGTTGGTGATCCACTGACAGAGGGGTTCATCTTGGAACTTGGAGAGTTTGGAGTGTAGTAGCTCTGGCACAATGGTGTTGCATGCAGAGCTAAAATCAACAAACAAAATCTTTGCATAGGTCCCCTGGCGGTCTAGGTGCTGGAGAATGACGTGCAGGCCTTGGTTGACTGCATCATCCACTGATCTATTGGCCTGGTATGCAAACTGCAGAGCATCCAGCAGGGGGTTTGTGATATTATTCAGCTTGGCCAGCACGTCTTTCAAGGGTCTTCATGACTACAGAGTTCAATGCGACAGGCCTGTAGTCATTAAGATCAGTAATCCTTGTCTTTTAGTGTACAAGGACAGCAGTGGAGACTTTGAAGCAGGCAGGGACTGTACAGGTTTGCAGGGATTGGTTGAAAATGTCTGTGTAGACCGGTGCCAGTAGAATAATGTAAAAGCTAAATGAAGGGGGAGTATACCTGAATGGGTGCAATGCTTCACAAAGCATGCAATAAACAAAGTGCTCTAAAAACGTTGGATGTGAAAAATAGTCTCATTAATTTTTATAATCTTTCACGAAGCAGCATTGCCAGAGAATTACCTTGCACGCGAATAATGTTGGTAAATAAATCAAGTCTCTTCTGTTGTTCCATGCAACAATCTCCCATCCCTCCCTTTCCAACAATTTCTGCATTCAGAGCTGGATCTACATTCAAATACCCCAGAGGACCCGAACACAAAGTGTGGTAAAATAATTTAAATGCTTGAGATACAGAAGTACCACATCTCCCAACATTTGCACACTGACACCACTTCAAATCACACAGGCACCTCACCAGAGTTAATTGCAAAATCTTTACAGTTATTTTTTTACACAGAGGATGATGGGTGCCTGTTCATAAGTTCTAGGAGCAGCATTCGGCCATTCGGCTCATTAAGTCTACTCTGCCATTCAATCATGGCTGATCGATCTTTCTCTCTCAATCCCATTCTCCTGCCTTTGCCCCATAACCCCTGACTCCTATACTAATCTATAACATGCTGCCAGTGTGATGGTGGAGGTAGATACGGTAGTGATGTTTACGTCTTTTAGTTAGGCACATGGATATGCAGGGAAGGGATGTGTATCATGTGCAGGCAGATGCAATTAGTTAATCTTGGCATCATGTTCAGCACAAACTTTGTGGCTTGAAAGGCCGGTTCCTGCGCTATACTGTCCTATGTTTTAATTCCTCCTCCAGCCTTCCACTCCATTGCATTTGAGATAAACAACAACAGAGTTGTGGGGGTGAGCTCAGCTGTCTCCAGTTGACACCTTTCAGCTGTCCTCGGTTGACACTGTTCTTGGTTGAGACCTTTTAGGATTTCACCTCTGCTACTCAGAGAGATACAGCCCAATCTCTAGTCTTTATGGGAGAAGCCAGAATTAGTAGCTGGAGGTGGGCCAGACAAGTGAAGACGATGGTATGTTCAAACTTATTCCTTATCACATCTCACCATCTTGTCCAATTTATAAAACTGCAGATATAATAAGCATGCATCTCATATCTTTCATACATCTATTCCTCATTAAGCAACCCATATGACCTGCTCTTTTACAATTAGCTAAGAATTCCCTTTTGGTCACAGTGATATAAGAGTAGCCAGAGCAATGTAATAAGATATCAGGGTAGCCAGAGATTATGTAATAGGATGTAGAGGGCATCCTATTACATAATCTTGCATTCTCAGCTCCCAACTCGGATACTGACACATTATGCAGTATGAGGTTCACCTGAGGGACAGGATCATTGCTTTGGTAGTGTGTAGTAGGGCAAAGGAAAAAGATAACCCAGGTGACAGCTGCACAGAGTGTGAAGTAAGTCTCTGGCACTACTGTGGAAGATTGTATGAGGCATGCGGCATCCTGCAGAATGAGCATGATAGGGATGTAGAATGAATTGCTTGTTGCATGGTAGGCTTGCACAAACGCATGCATTGTCAAGGAGCATGAGAGAGCCAAGGACCAACTATGCATGAAACTTGCACTCTATGCTTTCCAGCACAAGCATAAACCATCAAGTGTCTGCATGCTCTCGTGGAAACTGAGAGTTGCTGGGCCACCCGGTACCAGCAAAGCTGTGACTGTCTGGAAAAACAATCAGCTGACCTCTGTTAACACATTTTAGGATTTCACCTCTGCTGCTCAGCACAGCACAGAAACAGACCATTGGCCTACTGACTCCACCATCACCCACCCATTTACATTATTATTGTGGTAGTAAACTTTTGGATCACAAGTCGGGTCTAGTCACACTCTTTATTTAATCCCAACTGCATTGGCTAATAACCCCATTGGCTCCATCTCAGAGTTCTTCTATTTCCTATCATCTCACCTACACTCATGCTTCCTTCTGCCCAGACTGGTCAAATAAATTGAAGGTATTTGTATCCTTCACCAAATAGGGTTTGTATCCTTCACCAAATAGGTGAACTCAATTCAAGTTTACAGGTGGTATTTAAACTGCACTTTACGCAAGATGTGCTCCAGGTCTGCTGCGGTTTCTTTGGGAAGATCCAGCTAACTAATATTTTTATGTGAAGCAATGACCAACACAAT
Source organism: Okamejei kenojei (assembly GCA_035221665.1). Classification (NCBI taxonomy): domain Eukaryota; kingdom Metazoa; phylum Chordata; class Chondrichthyes; order Rajiformes; family Rajidae; genus Okamejei; species Okamejei kenojei. The sequence continues at coordinate 91,833,754 of CM069132.1, forward strand.
GTCCATTCTCAAGCCAAACAGGAATATATGTATTTAATTTATTTTTATCAGTCAAATGCTGCTTTGATATCAAGGGTAGCAACCCTCTCCTCACCTCTGGAAATCTGGATCAAGGCTTTGAAGAGATCTGGAGTCAGATAGTCTTTGTGAAAGCCAATTTTGTCATCAAGGAAACCCCTTTTACTGCCACAGAGAATGTTGTTACATTTCTCTGGCTAGAGGATGTAGTGTTATTTCAATCAGCATTTCCTTTCTTCTGTTTTCATGTCCATCATCTACGTTTCAAATGTTCGGCCAGGCTCTTGCACAGTGGACAGCCTTTTCGCTTGCCACAACTAGATCTTTGAGGCAGCATTGTTCACCAAGAAGTGGGCATCTTAGTAGGTGTGGCACGGATTGTACTGATGTTCCACATTCACAGTCTGTCTCTGCCGCATCTGCATAGCCAAATTTGTTCATATTGGTCTTGCATTGGCCCATCCTGGCACAAAGCCTATTGAGGGACTTCCGGGTCTTCCAGTCAGACCTGTGACCAGGTGGTAGCTGTTCCGTGGTTGGGATTGGCATCTTTACGTGATGGTGATTTTTACTGTGTTTCTTTTCCCACAAGGCTAGTCTGGTTGCTTGAGGAGACTGTGACAGTGGCTGGACTGTGTGGAGGAAGCTCTTCCTCAACTTCAGCTGTTTTGAGGCTGGGTGATCGGAGTGACAGGAATGGCTGGTGTCCCCAACTTGCCTACTATGTTCAGTTCTACTGGCAACTGATCTGCGGATTCCTGGTGGAGCAATACCGCCAAGACATGCAAGCTAACCATAACCGTTGGTTTTAGGCAGCCAGTGATGCATCTGCAACTGTCATTGAGGGCGGTGTCAACTTTCTTCGCACGTGATGACCTCTCCCAAACAGGACAAGCATACTCTGCAATAGAGTAGCACAGCACAAGAGCAGTTGACCGCAGTGTGGATGCATTGGCACTCCACGACGAGTGTGTCAGCTTGCATAGGGGGCTGTTCCTCGTCCTTCACCCTTTCGATGTGTTGCTTGAAGGAGAGGGTTTGGTCCAGAGTGACCCCAAGATAGTCAGGGTAGTCACAATGTCTCAAAGGGACACCATTCCATGTTAAGGACAGCTTCCTCCCAGCTTCGCAAACACGAAGGTGGAACAGATTAATCTGGGTCTTAGCAGGGTTTGCCTTCAGTTGGTGGTAGGAGTTTGTCAAGTTGTCTAAGGATGATGAGAGGGTAGCTTCTACCTCATCTATGTCAGTACTCTGGACTGCTATTACATGGCCTCCTGCCAATTAAGTAATTTTATTTATGATACATTGTGTTGCTGTCTATCCAAGGTGGAAATGTATTGTGGGAGTGTGAAATTGACCATTAGTGGCACCTGAATAGGGCAATAGCAAATCTGCAGCATCCCCCACTGATTTTAGCACCGGTTGTAAAATAGATTGGCTATTTCACAGCACCACCTTGTCCAATTTCACCTCCCCTCGACAGTGGATAATACTTTTAGCTGAAAAGAATTTAGAAATTGCTAAGACGTGGAGGATTTTACTGAGAATTTCAAGCAGGATTAGTTTTTTTCTGAAACTCAGGAGAAATGCTTTGGGTTTTCTAGGAATTAAATCTGCCTGCAAAACACAGTGCCCTTCAAATGATTCCATGCATTTGGATGTCATTTTTCCATCAGTGACAGCACATGAGTTTCAACATTGTTTAGTGTTAAGTTACTTACTTTGCACTCTGACACACGAAGCAGTCACAGCACAAATTGGGATGAAGATTTTAAAGTTCTACTAGACTAAGCGGGACCCATTGGGTCCCAGTCAATCAGGAGACCTGGTCCCCCAATGCAACCCATTTCCCCAATGCAATATTCCGCCATGGTGTGGGAAAGGGGGTGGTGTGGGAGAAGGGGGTAGTATTGGGAAGGTGGGATGGCATTGGGGAGGGGGGTGGCGTGGGGGGGGGAGACGGTGGCATGTGGGGGGAGGGGGTAGCGTGGGGGAGAGGGGTTGGCATTGGGGGCAGGGGGTGGCATGGGGGGAGGGACAGAGGGGTGGCGTGGGGGGAGGGAGGGGGTGACATGGGGGGGAGGGAGTGGTTGGCATGGGTGCGGATGGAGGGGGAGGCATGGGGGTTGGGATGGGGTGGTGTGGGGGGGAGGGAGGAAGGTGGTGTGGGGGGAGGGAGGGGTGGTGTGGGGGGGAGGGAGGGGGTGGTGTGGGGGTGGAGGGACTCACTCAGTGGCCACTGGCCGCAGCACCACACAGTGCCTTTCCCAACACCACACAGCGACTTTCCCAACTCCACACAACAGCTTTCCCGACTCCACTCTTGCGGACTCAATCAGCACTTGTGGACTCAGCCCTGCCTCTGGGATTTTATTCTCCAACGGGTGCCGGAAGGGGTGTTACCTTATGGTGATTGACAGGCGAAAAGACCAATCTGCTGATCTCATGATTTTTTAAACCTTCATAACTTTCGTAATCTTCTACCGATTGGAACAAAACTTGGTGTGCTTGGCGGAGAAGGGAATGGTGAGTAAGGTGGCGATAAAATCCTAGTGCTAAAGGGTACCGTTTTTGCACAAATAAAAAAAAGCAAACCGGAAGGGTCAAGAAGTGCTCGTATTGCCCAAATCTCAATTGCAAGATTTAGTCTTCCCTTGATTCAGAGGGTGCGTTTGGGAGGGGGTAAGGGTGTGCGGTAGGGGGGAGAGGGGTGTGTAGGCTCAGCGGCTCCTGGCCCGGCTCCGGACTCACTCAACGGCTCCCGTCCCCGGCTCCTGTCGCACTCAACAGCTCCCAGCCCCAGTTGCACTCAGCGGCTCCCGGATCGTCGTGGCGGTCTCCACCGCCGCCCGCGGACACGGCCGCGCCTGCAAAACACAGTTCCCGCCCGCAAGCACAGCCGCTACCAGCCCGTGAATACAGCGTAGCGCTATCGGGTATCGTTTCCGCGCAATTTTAAAAACAACGCAAACTGGAAGAGGGCAAGATGAGAGTTTTATAAGTATACTAGACCAAGTGGGTCCCGTTCCCTGAACGCATGGTGGGGGGGGGGGGGTTGGCAACCTTCGGTATCACACACACGTATAACCCATCATTCGCTCATTTTACCCCATCCCCCCACGCATAACCCCCATCTGTGCAGGCGCAGCTAGGGAGAGGGGTGGGGTGGAGAGGGAGTGGATGGGATAAAGACGGAGAGGGAGCGGGGTAGAGATCGAGGGTTGGGGGAGGGCGAGCAGCTTCACAGGGGAGGGCTGGTTCCCGAACACAATACTCCACCAATCACACATAAGTCCCAATATTCACCACTCCCTAGAGTGCGAGGGGGGGGGGGGGGCAGAGAAAAAAAAAAAAAAAAAGGGTGAGGGGAGAAGCAGACATGGAGGGGGCAGAAAGGGAGGGGCAGGGTGAAAGGGGGGAGGCAGAGTGGGAGGGGGCAGAGAGGGAGGGGGCGCAGAGAGAGGGGCAGAGAGGGAGAGGTTGTAAAAGGGAAGGGGGGCAGAGGGAGAGGGTAGAGACTGCACCTACCCAGGTTGTAGTGCAGCAGCCTCCCCACCAGGCGCCGGGCCCGGGCAAGGCTGCGGGTGGGCGTGTACCCAAGCGAGCACCACCCACCTGTGTGACAGACGATCAGGCGGTGGAGACGGAGAGGAGGTCATCCCCCGCGATGGCCAGAGATGGAATCGGGATCACCAGCAAGGAAAATGCATCATGATTCCCCGTGTCCCTGCGATTGACGGAGGAATCGCAGGTCTCCAGAGATGGCCCCTCCCAGAGGGAGTAATAGCCGCCACGGTCACCTTCTCATCACGCTGCCCCGCACCCGCGCGGCGTGAACGGCCGCCGCCACCATGTTCTATAACTGCAAGGAGCACAGCGGAGCGCGCAGCACGACCTGAGCAGCAGTTTAAAAACGCTAAGTGACAAATTTGAAGAAATAAAAGTTAAGAAGCCAAGAAGTACAGAAAACATAACAGGGGTGACGTCACTCGCAGCGCGAGCAGCAGCAGGCAGGCAGATCCATTGTGACGCCATCACTGAGACCATCTCGTTTATTTGAGATTTGTGAACATTTTCATAAATAACTGGAGAAATAATGCATGAAATTTTCAAATAAGGCGAATTTTGATTTCACGGGATAAATCTTTACCGGAATACGTAAAAATTTTACCGTTAACACGTCGTTTCTTCGAGTAGATGTGATCGCACATAAACAAATAAATACGCACACACATCCAAATCCAAGATCAGAGTATTATAGTTATATAGGGATAAAAACCAGATACCAGCATCCAAACACAAACTTGTTGAACAGCTTATGATGTGCTGGACTTCCAAATAACTTAATGGCTCCATCATCGATAGATCTTTAAATCTACAGCAGTCAACCCCATTGAATAAAACATTCCTTTGTGATTAAATGCTCTCTGCCTCTGGATTTGCAGGATCAACAATGGTTGGTTAATGACTTGTTTTGTGTTCTGCAGAATGAGTTCATACCATGGTGGAAAACTCAAGGAAAAAGTACTGGAATAACATCAAATTACAGATAGATAAATCAGCCATTTTCTTTAGTGTAATTCTTCAAGTTTAATTTCCAAGGTAGATGTATTCAGCTCATTGAATCTTGTCTCCAATATTACTATTTTATTATAGCTTAGATATTGTTAGCTGTGGGTTCTAATATTCCGCTCCATTTCCTCACCTTTCTCAGGCATATTATTTTGCCTGAGATGCTACCACTTGCAGATATCATCTAACAATGCAAGCCATTGGGATCAAATTGCTGAGCAAAATTGGTTTTGTACACAATTGTAACCTGATAGTCACTGGATGCCTATTGCAGTTTTGGATTATCAGCTGCATCTTGGCATAATAACACATGCAAAAGCTGCTTGGGCCACAGCAGTGATCCTAATTACGATGCAACACGAGCCTCAGCCATCAAACACATTGCATTGTGCTATACTGTGTGGAATAAATAGATGCCCTGTGATAAAGCAGTGAAAAAGGGAAACTGACTTACTCTTGCATTCCTTATAGGAATCATTATTTGAGATTGGGGAAATCAGTTTACAAGATTCATCTATTTTTATCATGGAGAAAGACACAAAGAATAGGAAACATAGGAAAGTTAATGATGGTGTCTTGAAGACCATCAGTATTACAGTTGAGGAGGTGCCGGATATCTTAAAATGTATGAAGATAGATAAATCTACTAGACCTGATCAGGGTGGCTAACATTGTGCCTCTATTTAAGAAGAGCTGCAAAAAGGTTGATGAGGGCAGGGCTGGAGAAAGCAAACTCAATGCTCGCATTTATTTCAAGAGGGCTTGTACACAAAAATGGGAAATAATGCTGGGGCTCTTTAAGGCGGTGGTAAGGCCGCATTTAAAATATTTTGAGCAATTCTGGGCACCATGTCTGAGGAAGAATTTGCTGGCTCTGGAGAGGGTCCAGAGGATGTTTACAATAATGATCTCAGGGATGAATAGGTTAACCTACGATAAGTGTTTGCCGCCACTGGGTCTGCATTGCTGGAGTAGAGGAATGAGGGGGGGATCTCATTGAAACATACAGAATAGTGAAAAGCTTGGATAGAGTGGTTGTGGAGAGGATGTTTCCATTAGTGGGAGAGTCTAGGACTAGAGGTCATAGTCTCAGAATTAAAGGATGTTCATTTAGTTCTTTGTCGCAGAAGGCTGTAGAGGCCAAGTCAGTGATATATTTTTAGGCAGAGATAGATAGATTTTTGATTAGTACAGGTGTCAGAGGTTATGGGGCGAAGGCAGGAGAATGGGGTTAGGAAGGAGAGATAGATCAGTCATGATTGAATGGCATTGACTTGATGGGCAGAATTGCCTAAATCTACTCCTATCATTTATATCTAAAGAAACCATGGAACTAGAGAAGAAATTGCAGAAGCCCTGGGCCATGGAGAATATAGAATCATTGTTATAGACACGATGAGGTGCTGGAAAACTGAAGGATGGCGAATATTGTGCCTCTATTTAAGAAGAGCTGCAAAAAGGTTGCTGAGGGCAAGGCTGTAGAAGTAGTCTATATGAACTTAAGCAAGGCATCTGATATGGGGCATAGTAAGCTCCTCTGGAAGGTTACAAGGGATCCAGAGAGAGCGAAGCAAGAATTGGCTTGATGGTAAGAAGCACTGGGTGGTGATAGAAAATGTAACAGGAACTCGAGGGGCATATTTTCACACAGTGAGCAGAGGATTATATGGAACAAGCTGTTGGATGAAATAGTTGCAGTTGGTACATTTAAAATATATTTGGACAGGTACATGGATAGGAAAAGTTTAGAGAGATATGGACCAGATGTGCCAATGGCTCTACTTAGATAGGGCATCTAATTTGGCATGGGCAAGTTGGGCTGAAGTTCCTGTTGCCACAATATATGACTGTGACTAACTCAAATTGAATCAAGTCAGCTGTGTGACATGAACAGACTGTACAAGGGACGGAGTATTACCTATACTTTTGTGAAGAAGGCTCGCAAACGTCCGTAGTGAGCTGCCCTGCAGGATGTATCTTACCATTCGTAACAGTGCCATCTTCTTTCGCTGCCATGTGACTGGTGCAGCAGGCGGAAAGGTGCGGACGCCAATAGGATCAGCAAACTCGTCAAGGAGGCTGGCTCCATCCTGGGGGCGGAATTAAATTCTTGGGAGATGGTCTTGGAGGGGAGGATTCTCATTCAAATGCGGAGCATCCTGGATAATACAGCTAACCCTCTCCATGACACACTGCTCAACCTGTGTACCTTCAGCAACAGACTGGTTCCACCAAGATGCAGGACAGAATGGCCACAGGGGGGTGGAAGGAATAATTGTTTTTCTTCTTCCCTGTGGTATTCCAACTTTACACTCTTCCTCTTCTGTATGGGGGTAGACTGAGACTGAGCCACCCACCTTCTCACTCTTTGCACACCTCAAAAGCCTTACCACTCGTCACTTTATTTTCATGTTTTTATTCTTAATGTTTAAATGTTTTATGTTTTGTTCTTAATTGTTTACTGTATGTTGTGTAGTTACTTGCAAGCGGAGCACCAAGGCAGTTTCCTTGTAATGCGTACATACTTGGCTAATTAAACTTAATTCATCATCTTTATTCTCATCATCATGTCTCCATATATTTTATGTTTTTTTCTTATGCTATTCGCTAATTTAATTTTCCCTACCTGGGATATTTATTTAAATTTCAACAAATTGTATTGTATCTCTTTTATTGTTTGGCTGAGACCTAAGTTTAATATGTATTGTGGATTGTCACCCTTGTCGTTGTGTGGAGAAGCTTGTGTGGTCCTTTGAGATCTGAGACCGATGCCATTGGAGCTCAGGATCCTGGTAGGGTCACCCCATGGCGTTATAATGTTTGGAGGGGGAGGTCTCTGGCAAAGAAGCAATCCAACCATGACCTCAATGGTGGAACAGGCGTTGGATGATGGACTGCTTCCTGAACGGCTGGGAGGCGGTATGAAGGTATTGCTACGCTGAGAAAAGGTTTCCCTGGTCGTTCTTGGATTCTCTTTTCTGACCTCAGATCTTGCCGAAGCGACATGTTGGTGGTCTCGTCTTGTGCACAGTTCCTCAACGTTTAAAACAAAGTCACGCCATCAAGGATTCCTCATGAGATGACAGTCGTACTCTTTTCGAGTGACCGTCCGGTGGTTGGAAGGGTGCCACTGTTTTCTTTAGCAGTCTACCTCCTCCCTCACAATATCTGAGCCTTTTCTTAAAAATGTGTTGTCTGTTCCCATAAATGATTCAGAATGTTCATCCAAAGTCATCCATGGCTTCCAGTAATTTTACTTGAGTGGAGCTGTTTTAAGAGCTCTAGCCCTGTCAGCACGCAACACATCTGAGTACATGACTCACCGATGACTCCTGAGTGCTGTTAATGGCTGTAATGTGCAAAAGATTACAAAGTGCCTGGCAAATGCAATTCTAAAAGATGTGCTTTAAAATAATTCCCAGCCACCTTCCAGACACTTTTGAAGATCCCCTGAACGTGACACTAAGTGGCCATCCGAAAGGGGGGGGGGGGGGGGGGGTATGATGGGTGTGGTCACATCCCTCTTTTTTCCCCCAGAGTAAGAAAAAAATCCTGAGGAAAAAAAAAATTTGAGAGCGCGCAATCAGTGTTTCCAACTTTGAAGGGAAATTACTCTGAAAATTCTTGGGTTCCTGGCTTGCGGGTATGATTTGGGGAAATGATATTATTTGTGACTCATCCGCGCTAGCTTGCGCAGTTGGGGTGAGGTCCGGGTAGGGTGCGCTAATAGCGATATTCCACAAAATGATGCGTTTCTCTGTCCGCAGTGTAGTTAATGGTAGGGGCCGGAGCGGGATTCTCAGATAAACACCATTTTACACTGCACAGCAACTGCAAACAGATCGCCTTAGGCTGAGCGTGCCTAGTTTGGGGTGAGTGGAGCTTGTGGATTATTGGCCTTTGCGGCAGAGGCGAGTCTGTTTTTTTTTTATATCGTGGTTGTCAAAATAATCCAATCCACTCCATCCCGAGGGATGTCTTTAGGAAAAATTCTGTTGGGCAATGCACATTCGGTCCAGTCACCTCCATCACGCAGCTTTGGAGCCTCTTCCGCTGGCCCACTTCCAGTTTCGTTAAAACCATTTTATATTTGCCGTCCCGTACACCGTTGCATCCCCTCACTCTCCAACAGCCCCCCCCCCCCCCGTTTCCCCCCGTATCGGTACCACCCCACAACGCTCATCTCTCTTCCCTCCACCCCCATTTCCCCCCGCCTCTCGACACACCCCCTAGTCCTTTCTCCCCCCCCCCGACCCCCTCCGCCCCCCCCCCCACAACGCCACTCCTGGCTGCCGACCCCCCACACCCAACTCAAACCCAAACCCCCCACTCGCGCGCAGGCCCCCACCCCACAACCCACCAACACACTAATCAACCACCAATCACCACGCCACGCGCAGCGACTCTCCACGCATACCCCCCCTCCCAACACCCCACTCGCCGCTGTCCCCGCGTGTCGCCCCCCTTAACCCTACCTCCGACCCCTCCCATCCGCCACTCCACCCCCCGCTCTCAACTTACCACCTACCCTCACGCAACCTAGACACCCGAGCGCGCCCCCGCCCGCCCCCCCCCCCAGCACGCCGCCCCACCCGGGCCGAGCGGACGAACGCCCACCTTTACCCCCCCCCCCTCCCCCGCCACCCAGAACGAATGGACACCAAAAGACCCCTCGCGCAAAGACACAGTACTTCGTACCTAGCCCATCACTCCGCCTCACACGAATAGACGCCGCCCGACACACACGTACAGCTACCCGCCTACCACCCCTCCCACTCGCTCCCCGCGCCATCTAGCGCCCCGCTCGCCCCGCTACCACCGCACAGTGCCGTAGAATAGGCCCAAGCCTCACAACGCAAGCCGCGCACCTCCCCGACCGCTGGGATCTAATTGGGCTACCATGCGGGAGCCCCACTCGGAGACGTACTCCCCGTCCCTCCGTCCCACACCGGCGTCTTCTGCCGACCTAGCCCTCCTCTGATCCTCGCTTCAACCACCAGTGCGTGCGACTCGACCAAAGCTCTCAGGAGTTCTACGGAGGTAAACCGCCAAGCTCAAGGCGCGTCGACCAAATGCTATCGAGGAGCTCTACAGGTTTACGGGAACGAGCCTAGTCTGTGAGCGGAGCGAATGTCGACCAAAGGCCGCCGCCGCAGTCTTCAGCTATGATGTTATGGTCCTCAGTCGATGAGAGCCGCAACTGTTGAATAACGGCGGTGAGGAAGGAGGGGACTGGGGGCGTTGGTGTACATCACTCGCATAAGTGTGAGCAGATGGCAGGCAAGACAGATCCATTGTGATTCATCAGCAAATCAATCACGCCAAAAAAGGCTTTTTGTATTCTCAATTTATCGGTTGTGTGAACATTTTCGTATTAATAACTCGAGAAATAATGATGAATTTTTCCAAGATAATTGGCATTTTTGAATTAACGGTTATAAATCGCCTCTACCAGAATATGTATAAAGATTATTGCGCCATTAGCTGATTGTCAATTTTTTGTGAAGATAGTGATCGCACTTTGAACAAAATAAATACACACACACCACACACAACAAGATCAGAGTTTTATAGTTTTAACAGACAAGTGCAGACCCGTTGGGTGTGTTTGCGGGGGGGGGGGGGGGGGGGGGCATGCGGCTCGGTTCAGACACACTAAACCAGCCCCACACTAACTACCCTTGTTATTATTTAAGATTATTAATTATATCCTTTTTACCCCATAACCGCAATAGCCACTGCACACCATAGCCACCCAACTCGCAGGCGTTGTCTAGAGAGGAGAGGAGGGTAGAGAGTGAGGGCAGAGAGAGAATGGGGAGAGACAGTGTGAGAGATGGCAGAGACAGGAAGGGAAAGAGAACGGGGAGAGTGGAGGGGGGTGGAGGAGAGGAGAGGAAGGCAAAGGGTGGTGTGGGGGAGGAGGGAGAGAGGAGATGGGAGGACGAGAGTGGGAGAAGAGGGGCGCGGCGGGAGATAGGGGAAGGGAAAGGGGAAGTATGGGTGAGAAAGGAGGGGAGAGGTTTGGGGGAAGGGAGGGGAGAATGAGGTTTGGGGGAAAGGAGGGGGTAGGCAAAGGGTGGAGGGGAGGGTGTGGAGGAGAGGTGAATGTTGGCGGAGTGAAGGGGGACGGGTGTGGAGGGGAGGTAGTGGAGGGATGAGGGAAGTGGGGGTTTTAGGGGGGAGGGTGGGGGAGAGGGGAAGGGGGGGTGAGAGAGTAGTGGGGGTAGAGAGGAGAGGGAGCGGGTGAGAGGGGGGAGGGGAGAGAGAGGGGGAGAGGAGGAGATTGATGGGGGGTGTAAGAGAGGAGGGTAAGTGAGGGTAAGAGTCAGGGGGAGGGGGAGGGATGAGAGAGAAGTGGAGAGAAGAGGGGGAGAGCGGGGGGAGGGTGAGGGAGAGGGATCATGGGGGAGAGGGAGGGAGGGGGGAAGAGGGAGACAGAGAGAGGGGGATGGGGAGAGAGCAAGGGGGTGGGAGAGAGAGGGGGAGAGGGGGATGAGGGGAGACGGGGGGGGACGGAGAGAGGGGGAGGGACGGGAGTGAGATGGGGAGGGAGAGTGAGTGATGGGGGAGAGAGAAAGAGTGTGGGGGAGAGAGAAGGGGAGATGAGAGTGAAGGGCGCAGGGAGATGAGAGAGAGAGAAGGAGTGAGGGGAGAGAGAGAGGGGGTGGTATAGAGGAGAGGAGGGGGGAAGGAGAGAGAGAGAGGGGGAGGGGAGAGCGAGAGAGGGGGGCAGGGGAAGATGACGAGAGAGAGAGAAGAGAGAGGGTGGGGTAGAGAGAGAGGAGAAAATAGAGAGGGGGAGAGCGAGAGTGATTGGGAGAGAGAGAGGGGGAGGTAGAGAACCGAGGGAAGAGAGACGGAGGGTAGAAGGGGGTGGAGGGGAGGAGTAAGGGGCGAGTTTGGTGAGGGTGGGAGAGTGGTGGAGGGGGTGGGAGCGGTTGAGAGAGATTGGAGAGGGGGGAGAGAGAGGAGAGAGGGGTCTGAGAAGGGGGGAGGGAAGCTTGAAGGGGGGGGAGGGGGAAGAAGAGGAGGGGGGGAAATGGAGTGTGGCGGGTGAAGGGGAGGGTGGGGACGGGATGGGGTTAGGTGGAGAGAGGGGGATCTTTAGAGATAGTTTACGTGGGGAAGCGAGGGAAGGAGATGGTGTAAGTGGAAAGTGGAGTGAGGGATAGGGGGAAGAGAGGGGTTGAGAGGTGTATGGTGTGGTTTTTATGTAAGGGAATTGGGATTATTGGGGTATGATTGCATTTAAGATAGGTTGGATTCGGCTGTCCATCTTATTCCGCCACTCCCCTATCAAACCACCATTCCTCTCCCTCTATTCCCGCTAACTCCCCCTCCCGCTTATACCTACCCCATTACCGCCCCTCTCCCTCTTACCTTCTCCCTGTCATTCCCCCGACTTCCCCTGTTACAAATCTCCCCAAGGTATCGGGTCTTACCAAGCCCTATCTCATCTCTACACGATTTGCCCATGTAGGCATGCCGGCCGTGAGAGCAGAATACTGACGCCTTATCTACTCCTCCCGATCGGCACCAGCGATTTTGAGAACGGGATGGGTTTTGAGCGGCCTGGGCGCTGTATTGCGCGGTGTGATTCCAACGCTGCGGAAAGGCTAGGTATATGGCCGAGTACTTAGAAGGGGGGGGTTTGGAGCTGCGCGGACGGAGTCCAGCTAGCGGGAGCTCAGGCTTGCGAACATAGTCTGGGGGGGCGTGGGGGGTTTGGTATGGCGCGTGGGCCGAGGTTGTCAGCGCGGGGAGGGCCACGCGAGCGTTTGTTGGAGGAGGTGGGGAGGGGGAGTGGGCGGCAGTTTGCAGGGCAGGCAGCAGCTCGCGGGGGAGGCGTTGATTTTTGGGGGTTGTTAGTGGTGCGTTATTGAATCAAAAGCTGATTTGTTTATTTTCACATGGTAAAAAATGGTGTTCACAATTCAGTTAGTACTCCCGCTTTTTCATTGTATTCCATCTGATATATTGTGGGAAATAACACGAGGTTGCATGCAAAATATCTGATTTTCAAAAATCTAGTTTTGTGTAGTAACAATACGAATGGCTTTTTATGTGAGAAAAATTACCATTTTCCCCAACAAATATACTGATCTTTTAAGTGCGCGTAAATAAAAAAATTTTAGGAAATGTCATCGTGAAAATTGGCAGCTCAGCAATTATTCACCTAGTCACATTGTTGGTGTGAGAAGTCAAATTGTGATTTGTGATTGGTTTAGGTCATCACGGAACTAGTATTTGTAATAATAGTATGACAGTAATAAGTAGGTTAGTTTGGAAAACTTAATAGTAATGTAAAGTTGCACCATTTAGTTTGACTTAAATTTTCATGTAGGAAAGTGAAGTCGAAACTAAAAGTTAAAATAACTATTCCCATGTTGAAATTGATGTGATGTGAAGTTGTTAGGTCAGGAGGACATTTAAAGTCACTAACAGTCTAGCTCAACACTATCAGTCTCCAACAGCAAAAGGAAATAAATAAACAAAAT